>LR749842.1:404763-573383 GCA_902729485.2 Mus minutoides
AGAGTAGTCCTCCATGGCCTCTGTATCAGCTCTTCCCTCCTGGTTTCTGCCCTGCCTAAGTTCCTGTCCTGACTTCCTTTGATGATGGACTATGATGTGGAACTATGAGCTAAATAAACCCTTTCTCCCTCAACTTGCTTGTGGCCATGATGTTTCATCACAACAATAGTAACTCTAACTAGGACAAACATAATCACCCCCTAAACCCTGGGAACTTTTTACAGTTGTTTTTTTTTGTTTTTTTTTTATGGTAGGTTTCTCTGAGAGTTGATACATGTATCCATGCTTTTTTAATCTCTAAGATGATTTCAAAGGTGTATTATATTTTGATTTATGTGTATGTGTTGGGGGGGGGGTCATTGTGTATTACATGTGTGTAATGGTGCTCACTGCAACCAGAAGAGGACATTGGCTCAGAATTACAGGCAGCTGTGAGCCACACTAAGTGAGTCCTAAGAATTGAATACCTGCATAAGAGCAAGAAGTGTTCTTAGTCATTGAGCAACTCTCTGGCCATTCCCAGATAATTTCAATAATGTAGGTGAATTTGAGTACTTTAATTCCAGGAATAAATAGATCAATAGCAGTGCTCCCTTGAACTCACATCAGAACTTAGGAGACATGGAGCACTTGCAAATCTTTTACCAACTCTGAGTATCAGAATTTTCACATCAACTTTTCAACTAAAATCTCTATCCCCCCGTATCCCCAGGTACCTTCGCCTAGTCCCAGTACCTAGACTCTGACCATTTCTCAGACTCTATCCTTTCTCCAGTTCTAAGTTACCACTATCAGCAGGGAACTTTCCCCAGTGGAGACACAAGGCTGACAAATTCTGTTCAGTGGATGGAGATGCACACGGTTTTAGGACCCTTCACCATTTTAAAGATTCTTCAGCTGGGTCTCCAAGGAGTTTTCCAAAGTCACAGATAAAGAAGATGGTGTCCATTTCCTTTCTCTTAACTTTTTCTTCTCCAAATAAGAAGGGATTTCCAAGAATAGCAAGTGGGGATGGCTTGGATGCTTGTCAGTTCAGTTACTCTGCTTGAAGGCAATCTCCTTTTTGCCATTTGGGGAAACATTTTCAGTTTGTAAAGTGGGTAGAGTTTCAAAGTAGAACCCATTTTCAGACATCTATTTCCTGGAAGCTATTAACATCTTTTCCAAGTTCTTTGCTGACTTGGACCTAAAACAGATTTGGCAGAGAAAGGGCAGACTTACTTTAGAACCTGAGATCTAGTGTGGTTTTATTTGTATGCTGTTTGTATTCTGGTTTTCTCCGTCTCTCAAAGCAATACAAAACCAATATGTATTAACATCAGTAAGCAAATCAATGGTAGCCAGAATGGAGGATTGTGAGTTGCATTAATTAAAAGTGGCATTTGAGAATGGGCAACTCTGCTGTCTCCAGATGCCTTCTGCAGTGGGGATTGTCCACATGACTGTCATAAGCAATGAAGCATATCAACACTCATCGAAAGCTTCCGTACTAGTCATAATCCATATGTTGTCATCAGAACATATTTAAGATCATCATGATGTTAAAATACTTTTACAACATCTTCAAGGTAGACCTGACCATCATCCAAATTTCTCTTGAAGGTTTGTTAGCTTAGATGCTAGATGAGCCCCTAACACACAGTCCCAGTCCAGAAGACCAACATCAGGCCTGCCTACTCCATCCAGCTAAATGTTCTTACTTTATTTTTTTTTCTAAACTCTTAAATGTTCCATGAAACACACTACTAAGTCATGTGCAGTAAATGAGACCAGGAGCATGATGAAACTATAAACTCAGAGAATAGAAGACACTTATCAAAAAGCAACATTGGTTGGCTTGTAAAAATCGTTTATAAGGCTTGGCCCATGACAAGGTGCTGGGAAAGACCTCATAAAATGTAGGGAGGGCTTGAAATGAAGCAACTAATTGAAAATATCCAAGTTCAGGCAAACTCCCTTGAGGAAACCACTTATGTAATGTGATTTATGGGGTTCTGGGAAAGGTCAAAAATACCAAAAATGCTACCTATCCTCATCTGCCTCCCACAGCCCTCAAATCCCCCCATTTTTCATTCTTCCCTCAGTCTTCACATTTATTGAAAATTTAAAATATTGCCACCACTGGCACATTAACCTGAGCTGTATATAAAGCCACATGCCATCAGACAGGCTAATTGCATTCAGCAAAACTCCGTGAGAGGAAACACATGGATGGTGAGGAAATAAAGGGTGATGAAGCCAGGTCTAGAACCTCTGAAGGGTGACAAGGATGAAATGCCACTGAGAAGGACCTTTAGTACTAAGGCAGAGGAAAAAGCAAAGCAAGTCAAGGAGGATAGAAAGGAAAAGTAAACTAATATCTGATCCATAGCTACTATCAATCATGCTGGAGATGCTAATGAATTTCACATTTATCCTCTTATCTCATATTCAGAATCACCAACTAGTTGCATATTGTAGTTGCTGGGTTTTCTAGCTTATGAAACTATGGGCTTGTGCAGGAATAACAAATTTGACAAACTTAGCAAACTGTAAAATAGAAATGTAGCCCCATAGCTCTTCATCTCAGAGCCTAGCCATGATTCTGAAGTCTAAGACTATTTCTTTCCTAGAAGGTCCTTATTTTCTGAACTCTCTAAAATTTCCAGCACAGTGCCTTGCTCTTTACTATACAGATTCTTGGGAAAACAAGATAGAGAAACCAGGGACTGGAAAGATGCCTTAATACTTAAGAGCACTGGCTGCTCTGGCAGAGAATGGAAGTTTGGTTTCTACTACCTACATAGTGACTCATAAATGTTTGTAACACAGACAAGGGTTCCAAGGGATAAGAAGCCCACTTCTGACCTCTGCAAGCAATAGGTGAGAAAAAGACATACATGAGAGAAAGATATACATGCAGGCAAACCACTCATACAGATAAAGTAAAAATTAACCAATCTTTCATAATAAAACTGGGATAGATAAGCCAAAAGCCAAAGTTGTCTCCTTTATAGTTTTACTTTAAAGCAGTGGTTTTTAAATTCTGCTTTTCACCATGTAAACTTACCCTCAAAGGTATGTTTAAGCACAAATCCAGTCTACTCACCATGGAAGCCACAATGGCCTTTGTCAGAGCCACATGACTACCAAGTAAAAGATTCAAAGCCACTGCAGTAAAGATATGAGCAAACATGTCATGGGTAATAAAATACTAATGACCCAAAGGTACATCATCATCATCATCTCCAGCAGTGGGAAGACACAAGCTGAAACATCACTGCAGGATTACTCCACACTACTACATAGATGAGCTTGACAGTCATACTAGATGAATTCAATCAACACTGGACATTCTTTTTTTTTAATGTATTTATTTATTTTATGTGTATGAGTACAGCATTGCTCTCTTCAGACACACCAGAAGAGGGCATCAGATCCCATTACAGATGGTTGTGAGCCACCATGTGGTTGCTGGGAATTGAACTCAGGACCTTGGGAAGAGCAGTCAATGCTCTTAACCGCTGAGCCATCTCTCCAGCTCAACACTGGACATTCTTAAACATGGTAAGAAGCATGCAGAATGGCTATAGACACATCAGAATGCAATTTGGCATTTTCATGTGAGATGGAAGCAGATTACAATGTGACCCAGTGTTTTTGTTGTTGTTGTTGTTGTTGTTGTTGTCGTCGTTGTTGTTATTCCCCTAGGTGGTTACCAAAGAGAAATAAAATTATATATTTCCATCAAGGCTTGTACATCAACACCTTTATCAGCTTAATCATAAATGCCCCAAACAACATATATCCCAAAGGAACAAGTGCATGGACAAACAAACTCCAAAGTTCCACAAATGAGATCTTAATCAGCAATAACATGAAAGAGTAACTGATGGACTCAACAATAGGAATGAATTTTGAAAATATACTGCGCATAGGAAAAGTAAGACTGTGTGTAAGTCCAACTACAGACACAAGTCAAGAGTCCAGGAAAGAAAGACGTAATCCGCTGAGGTTACAACAAGATCAGTGGTGCAGTAAGGATCGGGACAGGGTGTGAAAACAGACCTCAGAGGGTACGGTGCTTCAAGGCAGTGGTGGAGCTCTTTATCTTGGTTAAGATAGCAGTCAATTTGGCATAGAAGTTTGTCAAAACCCAGAGAACATTCTCATAAGTTGTGTGCTTTGTTACCTCTACGAGGTCAGTTTTAAAACAGACCCAGGAATTGTTAAGACACAGCTGGGGTTCGTGGGCCTTTTTCCTATTCAGTCTTTTATCTCTTCTAGCTTCTAATTCAACCCCGTTCTTCTCTAGAGCCCCATGAAGGATGGCAACACCATCTGTCCTGCAAACTTTGAGCCGACTTCATTACAAAAATACCCCAGGACTGGTGCCAGAGCTAATGAGTATCTGAGACCACTTGGAAGATGAAAGGATATTTTTGGCTATGGGTAATTGAACTTCACTTCAAACTAGAATCTGAGCTGTTATTTTCTCTGTAATGGATCCAAATCACTCAAATTCCTGAAATTTGTCCATAGTTGCTCCTCTACCTGATGCCAAGATGTCCTAATGAAAAGTGAAATATTAAACCAGCTTTGTGCGTTCTTTATCCTAAAATCTAAAGGCTCAGCTTTTTGGCAGGCCAGCTGAACAGTCTATTGATGCTCTCACTGTGGATTGAGAAGCCTCAGAACCATGCAGATGTGCTTATCTGCAGATGGTGGGATTCTACACATCAGAGACCCTGAAGTCTCCACAGGAAAGCTTTTAAAAACCCATAAGCAAAATGGCAGGATACAAAATTAACTCAGTAGCTTTTCTTTACACCAATGACAAACACCAAGGAAGATAACAGAGCAGCAACCCATTCATGGTTACCTCAACAGAATAAAATAGGTTGGAATAAGCCTAAGCAAGGAAATAAAAGAATTCTACAATGGGAAATTTAAAACACTAAGAGAGACATTGAAGAAGATGCGGGATAATAGAAAGATCCCCCATGTGTATAGTTTGGAGAAGTCGATGCTGTGAAACTGTGTCATCACCCCAACATTTGATACTCTAAATGCAATCTCCATCAAAACACCAATCCATTTTTCACAGAGATAGATAGAAAAAAGTCTTAAAATTCATTTGGAAGCAAAAAACAAAACAAAACAAAACAAAACAAAAACCCTGAATAGTGAAAGCAATTCCAAGGACCCAAAAGCATAAGGCTGATATCTGATTTTAATATATATATATATATATATATATATATATATATATATATATATGTGTGTATATGTATGTAGGTAGGTAGGTAGGTAGGTAGGTAGGTAGGTAGGTAGGTATGTCATAGCTACAGTAAGAAAAACAGCATGATTTTGGCATAGAACCAGACAGAAAGATCAATGGAACAAAGAAGGTGATTCATATACAAACCTGCACAGCTACAACCATCTGATTTTTGGCAAGGGTAATAAAAATATTCAGGGTTAAAAGATAACCTTTTTAACAAATAATGCTGAGGAAAATGGATAGCCACAGATAAGAAAATGAAACTGAATCCTTATCTCTCACCTTTCACACACACACACACACACACACACACACACACACACACACACACAAATAATCTTCTCAAATTGGTCAGAGACAGTAAAATTAGCCCTGAAACTCTAATATTGCTAGAGGAAAATGAAATCAAGGTAAACAAATAGGTAAGGTTTTCCTTAATAGGCATCCAATCATGAAATATGACCAACAGTCAACACATGGAACATCAAGAAATACAGAAACAAAAGTCTGTGCTGCAAAGGAAACAGTTACATGAAGAGGCAGCCTTCAGAATGGAGGGAAATCTTTGCCAGCTATGTATCTGGCAGAAGATTAATATCTAGACTATATAGAGAACTCAAAAAACTTAAGCTACCCAATAAAGATAAATGGGCTAAGAAACTGAGCAGAAAGTACTCAAAAGAGGAAATACAAGTGGCCAGTAAATACTGTTCAATATCTTCATGGGACCTTAGTTATGGTTTCATTGCTGTGAAAACACACCATGATCATGGAAACTCTTATCAAGAAAAACAATCCTTTGAGTCTGGTTCACAGTTTCAGAGATTCAGTCCATTATCATCATGGCAGGAAGCATGGAAGTGTGCAGATAGACATGGTGCTGGAGGAGCTGAGAGTTCTACATTTTGATCCACAGGCAGCAGAAGACTGTGTTTCACAGTAGCTTGAGCATATATGAGACCTCAAAGCCCACAGTGATGACACACTTCCTCCAAAACGGCCACACCTACTTCAACAAGGCTACACCTCCTAATACTACCACTCCCTATGGGCCAAGCATTTCAGCACATGAGTCTATGAGGTCCATTCCTATTAAAACCACTAAGGACCATTGTCCTAGTTTGCTTTCTATTCTTGTGATCAAAAGCATCTTGAGGAGGAAAGGGTTTTTATTTCATCATACATTTTTAGGTGAATTTCTAGGTAACAGTTTTGGCAGGAACTCAAGCAGAACAGGAACCTGGAGGCAGGAACTGAGGTAGTAGCAATGGAAAACTGCAATTTATTGGCTTGCTCCCTATAGTTTATTCAGTTTGCTTTCTCACACAACCCAGGACCACATACCCAGAGGTGTCACTACTCACGATGGACCTGGTCTTCCTGATCAATCATCAATCAAGAAAATGCTCCACAGACTTTCCTACAGACCAATCTGGTGGGTGCATTTTCTCAATGAGGTTCTCTTTCTCAAATGACTCAAGTGTATATCAAGTTGGCCAATGAACACAAACATGCTGAGCATCATGGAAATGTACATCAAATGACTCTGTATTGTAGGATCCCAAGAAACTAAAAAGGGACCCATGAGAGAGAGCAACAGGCCTGAAGGGAGAGAAATGGGAGAATCATAAAACCCATGCCATTATAGGTGGACAAGGGAATCCTGGGATGAGAGGATTCAAGGAGAAACAGGGGTCAGGAGAAGGCATAGAGGAAATGACGTGGGAAAAGCTCACCAAAGCAGTGTTAGGGAAGTGCCATGAGGATTACTGCTTTCTAGTAAACTGTTTCTTAAGTTCAAAAGAACTGTGGAGATATGTTCAGTTAGTAAAATTCCTTCCGACATCCACACCTTCCCCCAAGGTTCCACTGACAAACCAAAGCACAGGTTCATTCTAAATAACCATTGAGTTTACTGGACTCCCTTATAGAACAGAGATGACAGGTGATTTACAAGGATGTGGGTGCTCCTCTCCCAACAGCTCCACCTGAAAAGCTTTAGCCAAAAAGGATGAGGGCTTTGCCATCTCTGTATAGATGAACCCACCCACAAGTGTCCCCTGACTTATATTCTCTAGTTTCTTTTAGAGTCCAAATACAATTAAGGCAATATTGCATACACCAGGTGCTAAGAAGAAGCTTTATACTTAAGTAAGGGTCTCTTGGCCCCCTCACACCTTCATGGGGGAGTGTAAACAGTCAACAAACCCAGCTAGAATAATCTTTTGCAATGGAGTGTAGCTCAATGTTCTGAGATAGTGGTTGCTTAGAGAATAGCCACTTGGAGAATGGTCTTCTACTGAAATCAAAACACAAGAGGCCCAGGATCCTTCATTACTAATAAAGTAGAATCCAGGGAAGTAAGATAATAGAATTTTATATTATAGAGGAATTCTCTTGTAGTTTTACTTCTGTTGTGATAAAACATACTGACCCTTGTCTTGATCGTGTATAGGTCTGGTGCATGCTGTCAAACCACTGTAAGTTCACATGTGCAACTGCTCTGTTGTGTCCCACAAACACTATTCTGACATAGTCATCTACCTCTTGCTCTTCAATCTTTCCACTACCCCATTTGGGAACCTTTTCCCTCCTCTCCAGAACACTCTGCCCTAGATCCTAGATTCTCTAACTGACAGCTAACAAGATTTTTTAACAAAATAGCTACCCCCATGAGGTGTAAACATTTACTTACACATCTGCCCCTTCTACTAATGTTACAAACCCACTAAGTACTAGGCCTAAGATTCTATACACACAAATTCTAGCACGTGGGTAGTTTTCAAAGTGTAATCATCGGGTAAACTTGGGTAGGGAATCTAAATGAATGGATCACCCAGTGCCTTTTGTCTCCATATTCCTGACAAAATGGTGGAAATGATTCACAGAGATTTGAGACTTATCACAGTTAGTCCTAGGCAGTAAAAATTGAGTGTCCCAAGGTTTGTTGCTTTTTTTTTTTTTTTTTGGCAAAAGAGAACACTTATGTCAACCCCAACAAAGCAACATTATTCCTGGCATATAATGGGAATATTGTCATACAAATAAAATTTAAAAGCAATTATAAATATGTGTTGTTGCTGTACTGATAGTAATTGAAACACAGTAACACAGGTTGGGTGTTCTGCATTCGCAATGCCTGGGATTAGAAGCACTTCTGGGTGCCTTTCTTTTTTTCTTCTCAATTTGTTTTTAGAATATTTCAAAAATGTGAACACACACATATGTATGTGTGTATGTGTATATGTGTGTGATACATATAGTATATAATGAAATAATGACTAGACCTAAGTCTAATTAAAAATCAGGGTATGTTTTGTGAATTGTTATCCAGAACTTTCTATATTATTTGTTCTGCACTTACATTATGGCTGTGGCCTATCTCATGAGATCAAAAGTTGTCACATAAAGCACTCAAAAGGCCTTGGACTTCAGAAAATTGAAGATTCTAAGATTAAAGATGTTTATATGATGGCATCTGTCATTTTAATCTTTTCTACAGGAAAACACTTTTCCAAGGATTATAGGTAAGTTAACCTTGGTCTCAATGAAAGGTTCTGACCTATATTTATTGTTAAAAAAATATATATGGAACCTGATAATTTTTATATTTCGAAGTCCATTTTTATATTTACTCCAGCCATGCCCAAGTGGAAACCAAGTCGTTTTAGATAAAGCAGTCAGATCTTCCCTAACACTTGTTTTCAAATTTCATACCCCATAGCCCATCATGATTTTCCATTTTAAAGAATCAGACTTTGAAAACTGAAAACACTCTTAGCCATCAGACTGATTCTCGAATGACATTTTGATTAAAAGTTTTGCAGACTCGGTGCAAGGCTCCATTTCTTGCACTGAGAACATGCACTTAAGAACTCCTGAGGAATGCTTAGAACGCTTTTATATGGGGCAAGTGTTCCCAAACTTGAGTCCCACATATTTCCTCTGTCTGTCACTGGGGAGCTGGAAGAGATGGGTGGATAAGGCAGGATACGGGCCTAATACAGTGAAATCAGATCAGAAGGACTAAATTAGAAATTTCCATAAAAATCGGAGGAGAAGGCAGTCTGGCATTTCCATGAAAGGCTGAAACTCAATTGAATTTGCTCAATGATGAGTGCCGTGGCAACTAAAATAAGCGTGTTGTCTGTATGGTGTTTCGGTTTGGTTTAGATTGGGTTGGGCTGGGTTGGGTTGGGTTGGGATTTTTCCCCCATTTTTTAAGTAAAAGTTTTTAAACAGTTTGAAGGTGTGATCTCACTTTCCTTGTTAACAACTTGGTAGTTTCTGCCCTAAAAGAAAAGAAAAGGTTTATTTTCCCTGCGTTAACTGTAGGATTTCATAAGATGGTCAGGTTTGCTTTGAAGGCTGATAGGAATGTTTATGAGATTAATGAGCAAATGAATTTAAATCACCTGGCTTCCTTCCTTGCCTGGAAAGTTCCTACTTCTACTCTGAATACTTCAGGGACTGCTGTATGAAAAGAAACAACTACCAAACCCCCTTCCTGGGCTCCCTAAGGCTCCATTCCAAACACTCACATGGGTAGGTCATGGCCACAGAGATCCCCTCTTGTCTCCTCACACAGGTCACCTGCTTGTTGACCTGTGAGGACCTGCTGGCCTCTCTCTGCTATTTAATTTATCCCACCATAGGACTCCACCCCAGAGAACCATAGCCTCAGGCTCACCTCCCTTTGTTTCCACTGTAAAGACAGAACTCTCACCTCAAAAGGGATAAAAGACCATTTGTTCTGGAGCCAAGTAGAGTAACCCTGGCCTGGAAACACAGATTTAGGTTACCCCAAATTCTGTGTTTTGATGTGGTAACAGTTTGATGAGCTTTTTATAGTAATAGAAAATAGAAAGTCATAAATTTTTAGATACATTTTTTAGATATATTCGTGGAGAAATCTATAGACAAGTTCAAACAAAACAGGACTCAGACATTATCTGAGGACACTCTTCACTCTTATATGGCTCAAGATCCCCTGCTTAGGGAATGGATTCACCCATAGTGGGAGGGTATGGGTCTTCCTACTTCAATGAAGGGAATCATGACCCTTCTAAGCAAGTCAATAGGCCAACCTGAACTATACATTCTTTGGTTGCTCTTAATAATGTATTCATATTATTAGGAAAATTCACAAAGAAATGACTATGAATCCTATGACATCAACTATTCTAACAGAAAATCCAAATTATTCAAAAACTCAATTTTAAGGTAATTTGGGTATAACCAATATATATATTGAATTTTAATAAATTATTAACACCGAGAAAATAAGCATAATCATATATGATGATATATTGACTTCATTATGATATTTCTGTATATTTAAAATGTGCCACTATAAAAATATATTACACCCAATTAATTTGCAATCATAATAGACTGAATTCCTGGAAAAAGTTCAAGACATCTAATTTCTATAGGAGCCCTGTAGCCCTTCACCTACAAGCACCTTCTTCAGCTCTCTCAGCCTTCTCCCTGGGTATCTTCCATGGAGAGCCACTGCAGACATCAGCCTCTATAGAAACACACATGGGAAAAAACTAAGACATCACAGGATTCAAATGAGTGTAAGTAGTTTTGCAATCTGAACTAAAGAGCAATGAATGGCAAGTCAAACAGACCTCTGAGTAGTTTTAACTCTTTGAATTAGCCACACTATACTTTGCTTTACACAGTCAACTTTCCAAAACAATTTAGTTGGCCAAAACAGTTATAACCCATCCCTTCCTACAGGTACTTCCTTTGTACCGTCTATCCCCACTACTTCAAGAAACCCTGTGTATACCCATTACCTGAGAGTCACCAGGCCAGAGTTCTCTCTGCATCCCTCCATGGCTGAACATGTCTACTTTCTGAAAAGTCTCTATTTATTTGGTGCCTGGGCACGCTGCCATCCTGTTCAACTTTTAACTGCTCCTGCTTTTCCTCTCCTTCCTTTGGCAACCCCCAAAAGCTAGCCAGTCCCCAAGGGATAGCACTTTGCCCTCTCTTCCCCTCTGTTCCCACTCACCCTTGGCTAGTTCAGCCATGTGTAAGGTTTCACGTGCCTGGATTTCCACCCACAACTCCCAAACCTCCTCTGCCTCTCCCTCCAGCTTCTCGCAAGAAAAGTTCCCATACTTATTTTCGAAAAGCCTTCTGGATATCATGTCAACACCTCCAAGGCAAAACTCCCACCACAATAAATCCCCTACAGCACTTCCTTCCTGGGATGATATGGTCTCCTTCCTGATTAAATTTACTTGTCACTGAAACTAAGTTATGAGGTGGGATCCTTATGGGGTAGTCAAGGGGACATCTCCTTTGTAGACTAAGGTCAATACCTCAGGACTGATACTTACAAATGGGGTGTTTTAATTAAACCCAACCCGACCCATGTCTTATTGCCTAGTAGTGCCTCCTACACAGCAAGAAGGTCCATACCAGATGCCAGCACCTTGATCATGAACTCCTCAGCCTCTAGAACTATAAGAAATCTATTTCCTTTCCTCAAAAATAATGGTACTCCATTAGATCAGCACCAAGTGGATTGAGATGCCCAATAGTTTTGTTTTCTGAACTTCTCAATTATGCCAAATCAAAATCCTACTATCATCTTTCATTCCACTTCCTCTCTTCTCTAAAATTCAATGGCTGCTCAATCTCATTTGTTTCAACCCATCCATCTTTTACCCTTCTCAGTCTCTGTGGACTGTTCTAGCACAGTCCATGCACTCCTCACTCCTCCCCGTGGACTCCTGATTTATCTGCCTTCTTCAATTCATCATGCAGAAGGGCACATTGCAAAAGAGACTGGGTTCTTATCTTTACCCACCCATTGTCTAGTATGCTTCTTCCCAGTGCAAAGGAGATGATAACATGAAGGATAACTTACTGCTTCTACATCGGGGCTACGCCTATAAAAGAATGATTATCTTTGTGCCTGCTGGTTCCTGCAGCATCTGACACCTCACTCCAGAGCTGAACCTCTATTGCTCATTTTCAAAGGTCTTCTCATACTTGAAAGAGTTTTGCCCAGAGAGAAGCAAGTGCATATGACCCTCCACGCTTCTGGAACCGAAAAGAAATGAACAAAATAGAACCAAAAGCCAAAACCCAGTAAAAATTACGTTGAGTCCTGTCTAAGTATTCCCCACCTATTACCAGCAACTCTGCCTTTAGTGAGGCTCCCAGTGAAATCTCTTTGCATTGCTTTAGAGATTATCTTTCCCTCTGACCACTCAGATCATCACGTGACAGACCTGTTGTTAGGGTTTATGCAGAAGAGACCCATTCACAGAAAGGATTGTGAGAGGAGCAGACAGGGGTGGCATCAGGGACAGTATTTCATCTCTGCTCAGCTCAAGGTTAAAAGGAAAGAAGACCCTTGAGGTCTTTAGTCTTCACTGAACCTTGGAGACACCATAAGGCTATGAACCAAATGTCAGGAGGACTGAGTTATATATAGCTCACATCACTTCCTTCTCCTGTGAATTTGAGCAGGTCACCTGACTTTTATAAGCCTTGATTCACACCATTTAATGTAGGAGGTGTGTTAGATGACTGGGAAGATATCTTCTAACACTATACCTATCCAATATGCTCAAACTCTGCATTAATCAGATAGAATTTATGATGTTCTACCCAAACCCCACAGCCTCTCGGCTTTTATAATAACGCAGATCCCTCCGGAAGAAGTGCCTTCTGTGTGCACATGCTCATCCAGCCCGCCACAGGCTCCTCCCACTACCTATCTGTCATGTGGAACATGCAATCTCATGAGTAATGGACAAGTGAATGGGTGGCTAAAAGAATCGATGACTCTCTTCAGGAATAGTAAGACATTTCTGCTCTTCCTATTCTTCAGAAACCCTGGTAGGAGGAAGGAGGGATGATAGAAGAGATGGAAAGAAGAATCTTTAGGAGCTCAGAAGAGGGAGAAAACTGAATGCTGGCAAATTCTCATAATATCTGCATGGATATTAGTTGACTCTCCAGCAGGAAAAAAAAAAACACAACAACAAGAAGAAAAAAAACACCTTACTTTTCCAAATGCTTTATATATAATTATGCATTATACATAGTTCTGACACTTTTTTGAGGATAGAGAAAATGCTACCACATTCATTTTACCAGTGAGAAGTATGTCCAGAGATGCAAGGTCACAGAGCCACCTAATGTCTAGGACAAGACTAGATTCTGTGTCTCTTGCTCTCTGCTTCCCACTGACTAAAAGAATTCTATATTTTCCCATCAGAAAACCTGACTGTGCCATTCATTACACTGACAAGCATAGGATCTCCTTGGTTCTTGTCCCGGTTGACTAACAGCAACTTGAGGGAGAAAGGGTTTATTTTTATTTATCTTATAGTTTGTAGTCTGTCATCCAGAGAAGTCAGAGTAGACACTCAAGATAGAATCCTGGGGGCAGGGACTAATGCAGAGACTGTGGAGGAGTGCTGCTTACAGGGTTAGTCCTTGTGGCTTGCTCAGCTTCTTTATTACAGCATGCAAGGTTACCAGGCCAAGAGCGGGACCCTCCACAGTGGCCTGAGCCCACCCACATTATCAACTAAGGAAATGCACCACAGGTTTACCCAGAGGTCAATCTGGTGGTGGCATTTTCTCAATTAAGCTTCTCCCTTCTCAAAGGACTATAGCTCTGGTTGCATTAGAGCCCATCGACACAGAAACTAAGACTTCTTTGGAGGCCAGACAGGAGTTCCAAATTTCCACAGCACCAGGTATGTTGCCTGGAACTGCACAGAAGCTCGAAGTGTGCTTAGCTTTTGTTTCTTGTGGGGGATGACAAGAAGGAAGAGAGGAGGAGGGACAGAGAAAGGAAAGAGAAGAGGGAGGAGGAGAACGGGAAGGGAGAGAAACGGGACTAGTAAAGATTGAACAATAGCTGAAAATCAAAGAGAGGAATAGAGGCGTGGTTGTTAGTGTGAAGAGTCATTTGGTTGCGTTTCTTAGTAAAATAATAAATACTTAGGATGAGAGAATAAAATCTCAGCCCCAAACTGCAAGGAGTCACGGATACTGCAAGAAGAAAGGCCCGGAGAGTGGAGGAAACCAGGAGAACACAGCCCCTGCCCCCCATCTCTCACCATGACCTGCAATGGGAGGACTCAAGTTCATCTGTGGAGGCAAAGGCCAAGTCTCAACTTCAAAAAGCAGCTAGAATGATCCAGCACCAGTGGGCCACAGGCTCCTTCAGTCTAGTGACCTTGGCTGCTGGTTTCCATGGCAACAGTGCACATCCCAAACTGTTCCTTCCTGTGTGGGAGGCAACATTTCAGAGAGACGGAAAGACAAGATTTAACACTGGCTTTTCTCTATTGTGACCCTTCTCCTCTGGCAAATTGTGTCCTCCTTCTGAGTATTGCAGTCTCCTGAGAAAAGCCTCCCCAGAAGAGGATGTTCCTGTGACACTCTTTGCAGATGCGTGCCCAGGACGCAGTTTAAAGGAAGATGGAAGCTGTGTCTGCTTTGGTTTCACACGGGCGCTGGGTGTTGCTCGACAGCTCACTACTCCTTTCATGGTCAGCTTCCCAAGGCACGGGACCCATCATGTTGTCTTCAGGTTGAAAGAGAGAAGTCAGAGAGGTTGGAGCGCTTCCCTGGTGCTCCACAGCACGTAGTAGCAGAGTTAGGCCAGGAAGCAAACATGACAAAGCTGGGCGTCTACCAGCCTTGACACAAGGTACTCCGGGCCTAGCCTGAGCCACTGCCCGCTACCTCTCTGCCACTGGTTGAATGTCGGCCCCAGCCTTAGCCTCTGCCTCTGCGCTATATCCTGCGGCTTTCTTCAGCAGCTTTGTTCCGTACTTTAGAATACAGAACAAAAGTATACTATGTCTAAAAATGGAGTTTAAGTTGCCTTATAAGATCAATATTCTGCAACGTCTCGGGTTAGAGGAGCATTTTACAGGATGATAAGTAATCTTTCTTCAGTTGAGCCATGGATGAGCAGGTCTTACCACAAACCCTCTCTAGTCGTAGCTCCAAATGCATTCTGGGGTCCATTTTCCAACCAGGATCTCAAGCCAAAAGCACTCAACCCTTGGCTCAACTTCAGCCCTTCCCGGTAATTCTGATCCCATGATTCCGTTGCTGAAAGCAATCTCTTCCTCTGCAGGATCCCTGTGTGGCTCTGACGTACAAAGGTGTAATTAGAAGAGCATGGAGCCAGCAGGACGATCCATTTACCTCATCCTGCACCGTTCACGTGCTTTTGAAATATGTTTCTAATATCTGAGGTGCACAGGGCCAAATTCCCTTCGCAGTCTTTCACATGCATGAGTAAATCCACACAGACTAAACCCCTTGGGCCTTAGGTTCTGCTTAGAAGTTCTATTTTTTTTTCTTTTAAAGAAAACAAATATTCCATTAAAACGACACAGTGTACTCTGCATATTTTTAGGACAATTAGAGTTTAGAATTCCCTCTTCTTCCGCCCATGGCAACCAAAAGGTTTTCTTAACTATTTCCTTACCAAGAATGACAAGAAGCTGGGGTGAAGGGTTTTCTCTCCTTTTATTATAAACTTTCTATGTTGTTCGTCAGTGTTAATGGCTGGTAAATCAAGGACCTTGCTATATTATTCCAGAAGGTTCCAGGCTCCCCTGCTCCATCACTAAGCAGATCCTTTTTAGGTAACTATTTGCAAACCTATGGAAACATTTACTTGAAATAGAAAGAAAAAATGAAGCTCACAAGAAACAGACACACATAAAAGCAAGATTTTCCCCCCACTTTGTCTACTTGGTTTGAAAATGGGTCACAGGTTTTGATCATTCTTCTTTAGCACTCTGACTGTGCAAATAAACTTATAAAGGAGAGGCAGCCCAGGCTCCCCAGGCTGCCCAGGCTCCCTAGTCTGCCCATGTTTCAGCCTTTGAGACAGAGACACAGCAAGAAGTCTAAGAGAGAGAGAGAGAGAGACCTAGAAATCATTTTTACAGCGTGGTGGCTGAAACAGAACTCCAGCTGTGGACTTTTGATTGCGTTTGTAAAATCTGTTCTGTTGTTCATATGACACCACCCTGCCCGTTAAGCCTGGACTGCCGGGGCCACACATGTGGATGATGTTTGCCAAGTCAGCGTGCAAATCAAATGTTTTCTCGCAACCAAATTTGGAGAGACATCTTAGCAGCACCCGCCAAGCCACCCACATTCGAGTCCAAAAGTTCCCGGGCCTTTGCAGAAGAAGGTGATGTAAGAGCATCCTTCGCTTGTTTTCCAGTCCCGACAAAGTGGATTAAAGGATGAAAAAGACACTACACACCCTATAGCAAAAGATGTGCCTTTTCGGAAGTCTGACCCCGACACGAATAGAATGCAGTGATAGCTTGCAACAGCTTAGAAACTAGAAATCGTACAAATATTGAAGGATCAAAGAAATGTGGCTTCTCAGCGAAAATGTGTTTATTTAAATTAAAAAATATCGTGAAAATTACAAACCATTAAATACAACAGACAATTGTCTACAACTCAATGTATTGGAAGGAAGTATATACATCACTTTGTAACAGGCGCAGACAGACTTGCACCAAACCAGGATTAAGCAATGGAAAATGTGACAACGCACATGTCTGTCGCAGTAAAGTTTCAGAATTCAAGTGATTCCAGGCAAGAGGCCAAACTTAACTTGGCTTCTTTCAACTTAAATGGCCCCCTTTGGAGTCGATCCTCACTCTGAATCTTAAAGTGAGCAGAGGCCCCTTTCTGCCTCTAACATAAATTACCTCTCTATCTCTGTGTCAAAACTGACTGAAAAACCAGCTCCTTATAGTATTAACCCCTCATGGGGACATTAGTAACTGCTCTGTCTCCAATCCAGGGAGAGTTTGGATAAATAAAAATTAAGAAGGTTTTGCACTAGAGGCAAACTTGACCTTTGGGGAGTTTTCTGCTTCCTTCTGGTCTTCTAGGGGCACAAGAGCCTGCTGCAAAGCTCTTGAGCAGCAGCTAGCTCCCTTTAGATTTCTCTTTCCCTCAGCTGGGTGTGTTAACATCCTCCCATCCACGGGACTCTGCAGAGGAAGCTATGCTGCCAGCTTCTTCAGCATCCTGGGAAAGCCACAGTAAGGATGGCTGATGATCCAGCCTCGAATTCCCCAGTTACACATATCCAAAGTCTCCAACTGTGCCTTTAAGTCAACAGTCTTTCTCCAGACTAGGCGGCCAAAGGGGAAATACTTGCTCCAAACTTCCTCACACCAGGCTGTGGAGGATTTATCACACAGTACAAAGTCTAAAGATGTCCTCCCAGCCCCCTGGGGCTGCACAGCCTCAGGAGCCTCATGTAGGCAGAATCTTGTGATGACATGCCCAGAACCTCACAGTGAATGAGCGTCAGGGCTCAGACCAGGAAGCAAAGTGCTTGAACCCCAGCTCTGTATGATCTCGCCTAAGTATGCCCTTCCAGGGTTCAGCTACGTGACAAAACCCCATATTATGAGGCCCACATGTGTCCTCTCTGGCCTCAGAAAACTAGGCTGGGAAAAAGAGCTACAGCAGAGCTGTCAAGGATTTGGCCTTGTATAACCCCACCATTACCCAATCTGTGAAGGTCAGGAGGACCACCGTGAACAGCCGTCCCGAATGCAGGCTTGGTTATGAGGAAGCTCACGGGCAAAGAAAGCCATGCTCGCCTGCAATGCCATACGGAGTTCAAGCTCACAGGTGAGACAAAAGCTCAGATGAGGTCATAGCTTATACTCCCAGCTAATTCAGACATATGTACAAATTACCTTCTCCCTCTGCATTGTGCAAACAATCTGGGTTCTGTCTTCAGCTTTCTCCCACCTCCAAATGAAATATATAACTGTCTGTAATCGAATGCCACAGGCACACATTAAAGATACTTACAGCCCATCAGATC
Source organism: Mus minutoides (assembly GCA_902729485.2). NCBI lineage: Eukaryota > Metazoa > Chordata > Mammalia > Rodentia > Muridae > Mus > Mus minutoides. The sequence continues at coordinate 422,910 of LR749842.1, forward strand.
TAGAAGAACAAAGCTCTAGGAAAATTAGCAAATCGAAACGAGTCCTTCAGCCTGCCCTGGGCAGTTGTCAGCCCTGGGCACTGACAGATGCTGCAGAAGTTACCCAGGGCCTCCAGTGAAAAAAACCAACAACACATTATCCAGCCAGATGCTGACCATGGACCCCCCACCACCCAGGCCCCAGAGTAAATGGTCATGCTGTATGTCTCTGGGACTTTTTCAGAGATGAGTCCCACAGGAACCTCAAGGACTGCAGCTGAGCCTTGTCTCTCCCTGCCCCATCTGGGGGCTTGCCCTCAGTCTGTTCAATGTGGCAGCCGCAGAGCAAAAGCGAAACCAGGCACTTGGCAAATGTCTTCCCTCTGTCAAGTGTAGCTTACGGAGCTACCTCCAGAGGTCTGGGGGGGTGCTAGGAATTCTGGTGGATGTTCTCTGAAGAGCCTTCACTGCTCTCGTTGAGAGGCGTCTCGGAGGTCTCCTCCAGCTCATCATCAGCCCCCTCCTCCTGGATGGGGATGTGCACATCGGGAGAGGAGGACTCAGAGCTCACACTGTCCCCTTCCATCGAGCAAAGGGTGCAGGACAGCGCAGGTGCCACACTCTCCTGCAGCATATTCAGCATCATGGGCACCTGCCCTGACCTCAGGCCGGACATCATAGGTAGCGGCTTCATGGCCTCCCCCCACAGCCTCTCCTCGTCTTTGTACAGCAATAGGAGGCTGGACTTCTTCTCCCGCTTCTTGGATTTCATGTAGCCCAGCATGATTCCGATCAGGAAAACGCCATAGAAGGACATAACGACTAAAATATAGAAGTATTCATTGCCATTACCACTGCTGTTACTAGGCACATGGGACTCGAGGGGGATGCTGGAGGCTGCAGCGCTGGGGTATGTGCTGTTCAGAGGCTCCATTCTCAGCATTGAGTTGCCGCTCACACAGCCGGGATCTGGGGAGAAAGCCACAAGTTAGACAGACCTTCCACCTGGATCCACAGGACAGGCAGAAGGCAAGCACATGGCTTGTGAAATTGCAATAGATCAAAATAGGTGATTAAGAACAGGAATGAAAGAAAGAGCTGAACACAAGGCATCTCACCAAGCAGTTAACGGGTTAGCACAGAAAGAGCTTGGAGCAAGTAAGAGAAATTAGGGGAGGGAAAGGAGGAAAAATGAGAAAAACATTCACCAGATAGAAAAATCGGTGATAGACAGACAGACAGATGATAGATAGATAGATAGATAGATAGATAGATAGATAGATAGATAGATAGATTATATACTTTATTTACATTTCAGAAAATAACTATGCATTCGTTCTATACTTTAAACATTATAGACCATATAAGGATTCATGGGAGGAAAACATCTTAAAATTGAAAGGCATGCTTTAGCTGGCAGGGCAGAAGCAAACTTTACATTTTGTTTCAAAAGCTTCAACTTTCAAAACAAAGTTTCCTTACATTAAAAAAAAGAAAGAAAGAAAACTTTCTCTATTAATAGAACTATCTCCCCTTGCATGTCTCCGAAGAGAAGGAGTCTCGTTAACTTACCAAAGGCTGACAGTTTGTCCCAAGTGTGGAACTCTTAAACGGCCGAATCTGAGGACGTTTCTCTTCTCTGTCAGGCTCTGCGCTCTGACAGCCCGGCTGCTGTCCTTGGGATATATAGTCAAGAAATGCATCGTCACGTGTTCCGGGAGGAAAATTTACAACAGAGGTTGACTGTGGCGGAGCAAGCAGCGAACTCAAAGCGCTGCAGTTCAACTTTCTGAACTCTGCAGCTGTGAAGAGAGAAGGAGGGGGGAGCTCCCTGTCCTGACCAACCAACCAGCCCAGCTCAGAGCAAGAGGCATTAGGTGGCCAAAACTGAAGTGTGAAAAGGGGAGCAAAAAAAAAAAAGTGCTGCATTTGAACTGATACCCCAAAGCCCACTCTCACTGACAAAGAGTTTATGTTTCCTTTCCCTTGTAAGAAGTGACTGATTGATATGTTACCAATAGGCTTTCATGGAAAATCCAAACCTGCCCTTAGAATGAAAGACAGTGGGGAGCAAAGGTAGGGTTTAGCGTCAAGAAACAATTGCTTCCGCCGTCTGGTCTTCCACTAATTGGGTGAATTTAATAAACCCTCCCTTAACCCTCCCAGGCCTCGCACTGCTGAAGTAAAATTGTTGGCTAGCGAGGGGGCAGAACTGGTCAGCAAACAGAGTTCTAAGAACTTAAATATGAGTTTTGGGTTTGTTTCAGCTTAACTACTTTAAAAGGCAGGGCTGCCTAGTGCAGGTTAGCCCTTTCAAAGCACAAAGCTTCTACTTGCTCACACAATGCTCACAAACACTATCCTTACAATCTCTTTTAGAATCTTTCCAATTCTGCCCAGAGATTGGTGGGCATCACGAATGCAGCAACTGAGAGGCAAAAATCAAGGGGACCCTGAGCTCGGTGGCAGCCTGGGCTACAAAGATAGAGTCTGTATGAAGACAAAAATCTTCAGATTCTCTTTGGTGAGCCGTACGAGGTAGAAATGTGCTGGCGAGAGCTACCGGGAGCAGGTTTTGCTCCATTCTACCTCACGAGGTTCTACCTCACGCGGCAGTGCCTCTGAAGCACACATGAGAGTGCTGTCACACGTCTCTGTGTATCTCAGAAGCAGGTATTCTCTCAGCGAGCCACCAAGCAAGGTTCAAAACAGGCTGCTATGCGTGACATGAGAAGAATCACCAAGAACTTGCTCGCTCGCTGGGCTGGTTATACTCTAAAGGGCTGTCATTCTAATGCAGGGAAACTGGCAGGGCACCCTTACATCCAGTAGCCTCTGACCGAGGAGCCGCAGCAGGGCTGGCATGTTCGGCAACCCTGAAGGCACCATCGTTGGTGGGTCTACTGACACTGAGCTGAAGCTACAGAGAAACATGCAAACTTCCCTCTGACGGTGTACAGCACATAGGTCCGGATGCTAGAACTGTCATTGTGAGTCTGGCTTTGTGCCTGATGTGAATTCTGACAGGCATCCTGGGAAAAAGAGTTGGACCAGTAACCCACAGCACTGGACAACACACCCGATGCTTTGGTCTGTGCTGACCCCGTAAATCTCCAGCCGGCACAGAGGGGATCATCTGCCATTGATCCCAGCACCCAGGTTGTTCATGCCAGGAAATTTCACTCATATCAGTACATCTGGGTTGACCACTCTGCCAGTTCAAAACTCTACAGCTACATGGTAAACCTGACCTTTTCCACCTACCCACCACCACACAAGCACTGGCAGATGTCCAATCATCATGAGCATGCGGTGACACATCTGGAAGATTAGAAAAGGTAAGACCATGAGAAGCACTCCTATTGGTACTTGCCGTAGTAGTATTGCCCGTGTACCTTGAGATAGATAAGATTAGTCATCACTAGGGGATTGCTGGGCACTGCAAACTAGAAAAAAGAAGGTAGAGAAATGGGTCAGCAAGTCTAAAGGAGCAGGAGCTAACAGCCAGGTGTCAGAAAGCCAAGCAGCCACTGTTAAACAAAATCAATCCCAGGCCTGAGCCTATGGCCCCCAGGCACTAAAACCAAGAACAGTCCTGGCTTCTGGAACAAATCCAGAAAGGAGGCCAATGGACTAAGAAGTCAGAAGCAGAGGCAGAGTCAAATCCAAGGATTTGTCACAAGCAAGCATTGTCACAAGTGTCAGAGAAAAAAGGACCCTTGAAAACACAGACTGCCTGCTGGTGACTCTGAACTGGCCTGAAACTCACTTTGTAGACCAGGCCGACCTTGTGCTCCTGAACTCTGCAAGTGTCTTTCTGGGAAACACTGGAGGAAAACATTGAGCACTGTCAGGCAGAGACATTGCTCGGTTTATGTGTTTGGTTGTCCTGGTTGGGTGCCCCACTGGTTATCTAAGGCTTCTGGAAGCTTCTGATGTACAGACACCTCTCTCCACACTTTCTGTGGCTGCTCTTTCCTTTCTAACCTCCCCTTAGCCTGGGAATGAAACTTAAGATTTGGGCTTGCAAACTCCTGACTCCCTCAGTCTTCCCCTGAGGCCCTCTTCACAGCAAGGCAGTAAGAAGCCCGGCTGTGAGCGATGGTGTTAATAAAGAGAGAACTGAGTGAAGTGTGTTCCGTTTGATCATGAATCAAAGGGTGGTGTGTGTGTGTGTGTGTGTGTGTGTGTGTGTGTGTGTGTGTGTGTGTGTATGTGTGTGTAGGCCAGCGGTTGATATTGAAATGTCTTCTTCAATTATTCTCCCTCTTATTTTCTTGAGGCAGGGTCTCTCAATGGGCCAAGTTTGCTGTTTTGGCCAGAATGGCTGGGCATTGAGCCCCTGGGATCTGTCTATCTTTGTCTCCCAAGCTCTGAGCTTTTTATGTCAGTATGGGGGACCCAAATTCAGGTCTGCATGCTTTCACAGAAAGTACTTTACCCGTTAAGCCATGTCCTCAGCCCAAGGTTCTAACTTTTTAATATATGAAAGTCCACTTGCCCAACCGCCATGTGTGGAAAAGACTCTGCCTCAAGCCTCTCCAGCACTCACTTCAGACAGCTCACAGTCACCTGTGACTTCAACTCCAGCATATCTGACACCTTCTCCTGGATTCTGTAGTCACTGGCCCATAGCCATAGAAAAATAGATGTAATTAAAAATTTAGAGAAAAAAAACTTTAAAAAATAATCGAATAGCCATATTATGCCCAGGTCTATTTCGCAACTGTTTATTCTAACAGTTTTGAGTAAACCACTTTAAATTGGCATTTTAAATAAGTACAAGATACGCTGCAATTGCTATCTAGCTGGGTTAGTCCCTAGTACTCAGGAAGCAGAAGCAAGATCTCTGAAAGCACAAGGTCGGCCTGGTCTACAAAGTGAGTTTCAGGCCAGCTAGGACTACATGGTAAGACACCTTTAAAAAAATTACCTGGGTGTGTCTCTATTCTGTGCCAAACTCACGTCAATTCTGTGAAATATTATAACCATTTCATTAAAAAGGTCATTGAAAAGCCAAGGTCTCGGCAAGTTTCCCAAAGCCATAGTGTTAGTGATAAAATCAGGAGTGTGTGTATGTGTGTGTGTGTGTCTGTCTGTCTATATGTGTATATGAATGCAAATAAGATTGTGTATGTGTATATGTGTGTGTGTGGATCTGTCTATATGTGTATATATTCATATACAAATAAGATTGTGTATGTGTATATGTGTGTGTGTGGATCTGTCTATATGTTTATATGAATACACATGTGTGTTTATGCATGTGATGACTAGAGAGCCATGTTGTGTGTCCTCCTCAACTGCCCTCCACCTTATAAGGCTTGTCAATGGACCTTGACCTAATGGATTGAGAGATTTTCTTGTCTCAACCTCCCCAGCTTTGAAGTTCCAGATGTGAGCCACGGCATCCAGAATTCTACAGAAATGCTAAGAATCAACTCAGGCCCACCTGCTTGAGGGGTGGGCACCTGCCAACGGAACTCTCTCTTCTTGTAGAATCAGGGTTAGAACCCAGGCCTGAGGAACACCAACGCCTGTCTGCCTCTACTCTCCTTTGTCTCACTGAAGAGAAAACAAAAAGTATTTCAGAGAGAGTAGAAAACGAGAGTTCAATATTTAGTCTCTAGGGTCTTTATAAGCCTAAATACTCAGACATAACCATGAGCATTACATTACAAATTGTTTTCTTTTTCTCCTGAAGTTCATGCTAGCCTCAGCATTAGAAGCTGTACCTCCTTAGAATATTCTCGAAAGAATATCAGTGAAACAGTAATCCCCTTGTCCTATATCCGTGTGACCCTGAGGACAACCGTTTCCCTTTAGCCTACATACACAGCTTGTCTGTGGTCTGTGTTTTGATGTGGTGTGTTGTTTTCTCTCTTTTCTCTCCCCCCTGACTCATCCTGACACACACTTTCTCTAGAGCTTTGAGTATTTGAGTACTTTCATTTCCTGGTGACGTCATTTTCACCAAATGACCCAAGAGTCCCTGGCCACACATCTCTGAAATTATGTTAACAGCTCCTGTTACTAAACAAAGTCCATGCTGGGATAACAGCAGAACCATGAATCTCGCCGGATTAAACATCAGCGCAGAGGGCAGAGATCTGACCCAGCTCTCTCTCGCCCGTGCTACGTGACTGGCTCCATTGCATAATTTCTCTGTTTTCGCTTTAGCCACCCGCAAGCATGTCAAGAGGCAGGCATTGCCAAGAAAAGGATCGTAAATTGTGCCAAGATCCTCAGAAGTGTCCAGTGTTCCACCAGGCTGTCCCACTCCTGAGCAGGCTGGGCTGCAGATCTGACAGAGCTCTGCAGAACAGAATCCCCTGTGCCTGCCACTGCTTCTGCTCTTCCAGAAACTCTTTCTGCGAAGCTGTATCTGGGAATGCTAGGGTGGGTTATCCCGTAGTCACCCTCCCTGGATGCATAGTTCCTAACATTCCTAGCATTTGAATAAGACAGGGACAGGACTGGGTATCTGCCAGGTATGTAGTACGACTTCCTGGCTCTCCTCTAACAACAACTATCTATGCTCAGGAGAATGATACTATGACCAGAGCATCTTAGACATCATCCAAACATGGGTAGGAGGAAAGAACCCACAACTCATGGATGGCAGTTTAAAGCTGTTAGTAGCTCATACTTTCTATTTATTTTTTCAAACTTTTGCCTGGTATTTACTTAACAAATACTTGGTTAATACCTACAATGTACCAGGAATTGCTCTAAGCACTTCTTAAATGTTATCCTATTTAAGCTTCATGAAAACCCTTTAAGGTGGGGCTGGAAAGATGGCTCAGTGGCTAAGAGAACTGACTGTTCTAGAAGAAGAATCAAGTTCAGTTCCCAGAACCTGCATCAGAAGGCCCACAACTGCCCTTTACTCCAGCTGCAAGGGATCTAACACGCCTTCCAACCCTGAACACTTGCACTTATGTTCACATGCACACACACACACATTTTAAAATAAATAAAACAAATCTTAAAATAAAGCTATAAGATAGTACTGAATTAGCTCACCAGAGGAAGGTGTAAACAAACAACTAATATTCCCAGATAGACAACAATGACAGACTACAATAGAATTGCATCAAAGTCAGCTTGGTGAGACTAGGGAGTTTATTGGCCTTTCTTGTAGAGCACAGACAGGGGATTACTTACATGACTGTGGGTAAACCCAAGACAGCTGTAGCACTGAAAAGTCCCATCCTATCAAAGCAAGTAAGCTTCAGCAATCCTCCCGTCTCCACACCCCACAGTACCAACAGGTGCTGGGAATCCAGACAGTCTTCAGGAAGAGCAAGCAGGGCTCTTAAATCATTGAGTCATCTTCTCGATCCCGACAATAGTGACTAGAAAAGTTATGGGATCTGTCCCAGATTTCATCATAGGACAAGGAAATGGTGACTCCAGAGAACATGTCTGAGGAGTGGTGGGACCCAAAGCCAAGGCTGCTGGCTGTGAGGGGACACTCAGCAGGCCCGACTTCTTCGTCCTAACCATTACGTGTGTCCCAGCTTGGACTGGTACCAAGCACATACTGTGTATCTCCTCCCACCATCAGAAACAATGAAGGGGAAGACACAAAGACAGTTCACGGGAACCCTACGCCTTATCTAACTTAAATTTAAACTTGAGAACTGAAAACTATTGCTTGCTGCTTCATTCTCAGCGCCTAGAGTGTCACCTGGCCCACCGTGAACTAAAGAATTATTTGTTAGCTGAATAGCAAACGAAATGTGCTAGAAGTTCTTCTCATAATTTCTTAGTTGATTTTTTACAAGAGGCTAATAAATACAATCAATACATACACACACATACACACACACACACACACACATGAACCATGAAGCTTAAAGGGTAACATGTCCTGATCACACAGCAGGAAGCCATGGAACTGGGATCAGATGTCCCATCTCCTACCAAAAGGCCAGACACACCAGTCACACTCTCCCTTTCTGGGACACACAGTGCTCAACGGTTGTTGGTCACTTCCTCAGGTCCCAGTTAATGAAGGGGTCAGGCTGGAGAGAGGATACTGATGAGGAGCGAAAAGGATTCCAGCTGAGAACTTTTTTGTTTCTAATGTTTTGGAGCTTCTAAAAGATTTCTTAAAACCTTCTAAGTATCAGATAATTGCACGGGAACCAAATCAAACAAGATCCATTTGGCTCTAATTGTTGCATTTTCCTAAAGTGTCCTGCTCTGAGAAGGGACTCTGGATTTAAGAGCTTTGCACAACTTGGGCTGGGCTTCTGCAAAACAGACTAAACTGTGGCTAGCAGGAAGTGGGGATCTCCCTTCCTCCAGGAATCTGCTTCCTGCCACAGCTAGTTCCCATCACCTTTCTCCATCCAGTGACTCCAGAGACAGCTGAAGAGACTCAACATGTGGGCCAGCCCAAGGCAAGCATGCCATGAAAGAACGCTGGAATATATTTTCTTTTCTTTTGAAGATTCACACACACACACACACACACACACACACACACACACACACACACACATACACACACATGGGAGAGAAAGAGAGAGAGAGAGAGAAACATATACATATACACAAACGCACACATACATTTATGTGCACACATACATTTATGTGCACACATGCATACATACAAATAACACATACATACATACATATGTACATAAACATGCACACATGAGCATACACAAAACAACACATACATTCATGTGCACAAATGCATACAGACACACACACATACAGGCACACACATATACACGCAAGCATGCAGACATACTCAGTAAGCAAGTGATCAGTCACTGAACTATACCAATAGTCCCAAGAGTCTCTATCTCTCCGCATGTGTATTTTCTAGTCATCCTAACAGAAAGAATGGAGTCCTCCTCCAGGAAGCTCACCGTGGACAATCATCCAGTCTGCCTTGACCTGTCAGATCACCCTGGGACCTGCTCATGCCAAAGGTGAATCTTCAGGCAAGGAAATAACTGTGAAACATCATATATACAAGGAGATAAGGGGGCAGCGGAGACAAGGTGTGGAGCAGAGACTGAGGGAAAGACCAAGCAGAGACTGCCACATCTGGAGATCCATCATAAACAGTCGCCAAACCTGGACACATCTGGAGATCCATCATATACAGTAGCCAAAACTGGACACTATTGCAGATGCCAAAAAGTGCTTGCTGATGGGAGCCTTATATAGCTAATTCATGAGAGGCTCTTCCAGTGCCTGACAAATACAGAGGAGGATGCTTGCAGCCAACCATTGGACTGAGCATGGGGATCCCAGTGCAGGAGGTAGAGAAAGGACTACCCGAAGCCTGAAGGAGCTAAAGAGGTTTGCAACCAACCAGACCCCCCAGGTCTCCCAGGGACTAAACCACCAACCAAAAAGTACACATTGAGGAACTGTGTATGTAGCAGAGGATGGCCTTGTTGGACATCAGTAGGAGGAACAGCCCTTGGTCCTGTTTCAATTTCCCAGTGTAGGGGAATGCCAGAATGGGAAGGTGCGAGTGGGTGGGTTGATGATGGAGGCAAGGGGAGGGGGTGGGATAGAGGGTTTCCAGAGGGAAAACCTGGAGAGGGGATAACATTTGAAATGTAAATAAAGAAAATATCAAATAAAAGAAAAAAGAAAGAAAGTTATGGCCAATAGCCAGGGCCATGCTAGAAAGTAAACACATTCTGACCTCAAGAAATCATCTACCAGGCAGTGGTGGCGCACGCCTTTAATCCCAGCACTCGGGAGGCAGAGGCAGGTGGATCTCTGAGTTCGACGCCAGCCTGCCTGGACTATGGAGTGAGTTCCAAGACTTCCAGGGCTACACAGAGAAAAAAACAAAGAAAGAGAGAGAGAGAGAGAGAGAGAGAGAGAGAGAGAGAGAAAGAAAGAAAGAAAGAAAGAAAGAAAGAAAGAAAGAAAGAAAGAAAGAAAGAAAGAAAGAAAGAAAGAAAGAAAGAAAGATCATCCTTCACAGCACACATGCAGGAAAATGATATCTGAGATGCTGATGTAGCACAAGCAGTGGGAGGGTGAGCAGAGATGAATGCACCCCAGTTCTGCCAGGGTCTCCTGCAGAAGCCATGTACAGTGCTGTCACCAGTCATCAGTCAGGCTAAAGTGTCTCAGGGTTAATATTCTCCAATTCCATCCAAACCCACTTGCTCCTTGCACCATGCCTCACTGTGCATGGCAGCTATATTTGTTTGATCTGTACATGTTCGTCCACTGATTGACAGATTCACTCATTCAAATAAGTATATTTGTCTTAAGACCTAAGCCAACAGAGAGCTTGCAAACTTAAATGTTCAGAACAACACAATGAAGACAGAAAGGAAAATAACCCGTAAGCAAAAAAACCGCAAATGCCACAGAACACAAGCTTGGGACTCTGTCAGATCCTAGCTTCATGGCTGAAGAGTCATTTTTTGGCTTCCTCTTTCAACTGGGAAAGAGATGTTGTCTGCAATGGATCATACTCTAAGTGTGTGCTATAGGCCTGTGTCTGCTCAGAGCAGGGTCACAGGAAACTCCTCAAGCGTCAGTGATAGCTTAGCATGGCAGTCACCAGGCTCAGCCTATATGTCTAACAGCCTGGTGGAAGCCTGGGTGTTTAAGGAAACTCTTCTGAGAGAGAGAGAGAGAGAGAGAGAGAGAGAGAGAGAGAGAGAGAGAGAGGGAGGAAGGGAGGGAGGGAGAAAGAGAGAGATTCTGTATGTGTGTGTCTGTATGTTTTTCTCTGTGTGTGTGTCTGCCTGCCTGTCTGTCTGTCTGTCTGTCTGTCTGTCTGTCTGTCTGTCTGTCTGTTTAAAAAAAAAGAAGCATATGTCAGGCTTGCACATGACTATAATCCTTAACCTCAGAAGTTGAAGACTGCTCAGTCAGAAATCCAACGTCATTCTGAGCTGCATATGAGTTCAAAGGAGATGATCCAAAAAAAAAAAAAAAGAAAGAAAAAGAAAACTTTTTTTTGTATGAGTGAGAGAGTAAATTGTACCTGTTTCATCAAATGGGGGGAAGGTTTGATTGGGTTGTCCTGGTCTAGGCTTGGGTAAAGCATAAGCATCTCCGCGGTGGGGAGGAATAGGACAGGACCCCAGACCAGGTCCCTGGACCCTGCTTATCCTCCACCACTCGCCAGCACTGAGCAATGCACTTGACATGTGATGTCAGTCGTGTAATCAGTGCCTTGATTGAAACTGTCAGGGTCTCATGGAATGCCACAGGGGCACTCTGCACACGATCCAGTGCCTGCTGAGTAGTCTTTATTAACCAGCACGTGAGTCCTTATCCACTTTGTATGCTTAATATACTTCACATTTCAAATTGGCATCGACTCTTTACATGATTAAGTTTTCAATTATGAATGACATAAAGCTGTAGTTTTTAATTGATTCATAATATTGTGTCAGCATCATTACTATCTAACTCCAGAGTATTTTCATCATGCCAAAAAGACCCAGCATACACCTCAGCACTCGCGGCCACCCTGCTTAATACAGCCTCTGGCAGTAGCCACTCTGCTTTCCGCTTTGGATTTGTTCGTTCTTGTCAGTTCACAGAAACGGAGCTGTTGCCCAAAGGACCAGAGTTCTATACCCAGCACCCATGTCAGGCAGTTCACAAACACTTGTGACTCCAGCCCTGGGGCATCCAATGTCCTCTTATAGCCTCTGAGGGTACCTGCACTTATGTGTACACACCTATATACAGGCACATGCCCATAATTTAAAATAAATAAATTAAAAGAACCTCAGGACTGGAAAGGTGGCTCAGCAGTTAAGAGCAGTTGCTACTTTTGTAGAGGATCTGAGTTCAGTTCCCAGCAGGTAGCTCACAGCCATCTTTAACTCCATCCCCCAGGAATCTGATGCCCTCTTCTGACCTCTACAGACACAAGCAAATACATATACACTCACAGAGACACATGCACACATACAGATAAAAATAAATCCTGAGAGATGGACTTGTAACTATGAGGTTCTTCTTCATGACTGGCTTCTCTCAATCTGCAAAATGTCACCAACATTCAACTACTTCAGAAAACCATCTATTTTATATATATTAGAACCTTGTTTTAGTTTAAATACACTATTTTCGTCTGTCATACATCAATGGCAAAATTCCACCGACTATAATCTCTAAGGGACAGAAATTCATTTGGCACTTCTGGATGTGAGAAGTCCAAGATAACAAGTGGCAAAGGGTTCATATCTGGTGACATCCTGCTTTCTGTTTCCAGGAAGGTTCCTTGTTGTTGCTGTTGCTGCTGTACAAGCAGAAGACAGAAGAAAAATGGAGCCCAGGGGTTCCTATCCATGTCCTCCCCCTAGGGAACTACCTTTTAACATGGCTGTATAAGGGTGATAGTTCATGTTTTACAGAAAAACATTCACAGCTCTGCACTGACCTTCATTTCCAACTTGTGTTGGAGCTCAGTACCTATGTCTTTCTTAAGCAGACACACATCTTCACACATTAATATGGCTTTCTTGATCCCCAGCAACATGTCAAAAATTTTTCAAAATCTCCATAAATGTTCCATTCTTCAATTCTCTCTTTTAAGCTCTTTTTTCTCTTTCTTTCTTCTTCTTTCTTTCTTCCTTTCTTTCTCTCTTTCTTCCTTTCTATCTCTCTTTCTTTCTTCCTTCCTTTTTTTCTGTAAACCTATTGCTTGTCCCCAAAACTATCTATTTTCTTAGGCAACCACAAAGTTAATTAATTGCCTTTAGTTGTATACCATAAACATCCGTGGGTACATAGATTTTTCTCACTGTGAATCAAATTAACAAAGACAGCCTTGCAAACAGTATTGAGCTGACTTTAGTTATCACTTTGACTCAACCTAGAATTATCTGGAAAGAGAGTTTCAATGGGGGAACTATGTCTATTGGGTTTACTTGTAGCCATGCCTTTTATGGATTGTCTTAAGTTAATGGGTATGAGAAGCTCCAGTCCACTGTGGGTGGTACTATGCCCTAGGCAGAGGTTCTGAACTATGTGAGTGGAATGAAATCAAGCTAAGCACAAGTAAGTCAATATGTATGCATTCATTTTTCTCTGGTCTTGAATACAGATATGTGACTAACTGTTTTCAGTTCCTATCTTGATTTTCCCACAATGACAGACTGGAACCTGAAATTGTAAGCTACAACAAACTCCCTTCTCTAAGTTATTTCATGTTAGGATATTTTTTCACAATAATAAAAGTAAAATTATGACAAGGGTCTTTCAGGAAATAGCCATAAAGACAAGGTAATGGCAATGCTTTGAATTGAGTCTTTAAAAGAACTCCAGTCCTGTTCTATTTCCTCTGCTTAGCTGCCTGGCATGTAGTAACTGCTCGATAAGTAGCTGTTACTATTGTATCAATATATATTGTGTGTTGTAATCATTATCTCATTCCTCTAAATTCTGAGAAGGAAACAACTACCATGTTTTTCATTTAAAGGATAGAAAAGGGGAATCAGAAAGGTGTTAAGGAATTTTCAAGAGTTACATAACTAGCTTTGAGGGTGTGGCTACACCCTCAAATAGTAAGATGATCACCAGGCCTATGCCACCAACCAGCCCTAAAAATAGCCAGGGCCTAAAACCAGGTTAAACAAAGGCTGGGTTCCATGTCTGGTTCATTATAACCATCAAGGACTAGAGTCTCCCATTTTCCGTCCCTGTTTTCTTCAAGGAAGACAAAAAAAAAAAAAAAAAAAAAAAAAAAAAAAAAAAAAAAAAAAAAAAAATCTATGCACATAGTGGTACAAGGAAGCCCCAGAGAGCAGAAAAAGAGCAGTGGAGAAAGAGTTACAGAGATCATGTGTGAAGCTGAATCCAAAGGATGGACCCAATGTCTGTGGCTGCCAGGGATCCATCCCACAACCAGCCACCAATCATAGACACTATAGCATATGCCAGCAAGATAGTGCTGAAAGGGCCCGGATATAGCTGTCTCGTGGGAGACTATACCAATGCCTGGCAAACATGGAGGTGGAAGCTCACAGTCATCTATTAGATGGAACACAGGGTTCCCAAGAAAGGAGCTAGAGAAAGTACCCAAGGAGCTGAAGGGGTCTTCAACCCTATAGGTGGAAGAATAACATGAACTAACTAGTACCCCCTGAGCTCATGTCTCTAGCTGCATATATAGAAGAGGATGGCCTAGTTGGCCATCATTGGGGAGAGAGGCCCCTTGGTCATGCAGACTTTATATGCCCCAGTACAGGGGAACGCCAAGGCCAAGATGGGGGAGCGGGAGGGTAGGGGAGCAGGGCCGGGAGGGGGGCAGGGTATAGGGAACTTTCTGGATAACACTTGAAATGTAAATGAAGAAATTATCTAATAAATGTTGGGAGAAAAAAAAAAGATGTCTGATGTGTACCAGTGGCTGGACAGAGAGAATCTCCTTCTCTCCATTTTGCAATTTTTGAAGATTTATTTTACTTACCTGGGGGTACAGGTGAGTGAGTGGGTGTTCCCTAAAGCTATTGATGGGTGATGTCTCCTAGGGTCAGAAGAAAGAATTGGACCTCCAAGATCTGGAGTTACAGGCCATCCAATGAGTGTGCTGTGAAAGGAACTTCCAGAGATTCCTTTTCGCCCCCCTTTGTGTGGTTTTCCACTTCACATACACAGTCAGGCTGCGCCTTCCTTCTCTGACATCATTTTTAGGACACAAAAGACTACTTTCTACCTACTAGCCACTCCTCCCATGTCCTGTAAAGTGAAAGATGTGTTTGGGTGAGCACACCTCCTATCCTCATGGAAGGTAACTGTCCAGAGATGGGGAAAGATCAATGTATCCTGCATCTTTTAAGGCTGGGGGGAAGGGGAAGACCTTGGAAAGGTGAACATGGGGGCCAGGGTCTAAATTCCTGAAGCATATGCTTTCCTCACCGATAGGAGAGTCATGGCCAAACTCTCAGAAAAGCAACTGGGGAAGGATAACGAAAATACCTTATTCAGTTCCCACCCACATCTCTATTTGTAGTTATAGCCAGCTACCCTACAGGATTGGAACAAACAGAGAGCAGCAGGCATGTTGTGAGACTACCTGTACATGCAGAATAGGAGCTACCACCTGTATTGTCTTTGGGACAGACTAAATAATATGAACTCAGTTCAAATGAGGGTAAGGGACATAACCCTGCAAAATGGACCCTGTTGTCCAGATATGGGATGTAGATCAGCACATCACAGGAGATTTCAAAGGAGAAGCTGGAAGGTAGTTACTACTCTAGTTCAATGTGGGAGTGAAGGCTGGACACCCAACCAAGCTAAGGCTAACTGAGTCATCACAGCCATGTAACCTTAACTGTTCCTCCACAAAAACATGTTAGAGAACAACAGAGATCATGGGCAGATGAGATGACTAGCAGGAATGGTCCAGGAGTCTAAAGGCATTCTGGGAAAAGGAGGGATGAGATACTTCCACCATTCAATCTTAGCCAAGTAGTATGGCCCAGATCAGCAAGAAATAGACAAGAAAATGCTGAGAGAGAATAGCCTGTTCTTGGGAAGGAATTCTAGTAGCATCAATAAGAAAGTACAGGAGCTGATGGGTATAATTGTGGGAACACACCAACCCAGGTCAAATTGTACCTTCCTTCTTGACATCATTTTTAGGACACAAAAGGCTGCTTCCTACCTACAAGCCACTTCTCTATGCCCTGGAAAATAACAAGTATATTTGGACGAGGATACCTCCTATCTATGTGGAAGGTGGCCAGATAGAGGCAAAGGTCAATGTGTCCTGCATTTTTTAAGCCTAGAGGGAAGGGGAAGACCTTGGGAGGGCAAAAGTAGGGACCAGAGTCTAAACTCCTGAGTCACACGTTTTCCTCATTCACTCCAGAGTCATGACCAAACTCTCAGGAAAGTGACTGGGAAAGATGAGGCTGCCAGTGAAAATCAATGAAGAGCACTGGCCTTTTGCATTCCACCTCAAGCTGCTAACAGTGCCATCATGGGCAGAGGCAGATGACCCTTTGCACCGTCCCTTCTTCCAATCCTTATTAGCATGTTATCCAGCCTCTAGTAAGAAGAGTAATTTTGCACTATGCTGCAAGAGCTTATTCACGCAACCACTCATCCAATCAGAACCAACTACTCCTCTCCTGGTAGAGCTAGGTGGTACAGCATAGGAATCTAAGCATGCATCTTTACATCCATCTTGAAACTGATTTGGGCACTGGAACACTCCAACACATGTGGGAAGAGAAGAAAGAGGGCCAGAGGAAGTCTGTAGCCTTTGTAGAAAGGGAAGCGGAAGAATATCTCTTTGGGAAACTAAATGGAATGTTTGCTTTAGGTCTGTGTGCCCTGCAGCATGCTGCTGGAATTCACCTCACTTCACCCAGATAGCTCTGAAGGCATCCTGTGCCCCTAAGCTGCTGCTTGCTGGGTTCCCAAACTATTCTCATACAGCGGGTTCACCCCTTCCCCACTCCTCCCATCTCCTGCCTTCACCTTCTTCTGCCTCCAAGGCCTGCTACAAGAAACAAGACCATATGCCATACTGAAAAAAAATCATACTTTTCCCTTTGACCTAAAGATACGTTGCCCCTCTCTTCTTTCCAAAATATTTAACTATAAGCCAGTTTACATCAAAGGACGTTTTGTGAAGCATAACATGGTGGGTATCAGGCAATAGGCTTCCAGCTATAAGAACATCTTCTTTATGTTAGTTTTCCTCATAGAACCCATTCAGATCCTATCTTATATGAACAGTGATTTATCTGATTTCTCAGTATTCTAACACTTTTCTGAACAAACAGCTTCCTTACAAGATGGCTACACCTGTGAGCAAGAGCTTNCAAGAACAAGGGAATTCACTCTTAAAACATCTTATCCAAAATTGAATATCAAATAATCACTCTTATACCTCCTATTCAGTCAAGGCCTGGGAAAGAAGTAAATTAAACAGTTACCTACGTGTGCCTTCACAGACCTAAATAAATATCCAATGCTTCCTACCATGCATCCTCCAATTAATTGTGTGGAAGGCAAAGGTTGAGAGAAGAGAAAGTGGAATGAGAGAGAGCAGAAGACAGAAGAGCAAAGAAAGAAAACACAGAATACTGTACAGACATTAAAATGAATATAGATGTATAGATCTATGTGTTAGAGGTAACACATACATTAAACAATTAAAATATGTCCCTGAAAGAAATAAGACAATTACTCTAAAAGAATTAGACACCCTCTCTCATGACCTCCTTCTCTCTTCTGGTGTGATATTGTTTATATAGAGAGAGTGATGCACAGAGAAAGAGAGCAAACTAGGTAGGAGGATAAGTCAACAGATGGACAGACAGATGGAGAAACAGGCATTCCGACAGATAAATGAGAAGTTGTTATTATCAGCCAAGACCTGTCCATGAGACAGTTTTCTTAATCCTTGCAATGATCCATCCTACAGTTGAGATGTCGGAAACATGGAGAGGAAGACTCCGTAAAGCTACTAGGTAGCAAACCCTAGAGGTGAGTCCAGGTGCCTCTGACTCCAGCATCATGACGACCGCTTCGCTGTGATGGCACTTAACATAAAGAGGCTAAGAGCATTTCAAGGTTAAAAATCCTTCCTCGAGAAACCCAAAGGATAATGGAACTCAAGGGGCAGAACGGAATAAATAAAGAAAGTGAAAGAACAAAACAAGACGTTTGTAGAGAAGACAGGGAAACAAACATGCCCCAGGAGACCTCCACGGTCAGCCTGACTTCATCCTGCAGCTCAAGGGGGCATCTGTCTCAGAGGGAAAACCAAGTTTCTTCCCACACATACAGAGTGGCTGAGAGATTCTGGGTCTGCCGACCACTGTGCATCTCAAGTCTCCTCTATCTGTTCTGCTTTTGATTGTTCTGTTAAGGATCAAATCCAGGAATTTAGGTCTGCTCTTCACGAACTCTTCCACTGACTACAATCCCCAGGCCATCCCTCCTGTTTTAATTTGGATCAGTTGAGACCACAGCACAAAAGCATAAACACCTTCTAATTTCTCTACTCTGGGACTCCTGGGAATCAAACTCAGATCATCAAGCTTGGTGACAAGCACCTTTACCCACAGACCCCTCTCACCATCCAGTATTTGTACTTAGAAAAATTAATAATGACACAAAAGTTGTAGGGCTTAAGGAAATTCACTCTTATAATATCTTATCCAAAATTGAATACCAAATAATTACTCTTATATCTCCTATGCAGTAAAGCTTCAACTCGTCTTTATTTGAAAATTGTGTGGGTAGACTGTTTGGGATGAAAACTCTATGCTGTTTAACCATCTGCTGTAGGTCTCTTGGTCTTAGCATTGAGGTTGTGATTAAATGACACATATTTTACATTTAAATATTTGAAAACATGACCATCATTGTTGAGAAACCTTTAGGCCGATTTCTCTGGCAAGTTTTTGTCTATCTTTCCCATAGAATAACCTTTGATCACACATACAGCCCCCAAAATGCTCATTTCAATAGTTTTAGTAGTATAAGAAATGAAACTCAAACTGCCAAAACATATACACTAGAGGCAATCTATGAGAGCTAGCTACTTCATGGTGCAGAAGAGGAAGCTGGGATCCAAGAGAAAGTCTTTTCCTGGAATAAGCAATAGTGCCTATCTTGGGCACATTGCTCTATGGTGCTTAGGACAAACTCTTCAGAGAGCAACACAAGGCTGGATGGCTATAAGCCTCAGGATACTTCATCTTCTTTGGGTGTTACTCTGCTATTGCAATGACTAAGGTCAACATGGCATCCTGCCTGGTATTATAACTTGGACCATAGCTGGATAAGTCATAGACTTTGGGAGAACCAAGTACTATTATCATGCTAAATGGGCATAGTAACAAACTGTATCCTAAGTTCTTGTTTTTATAACCATACATTAGAGAGAGCATCTCATCAGAGAAGCAAATAGACGTTAATAAAGAGAACCACAACTAATCAAGATACAGAGAATAAGAGACTTTGGAGTGCTTATCTCTAAATGGGACTCTATATCGCAATCCCTGCCCCCAAGAGTCAGGGTCATCAGAAAAGAGGGAAAAAAGATGGTAAAACCCAGAGACATTAGAGGTTTATCACAAAGAAGAATTTACTAGACATGACATTGCGCACATGAACTCGGAGTAACTTAGACTACATGCATAAGACTTGTACAAGAGCCAGCCAACCAAAGGCTGTGCATAAATGTTGAAGGGCTCATGGAGTCCCCACACCTACATGAGGAGCTATTAGCAAATGATGGCTGCCAGGGGAGGGAGTGCCAGTGTTCTTCAGGGGTGTGGGTCTTGAAAGGCTACTCATTCTCTAGTGGATAGCAGCATTAAATAGACTTGGTGGGTATTAGAGAGAAAGAGACAAAGACAGAGACAGAGGGGTGTATACATTTGGAGGGAAAGGTAAAGTGTGGAGAATAGGGGGAGAATTAGAAGGGAGAGAGTGTGGGGTGTATATCATCCAAATATACTATATAAATGTGTGAATGTTAAAAATATTTACGTGTTGCTTCAGTGTCCAGGTGCGGAGCGTCACGTCTCGTGCGTGTTCATTCAGCCACGATACCTGAGGAAACCCAGACCCAAGACCAACCAATGGAGGAGGAGGAGTTCGAGACCTTTGCCTTTCAGGCAGAAATTGCCCGGTTAATGTCCTTGATCATCAATACCTTCTACTCGAACAAAGAGATCTTTCTGAGGGAGCTCATCTCCAATTCATCAGACGCTCTGGATAAGATCAGATATGAGAGCTTGACGGACCCTAGTAAACTGGACTCTGGGAAGGAGCTGCACATCAATCTCATTCCCAACAAACAGGATCGAACCCTGACGATTGTGGATACTGGAATTGGGATGACCAAGGATGACTTGATCAATAACCTTGGCACTATTGCCAAGTCAGGCACCAAAGCCTTTATGGAGGCTTTGCAGGCTGGTGCAGATATCTCTATGATTGGCCAGTTTGGTGTTAGTTTTTACTCTGCATATTTGGTTGCTGAGAAAGTGACTGTCATCATGAAGCATAATGATGATGAGCAGTATGCCTGGGAATCCTCAGCTGGGGGGGGTCCTTCACAGTGAGGACTGACACAAGTGAACCAATGGGTCATGGAACAAAGGTTATCTTGCATCTGAAAGAAGACCAAACAGAGTATTTGGAGGAGAGGAGAATAAAGAAGATCGTGAAGAAGCATTCTCAGTTTATTGGCTATCCCATTACTTTCTTTGTGGAGAAGGGACGAGATAAGGAAGTCAGTGATGATGAGGCTGAAGAAAAGGAAGAGAAAGAGGAAGAGAAAGAAAAAGAAGAAAAGGAGTCTGATGACAAACCTGAAATAGAAGATGTTGGAGAAGAAGAAGAAGGTGAAGAAGAAGAAGAAGAAGAAGAAGAAGAAGAAGAAGAAGAAGAAGAAGAAGAAGAAGAAGAAGAAGAAGAAGAAGAAGAAGAAGAAGAAGAGAAGGATGGTGACAAGAAGAAAAAGAAGAAGATAAAGGAAAAGTACATTGATCAAGAAGAACTCAACAAAACAAAGCCAATTTGGACCAGAAATCCTGATGACATTACTAATGAAGAATATGGAGAGTTCTACAAGAGCTTAACCAATGATTGGGAAGAACATTTGGCAGTAAAGCATTTTTCTGTTGAAGAACAATTAGAATTCCGGGCCTTTCTTTTTGTCCCAAGATGTGCTCCTTTTGATCTGTTTGAAAACAGAAAGAAAAAGAACAACATCAAGTTGTATGTTCGCAGAGTTTTTATCATGGATAACTGTGAGGAGTTAATCCCAGAGTATCTGAACTTCATTAGAGGGATAGTGGATTCTGAGGATCTCCCTCTAAATATTTCCCGTGAAATGCTGCAACAAAGCAAAATTCTGAAAGTTATCAGAAAGAATTTGGTCAAGAAATGCTTAGAACTATTTACTGAACTAGCAAAAGATAAAGAGAACTACAAAAAGTTTTATGAGCAGTTCTCAAAAAATATAAAGCTTGGAATTCACGAAGACTCTGAGAATCAGAAGAGGCTTTCAGAACTGTTGCGGTACTACACATCTGCTTCTGGG
This sequence comes from Mus minutoides, assembly GCA_902729485.2. Taxonomy (NCBI): domain Eukaryota; kingdom Metazoa; phylum Chordata; class Mammalia; order Rodentia; family Muridae; genus Mus; species Mus minutoides. Next base: position 443,935 of record LR749842.1, read on the forward strand.
GATGAGATGATTTCTCTGAAGGACTACTGCACCAGAATGAAGGAAAACCAGAAGCACATCTATTTTATCACAGGTGAGACCAAGGACCAGGTTGCTAACTCAGCGTTTGTGGAACGTCTCCAAAAGCATGGCTTAGAAGTAATCTATATGATTGAGCCCATTGATGAGTATTGTGTGCAACAGTTGAAGGAATTTGAGGGCAAGACCTTGGTGTCTGTTACCAAAGAAGGACTGGAACTTCCAGAGGATGAAGAGGAAACGAAGAAACAGGAAGAGAAAAAGGCAAAATTTGAGAACCTCTGCAAAATTATGAAAGATATTTTGGAGAAGAAGGTTGAAAAGGTGGTTGTGTCAAACCGATTGGTGACATCCCCATGCTGTATTGTCACAGCACGTATGGGGGGACAGCAAACATGGAGAGAATCATGAAAGCTCAAGCCCTTAGAGACAACTCAACAATGGGTTACATGGCAGCAAAGAAACACCTGGAGATAAATCCTGATCACTCCATTATTGAAACCTTAAGGCAAAAAGCAGAGGCTGACAAGAATGACAAATCTGTGAAGGATCTGGTCATCTTGCTGTATGAAACTGCACTCCTGACTTCTGGCTTCAGTCTGAAAGATCCCTAGACCCATGTTAACAGGATCTACAGGATGATCAAGCTTGGACTAGGTATTGATGAGGATGATCCTACTGTGGATACCAGGGTTGCTGTAACTGAAGAAATGCCTCCCCTGGAAGGAGATGACGACACATCACGCATGGAAGTAGACTAAGCTTCACCAGAACTATGTGTTTGCTTACCTTCATTCCTTCTGATAATATATTTTCCATAATTTTTGTTTATTTTTGTTAACATTTAAAACATCTGTGTGGCATGAAAGCTAAGGGGAAGATAAAATTTCTACATGTGATACTGTGATACTATAGGTTGATAGAACGTTTGTTGTAAGACGTAATGTAACCTACTGTTAATGTTAATTTTGTGGTCTGAAGTGTTTAGCTGTTGAGCTGGATTCCTTAGTAGACCAAATTAAGATGGCTTAAATTACATCTTAAAATGTTCATTCCCTGTAGTTCTGCATGTATTAGTCTTAGAAGTAAACACAAGTTAAAACAACTTGACAGGAATTCCCCAAGTGGCTTGTTTTCCAAAGTCCCAAGAACAAAACCCTAAATTTCCTAGGTCTTGTAACTCAGCAAGGGTTGTGAGTAGAAATAACAGTGCCCAAACCCATTCTGCTTTCAAAGGGAAAGACAGACAATAAAAAGAAAAAAATATTTATGTGTATATCAAAAAACATTGAGTGTGGTTAATTTGCAGAGAGACTACATGAGCGACTATAGAGCTCTACTTTTTATGTGAATGGATATCTAAAGAGTATGAAGTCCATTGCTTTACAAACAATGTTCAGTATGAAAAGCTGTGCTCCTAGAGCACTCACACTGGACTCAGATAATCAAGCAAAACAAATTGCAAGACACCATAATTAAGACAGAGCAGGAATATGAAAATCCCACTAACCACATGACCTAGGTTTTCTCTTCTAAACCACTGGGCTCCAAAGACCACGTTATGAAATTACTGATCTAGTCCAGTCCCATCATGTCACTAAGAAATGGAAGCACAGGCTCATACACCCATTCATTCAGCAAATCAGGGCTAAGTGAGGACCAGTTTCCAGACCCCTAACCCAAGATTATTTGCAAAGAGTTGCTACTCTAGATGAGTTCATGTAGTGTCTTCAGTAATTTCCTACTTATGATTGACAGCATTTCCATAGACTCTTATCTTCTGATCAATGCCTGCAGCAGCCTCTGTAATCAATACCTGTTGATAAAGGGCAATTACTATACCCTTGGAGTAAGAGGTCTCCACCCATGACAGGAAAAGGTATCTGCAGCCTGTACTGCCCTACAGAGCATTCATGCCAGTCCTCTGAATGAGTAAGCACTATTTCTTGGAGATGGAATGGAAGGGCTTGTAGAAACCATTTAGATTTTTAGACCATGCATTTTATTTGATAAGTGAGAATATGTAATCACTTTATAAATTGGAAAGTACTTTAGAGGTGTCAATGCTATGTCTAAAAGTCACCTTGAAATAGGAAAGAGATTTGTCAATAAGTACAGTATGTGGACTACTGGTATTGGAGTCAATAGAGAATTACTATTGGAAAACTAATAGTGAAAAGTACAGTAAAAAGACGGGCTCCTAGATGGAACGTAATTCTACATTTGAACAAACTTCCCAGATGGATCTTCTAAAAATGCCCAGGAACAGAGGTGAAAAAACCATAGCAATTTCCTGATCAAAACCTAGCTCTTCCGTTATGTATAAGTGTTATGTATTGAGAGAAAACTCTTATCCTTTTGTATCTCCCATATCTTCTGTAGCACATTTTCAATGTTTTAGGTGAGAGATGCAAGATGCTAGGCTAATGAAGAAGCTTTTGTGCTTGCCAAAGGATTCTCTGGCTCTTTTCCAAATAACTGAGCAGTTGATTCTCTGAGACAATTCTCTGCTGTAGCATAACAGAGCGCATGAGGGCAGGCTGACCTACCTCTTCCATCAATCAAACATCAGTTCCCTCCCAGAAGGTCAGGGGATTGTTTCAAGGTCCCTAATGGTTTCTCTCTCTTGAGGGTAGAGTAGCAAAATTAATCTCTTCTGCATCATCCATTTTACTCTTTCTTTATTCTCACTCCTAAATTTTTTTTAATTGAGACACATTTATAAGTAGTGAAGTTCAGGAAATATAAACTGCTATATTATTATTATTATCATTATTATTATTATTATTATTATTATTCAGAGTTAAGATGGAATTATAAAAATTGTTTGACTGAAAACAAGGGTTGAAAATCAAGGCAGAATTCAAATGGAAGCTGGTATGGAGTCCCCATTGAAAGTCTTTTTTTAATTTTTTATTATCTCTTCTATTTTTTGCTGATAATTCTCCCACAAACTCTTCCTTGCTTTTATTCAAATCCATGGCTTCCTTTTTCATTGACTGCTCTTACATGCATATATATATATATATATACATATATATATATATACATATATATACATATATATCATACATACATACATACATACATACATACTTGCATACATACATACACACACATATTCCAAAATATAACCTGTTCAGTCTATAGTTTTCAGAACTAGAGATGACCTCAGGCTACTCAATTCCTGGCCTCTCCGGCTTTCCTTTGAAATCTACCCTCTATTACCCTATAGTTTTGGCATTCTGCATATCTCTAAAAATTGGCATGATGTGGTGACATTTGTGTCTGCTGCCAGCTTGGATCATGGCTGCAGTGGCTTCTAAATGTCTGCATGGCCAAATACTGTGAAATGTCTGTAGGGCTACAACCTTAGGTGACCCTGTCTCTTCTCTCTTCTCTTGCAAAAATCTTTTAAATGAGTTAACGGTATTGCACCTGGAACCTTCATTGTAAGGAGTCCTGCGTCTTCCTGGGATGCCCTCAATGCATCTTTTGCCCAGATGCAGAGCACTTGGTATTAATCTCTTCAGAAACCGCATACTCTTAGCCCCAGCTTTACCAAGATTTTCTGTCCAAACCACATGTTGTTTCAGTCTTTCTCCTCTGCTTTGTGTTCCTGTCATTCATTATAGTTGTGGCTTAACACAGCTAGCAATGACCATACCTCAGCCTGAATGCTGCAATGTCATGAAAATTCCTCCACCAGATTAATTTATCTACCATCCTCAAAACTGGACTCCGGTAAAGTCTCAGGACACAAACAAAGCGTAAACAAATTCCTTGCCAGACACTAACACTGCTCTTCAGTCAAATCTCTGGAGCATTCTTGTTACCCTGTAAGAACACTCTTCAGTTCTTATTCTTATCAGCATTCCATTTCCTGAACTCCTGCAAGAATCAGCCCTCAATCCTTAGTATATGTCTCTGAACTTTTCCAAATTCTTCAGAAAAGCCCAGTGTGAAAGGACCATAGGCATAATGACTCGGAGACCAAACTGGGATCAAATGCCAACTGGGAAATGTCACTTATAGCTTAGTAAATGAAACATGTGCTCTATTTAAAAAGAAGAAAGAAAAACAAAAAAGGGGAGGGGAGGGGAGGGGANACACACACACACACTGTGTCATCCCTTAGGAACACTTCCTTAGAAGACTGGGAACCAGCACTCTCCTAGCCTGGTGAGTTCCAATTCTACAAGAAAACTGTAGTAGGCTTTCTAGTGTGTGGTTCTCCCAGCATCCAAAACCAGTGTTTTTCTGATCTCCTGATTTCAGACTTCCAGGAATTTTATCAAAAGGATGCATCAAAATAATATTTTTTTTAAAAAAATCACAATATCCAAACTCCTATCATATCCATCCTTGCCTTGTTTTTTCTTGCACAGCAATAAAGATGAGGTCACTGCACAGAGCCACCACTCGAAAAGGAAATAAATGGAGTTGGCATAGGAACGGGCTTTCGAGAAAGACAAGGTACATCCAGTGTTATATCATTTGCACATCTGTCTTCCAGTTGACCCTTCAAGAGAGAGCCACGTAAAGCATTTATGATGCTTGGCTGGCTGCCCAGTTTCTGCTAACAGGATTGAGTCAGGACTCTCGGGGCTGCCTGTGGTGCAGGCCTGTGTTTCCCTGTCTCTCTGGCTACAGTCAGAATGGTGATGGCTGACTCTCAGCATATGCCTGTGCCAGGTATGTCTGCTTGCAGTGAAATTACAGAGATGATGGCCCAGTATTCTCTACCTAGCCTTGGGCTCATTCTGGCTCCTCTTGATGTATATATAAATCAGTTAAAAATGGATGGAAACGCAGAACATAAAGCATGATCTAATCAGAAAGTAAAACTACAAGTCTCTATTTCTGTGTTCTTGCATGCTATGTAACTCCTCAGGACAGTTCATTTTACTAGATTTACTACTACTACTTTTCAATATTGAACTGGCAAACATTTCTTCTTCCATTAGCAGGTTAAAAATAAATGGTGGCGCACGCCTTTAATCCCAGCACTTGGGCGGCAGAGGCAGGCGGATTTCTGAGTTCGAGGCCAGCCTGGTCTACAAAGTGAGTTCCAGGACAGCCAGGTCTATACAGAGAAACCCTGTCTCGAAAAAAACCAAAAAAAAAAAAAATAATAATAATAATAAAATAAAATATAAATAAATAAATAAATAAATAAATAAATAAATAAATAGAGCCTAACCATGGAAATCCATGGAGGTGTCAATCCATGGTTCTGCTCTGGTGAAGAGAAGGTGCCTCCCACTGTCATGTGATCCAGAGGACAAGTGAGGAGGGGACAGGGAAACTTGAATTCTATCAAAGAAGGACTTTTGCCACTATCAGTGTGTCCTATTTTAGAAGAGTTGGCTCACGTTTTCCACTGCTCTATAATAAACTATCCCGGTTACTTCATACCACAACCAGCACCAATTATCTCTCAGAGAGCTCCTCTCGGCAATTCTCTCTCAGCATCCGTCTATGTTTGCAGTCAGAGGTCATCTGAAGCTTTTTCCTGGGAAACAAGTGGTGCCCAAGCAGCAGAAACCATCCGGTGGTGTGGTGGCTGGCACTTGTTGGACATCTGCCTCTATCTGCACATTGCCTTCAGACACAGTTCCACCCAGATGGCAGCTTAAGTGTAGTTGCTATTCTTTCCTAGCTACTCAATGAGGAAAACTGGAGAAAGAGATACAGAAGTCAAAGAAAAAGAACTGACAACCCAGTGTCTGCCTTTCAGTCTCTAACTTTGAAAGTCTCAGGGGACACACCCACTGCTTCCTATGGGTTAGCAATGAGTCATTAGGCTGCCCTATATTCAAGGGCAATTACATCTGCCTTTTATTAAAAGGAGTATGAAAAAATTCGCAAGCATGTTTGAAGCCTTCAGTGCTGTAAGCCCTGTACTCACATTCAAATCACCCAGGGAGCTTTATACAGGTTCTGATGCTTGGGCCAGACCCCTCGAGTCAAGCATTCCTCAGTATGGAAACCAGGTATCAACTTATACACAGCATACACCCAAGTCTAAGGATCACCATTTTCAATAGAAGGGTGTGGTGATTTGAATATGCTTGGCCCATGGGAAATGACACTATTCGGAGGTATGGCCTTGTTAAAGGAAGGGGGCTGGAAGGTGCTAATGCTCAAGCTCCACCAATGTAGAAGAGAGCTTCCTCTTGGCTGCCTGTTGATGACAGTCTCTTCCTGTCTGCCTTCAGATCAAGATTTAGAACTCTCAGCTTTTTCTCTAGCACATGTCTGTCTGGACACTGCCCATGCTTCCTGCCATGGTGATAATGGACCAAACTTCTGAAATTGTAAATCAGACCCAATTAAAGATTGTCCTTTATAAAAGTTGGTCATGGGGGCTGGTGAGATGGCTCAGTGGGTAAGAGCACCCGACTGCTCTTCCGAAGGTTTTAAGTTCAAATCCCAGCATCCACATGGTGGCTCACAACCATCTGTAATGAGATCTGGCGCCCTCTTCTGGAGTGTCTGAGGACAGCTACAGTGTACTTACATATAATAAAATAAAATAAATCTTAAAAAAAAAAAGTTGGTCATGGTGTCTCTTCACAGCAAACCCTAAATAAGACAAAGGAGATTCCTTTTTAGCATGCAAAATAAAACCTAGCTGAAACTTTCCTCTTGTAAAACCAATATAAAGCCTTTATTCTCCACTCCAAGACAGCCAAGTAGTTTCTGTTCATCAGAAATATTTTGAAATGTCTTCTTTATTGCACTGGATTCAAATGTGCAGGTACTAAAATTTTCAGTTTCCAAAACCAACTACATATTAGCCTGATAAGCTCAAATGAAAAAATAAAGTTAATGTATGATAAAATAATATAAATACAATGAGATAAATGTTCATAGCAAAGATGCTTCTACTATATGTATAGTCACCATGGAAACAAGAGCTACAAATGTACTGTGATGGAGACGTGAATGCAAAAGTAGTCTGAACATCATTACGATGACTTTCCAAAAATAAAGCTATATCAGTTCCCTGGGGAGTCCATAATAAAATACCAAGGCTGGCTTAAACCACAAAAGAAAAAAAATTTTTTTTTTCTTAGACAGCATCCTGGAGGCTGGAAGTCCCCAGATCAATATATTGACTGGTATAATTTTTTCCGAAGTCTTTCTCATTGGCTTGTGAATGGCTACCATGTAGTCTGCCATAACAGTTATCTCTCTCTTATGGATGCTCCCAGTGTCTCTCTCTGAATTAATCCCTTCTTCTTACAAAGACACCCTTCTATTTGGATAGGGAGAACTCTAATGAGCCCATCTGAACTCAATAGTCTCTTAAAACATTCTCTCTAAATATGGTAAGTCCTAAGGTATTAGGGCATAGCGCATTCCACTGGGCCTCTGGAGATGTGTAGGCTGAGAGAGAATTTGTTTGTGCAGGATGGGTTGGTATCGAGAAAGTCAAGCACCCCAGCTTTCCCTCACTAAATGACAAGAACATCACTTCAACTGCTATGGCTATGAGATTTGAATTATTCCCTAGAGAACATAGCTGCGTCCCTTGAGAAAGTTTGATTTAAAGGAATCCAGCGCTCCATCATAATCTAAGTGCTTAATTTATCAGAAATAAAAAAAATCAACATCTCTTTCTTTAATTGCTGAGGAAAATTTAACTTTTGAAACTAGATTTTCTAGAGTTGTGGACAAATTACTGCTGCTTAATACTTAAACTTGACCACACAGCTAGTTGTTTTGCCTAAGTGAAAACAGACCTCTGAATAAAAGCTGCCTGGGGTTTTGTGCTTTCCCAAACTGCCTAACAATGATTCCATCAGTTGATCTAATACATAGTTTAAAACTGATCACATTCAACAATAGGTCACGAGAATTATCTCTTCCCTTGCTTACAACTTGGAGAAAGCTAAAACAAATTGCTATTGACTAAATCTACTTTTTTTAAAGGAATGATTCAGTGGGGAGTGTGACCTTGAATTTGATCAGGTCTGCATATGGGCCACTGAAATGTATAAAGAACAAATAAAGAAGTGAGATCATTGTTTACCTAGCCATATCATTGTGCTCAGCATCCCAGAACCAGTTGAGGCAACCTTGGGAAGACATCTCCTTACCACAATTCAGATGAGAAGTCCAGGAGAAAAACAAAAATAAGCCAAACATACACTGTCACATGTATAGCATCTCTCTTCTAAGCCATGGGGTCCTTCTCAGTATGTGAAGCACTTCACACTCATTAGTGTTAGACTCGGCTTACAACTGGTCAAGCCTCAAATTTCACTCATATCACTGATGTGTAAGTCCACAAGCAAGAATAATCTGAAACATACGCCGTACAAATAAATGAGCCAAACTTGATTGCTTAGTTTTTAAACAGCCTGAAATGTGACATTTTTATTCCATGTTGCCTCTTTTCTTCTCCAGTTCTATTGAGTCTTTTGACAAATGACATTATAATTCCAGAGACCAGACTGTCCCACAAGGCTGGGGACTGACTATCAAATCCCAATCTGTCTCTGCTCTCAGCATCTAGAACTTTAGTCAATGTAGAAAAGAGAAAAGTAAATCTTCCTTTGATTACAACTACCTTTTCTTACTTATTATGAGAGGGACATTTTGTGATCATGCCTCTATGCTGAAAATAGCAGACGCCTTATAAAATGTTAGGAAGAATAGTTTCTATAACTAATATATGCATATATGTTAATGCATATTTTTTAATAGGTGGATGAATAATATGACAGGTTCAGTGACATATAACCCAAGTAGACTATAGTAACAGATTCAAATTCCATTATCTCTCCAGGGATGATTTCAGTTTACCTGAGCGCTTCGAAATCATGTGGTTCAGACCATTGGGTTAGTCAAATGGGATCAGTGGCAAAAGTGCTTCCCAAGCAAGCCTGATATCCTATGGTAGAGAGACTCAACTCCTGAAAATTGTCCTCTGACCTCTACAAATGAACCATGGTGCACACATGTCATACATACACACACACAATTTTTAAGTATGTATTTTAGATAATCTTTTTAAAGTAACCATTATTTATATTTTGAGTCATTTGATGATCCTCAGAGACTTTGTTCTGGAAATAATAGCTGTTGTTTACAGTACATGACATGCCTGTGACAGTACTTTGTATTCAGTAATTTCATCCCTGCTGTCGACTCTTTGTCCCTGGTGTATTGAGAGTGTTGTAACAATGTAGGATTAAGGAGCAGGCTCTGTGTCAGTGGTCTATAGCCATGGCTCTTAGGTAGCCATCAGGTTTCCACGGTGACCCAGTACCATGGGACCACTTCTACAAATTATGTGGTGAGAAGTACAGATGCTACAGAAAATCAGAAAATACAGTAGCCAGGACTGGACTTCGCTACTTCTTGCTTTTCGTGTTTCCATTTAAGAAATATGGTCAGTGATTGATCAACTCATATAAACATTGTCAATTTATCTAAGTAATTATCCTGACCAAAACTACCCAAAATGTGCGCAATTACAATCTGATCATTCTAGTAATAATGTAGTTAAACTATTATGCTAATTATATAATAGCAGAATAAAATTTTAACAACAAATCCTATTCAAATTTTAACAACAAATCCTGGGCTATTCCTAATATGGATCACCTTAGTGGCCCTCTGACAACTGATTTATAAGGCAACAGTTAAGCATCATTGCATAGCTTTCCTTGAGACCCAAAGAATTTGACAAAAATGTAAATAGATAGGTCTACACCTATAGATTTCCAGGGCTTTGAAAAAACAATCACTATACATTTCCTCAGTTGCTATGTTCAATAACTGGAAATAAAGTATAGCAGGAATCCAAACATGAGTGAGTCCCCCAAGAAACTAAGATGTCTTAGCATAGTGGCATATAACTTTAATCCCTACTACTTGGGAAGTTGAAGCAAAAAGATGATGTTTTCAGGGCCAGCATAGGTAACACAGAGAGATCATATTATTCATATGCCTATGTGTACATATATACAGACATATATGTATATGTGTATATGTATACATATATATAGTAAGAAAGACAATATATAAATGCATGTACTATAATGCTAACAGTTCTATACAGTATTATTATTACAATGAGCAATATCTTAATCCTTGGAAGTAGGAAGCAGAGAGTAAGGAACGCTTTGAGAGTAGAGTCTTTTAATAGCTCAAAACCTTCCCCCATTGACACCTCCTTCAACAAAGCCACACCCCTTTACCTTCTCAAATAGTTCTACCAATTGGGGACCAAATGTTAAAATATATGACCCTATGGGGGCCATTCTCATTCAAACCACCACAGCTGGTTTACTTTATGTGTCAGCTAATTAAGCCATCTGGTAGCCAGGTATGTGTTCAGACAACCTGGCTATTTCTATAAGAATGCTTTAGAATGAAATTAGTACTTAAAGGGCTACAATGAGTAAAGCATATGCCTGCCATAATGAGGTCGGCCTTTATTAATACTTCAGCCTGAATAAACCATAGATTTAACCATCTGGAAGTAGAAAATAACTCCCCTGCCTCCGTGCCTGATGTTGTTTCTCTCAGACCCTTCAGACTGTAGAAAACTATGCACTGGACACTCCACAAAGAACATAAGTGCTTCTCTAGTTCCAAAGTCTGTGAAGCCTAAACTCAAGGCACTGGAAGATTCAGTAACTGGTCAGGACCTGATTCCTAAGTCACAGATGGCTATCTTCCTGCTGTGTGTTCATGTGCGGGAAGGGGTCAGTAAGCTCTCCAAGGTCTCTTTTACAGTAGATCCAGGCAATCACTAATCTCCCCAAAGCTCCATCTCTTCGCTCCATCACATTAAGGGCTAGGAATTCAACACACAGCATCCATGTGGGGATGGAAATATTTTACATGTAGCCACTTTTGAACTAAAGTGTCAGCTTCTTTGTGTATTTGCAGTGTAACTTGGACACAAGATCTCCTTATACTGTCAACTCTTCTCAGTCTTCTCAGTCTTCAAGACATATATATGTGTGTGTACGTGTGTGTGTGTGTGTGTGTGTGTGTATGTGTGTATATGTTTATGCATAGATTGGTTCTATTTCTCTAGAGAACATTAATACAAATATTAAAGTCATTTTTGTCATAACTTTTCCTTATACAGCTAACAGAAATTTTTCAAATAATATGTTGCTCATATTATAATTTATCGGACTGCACATACAGTTGTGTCATTTGTATTGTGCAGCTTTTAATAAACAACTTTATGCTGAGGAGAAAGCAAAGGACTCCACTGGATAGTGATTTTGACAGTTGATACCATTCCCTTGCAGAGTTCTGTGGGAGGGGAAATTCAAAATGGAAGAGCAAAGGACATGAGAAAAGTACAGAGGCCTTAAAGTGTTTACTCTGTGGAATAGCAGGTAGCCAATGAGGAAGCAGGCAGTAAATAATGAGGCTGAGGAGGAGCATGGAGAACCACATGGGGAGAGTTTTGATTACCACACAATGGGGCCCAAGTTCACCCTGGAGACTGAGGCAAACCATCAAGTGACTAGCATGACTAGGTCTTACTTATTCTGGGAGCAGAGAGAAAAGGAGGGCAGGATAGGGACAGCAGCAGCAGAAACAGCATGAGAAAGAAGACCAGTAGGAAGTCATGCCAAGAGATGATAAGAATGCACGTTAAATGGATGATGGAGAAAGGAGATAAATCTACAATACATGATAGATGACTTCCAAAGCATCAAAGGATATAGCGCTTGTATAGAGCTTGCCTGCGGTCAGAAGGGCAGATCTTCTTGCCCCATTCTAATGCTAATACTAGTGTCTACCTGGGAACACACTTATTATTAGCCAATAAGATAATAAAGTTGTTAAGAATCACTTCCAGATTCTCCATGTTAAACACAAGCCATTTCGTGGCTTTCTCCATATTGTAGGAGCAAGTGCTTGTCCTGGTGTCCCATCAGAGAACTTCCTTTCCAAGGAAACCCTCCTTTTTCTCATGTCCTGCTATGGTTGATAAAAAAGAAATGCACATGGCCAGGGCCTGGACAGGCTAGGTTGCTTCTTTCTGCTTTCATCTCCTCAAAGGCCACTGCAAACTGTCCTATGAGTCTTATCTTGTTTACATAACAGCTACTTAAGACTTCTGTCATGTTTTCAATTTCCCTTGGAGAGAAAAAAATTTAAAAAGCTACTCTCCCCAAGATGTACAAGAACACAGGAGGACAGTTTAATTAGTGCTCGTAAGAAGCAAACACTGAAGTGTTCCAAGTAGAGAGGAGAGGACAAAGCAAGAAGAAGCACTAGAGCAGGGTGAGAGGGATGTAAAGATAAGGCCAGAGGGAGGAAATCAAGAAGGGTGGAGAAAAAAATGAAAATAGTTCCATCACTGTAACAGAAATGTACAGATGGAGACAGCTAAATGCTTTGAACTTGCATTGTGCCCAGAATTCTGCTAGGGATCCACCCTTCCCACAGTCCTGGTTGCTTCTCAGTGATGCCCTAGGTATAATCTGTCCATATAAGGAAAATATAACTTGACCACATTCATTATAAAGTGACTTTTCTGGGCTGGAGAGATGGCTCAGTGGTTAAGAGCACTGACTGCTTTCTAGAGGTCATGAGTTCAAATCCCAGCAACCACATGGTGGCTCACAACCATCAGTACAGCTACAGTGTACTCATATACATTAAATAAATAAATGAATGAATAAATAAATCTTTTTTTAAAAAGTCGCTTTCCCAAAATATTGTTCTGTGGGTAGGTGTCATCTTTGGGCCAGGTGCTCCAACTTGAGTAAAGGTTCTAAATCTTTTTTTTTAACAACCTATATAATGTGACTACCAATAAAGTTGAATTATTTAGCAATGGTAAGCAAATGTGATTGATTTGATTTGCATTGAGGTTACTATCAATCTCCTTTTCAATTAAGATATATCTATTGGATGTTCTCCCTTATAGAATAAAATGGGAAGAGCTGCTCTGCATACATTTGTTGGGAATAATAAGAGAACTTTACAAAAGTGTTTTGTGCTGTACCCATTAAACAATATGCATCTACACACATATGGGCAGATCTAAATGTATTGATGGGCTATTCTTTTTTCTTTTCTTTTCTTTTTTTACTTATTTATTTATTTATTATTAGAGAATTTCTTCATTTACATTTCAAGTGTTATCCCAAAAGTCCCCTATACCCACCCCATGCCCTGCTCCCCTACCCTCCCCCTCCCACTACTTGGCCCTGGCATTCCCCTGTACTGGAGCATATAAACATTGTTAGACCAAGGGCCTTTCCGCCCCAATAATGGCCCACTAGGCCATCTTCTAATACATATGCAGCTAGAGACATGAGCTCTGGGGGTTCTGATTAGTTCATATTGTTGTTCCATCCATAGGGTTGCAGACCCCTACTGCTCTTGGGTACTCTCTCTAGCTCCTACATTGGGGACCCTGTGTTCTGCCCTATAGATGGTTGTGAGCATCCACTTCTGTATTTGTCAGGGACTGTCAAAGCCTCACAGGAGACAGCTATATCAGGGTCCTTTCAGCAATATCCTGCTGGCGTATGCAGTAGTGTCTGCATTTGGTGGCTGATTATGGGATGGACCACCCTGGTGGGGCACTCTTTGGATGGTCTTGATGGGCTATTCTTAACAAGACATAAAATTGGTTGAAGAGCAGATATGGGATATATGTTGGGGGATGGGAAAATTGGGAGGGAGGGAGGGAGAGAGGAAGTAAGGGAGGGAGGGAGGAAGGGACATATCCAAGATATATTGTACAAACATGAAATTTTCAAAAAATAGTGATGTCAAAAATATCAGAGCTTTGAATAATGTCACCCTATCCAAGATGTCACTATGCCCACAATATCAAACAACATCAAATATTTTCTTCAGAACTCTTCACCTAACCTCACATATGACACAAGTGGAAACAGACCTCGGTAATATTATATGTTGTCCAAAAATGCTTTTCTCCAAATTCCACCATTTGGCTCCTTTTTCTCTTTCCCATTTCCAGCATCCTGTTGTCTGGTTTTTCCCAATAGTGAGTTGAGCAAACATGCTTTAATGTTTACAGAAACCTTATACTCTATTTCATTTTATGTTTAAATGGATCTCAATGTCCAGTAAGAGGTCAGAAGAGAAGGAAGAGGAGACAGAATCTTCCAAGGCGAAGCAGAGAGTGTGGGAACTGGGATTCCAAGTCTAACTCTTCCAGTTGCAAGCCTAACACTCTTCATCTTCAGAGAACTAGCTGGAAGTTTCTCCAGGAAGGCCAAAAGGAATGACAGACACTTCTCAATGCCTTGTTTCTTCTGACTGGGGTCTGAGCCCCAAGTAAATCAGGTAGCCTTGGATCCTATTGTAAAGTAAGCATAGCCTGGAGTCCAGGAGAATCAGTCACTGGCATCAGAGGGTCCCTGAATGGGATCAGGGGAGGAAAGCTCAGTTGCCAGGAAACCAGCATCACTTGACACAATCTCTCCTTCCCAGAAGAAACTTTATCAGGGCTGACTATGATGCTCTGTACTTTTTGTAGAGAGGTCCGGTAAGGACTGTCCTTTTAATTCAGTACCTTTCTTGTTAGTTGCAATAGAGGTGTCTCAATAGGTTTGTGTAACCGACCTGAGTAAACAGAAGAAGCAATACTTCAAGACGAGTAAAAGTTACTTCACCTCAGTAAAAATAAAGGACAATTATAGAGGTACCTAGTTCTTTATACATGATGTAAAACCTAAGTATGACATACAAATCTAATGAAGAGAGTTCTTCTGGCCTAGATTCTTGGCAGACTGGTGAAAGGATTCAGCAGTTAAAAGCCCTGGCTGCATCTATAGGGCAGAACACAGGGTCCCCAATGTAGGAGCTAGAGAGTACCCAAGAGCTGTAGGGGTCTGCAGCCCTATAGATGGAACAATAATATGAACTAATCAGAACCCCCAGAGCTCATGTCTCTAGCTGCATATGTATTAGAAGATGGCCTAGTTGGCCATTATTGGGGAAGAAAGGCCCTTGGTCTAGCAATGTTTATATGCCCCAGTACAGGGGAATGCCAGGGCCAAATAGTGGGAGGGGGAGGGGAGGGGAGCAGGGCATGGGGTGGGTATAGGGGACTTTTGGGATAACACTTGAAATGTAAATGAAGAATTTCTCTAATTTAAAAAAAAAAAAAAGCCCTGGCTGCTCTTTCTTAGGACCTGTGTGTCCCAGCACCTACATGGTGGCTGACAACCACCTGTAACTCCAGTTCCAGAGGGAGATGATGCTCTCTTCTGGCCTCTGAGGGCACTAAGCATGCTTTGTTGCACAGATTCATGTGCAGGGAAAACACCCATACAAGTAAATAAAAATAATTTTTAAATGTCTTAAGTCAATGGTTTTTTAATTAAAGACATTAGATTATTTAGGTGAAGAAATAGATGTGAGCGTGCCCAACACTATGAGACACACATATGAGCATTTAGCAAATGCTGAATCTGTCCAGTTTTCTTCCTGTGTATCTCCAAACTTTTTTTTTCAACAGGAAGCTTCATAAACTATTCTCTTAAACCAAACATGATACTAAATATACCCAGCATGCACTGCTTTCTCAAAGCCCTGTTCCCTGCCTAAGAATATCAGATATATCAACCTACTATTGAACGGTAGAAAAACAATCAGACTCTGAAGAAACAAAACTGCACATATCTCATTGGGAAGGCTAAGACAAAGCCACCTTGAGGACTGCCCAGGCAGTGTGACTGCTTAACCTTTCGTCTGGGATGTGTTCTCTCCAAGTACTGCAAGAAACAAATGAGCCACTCTGCATGTTTTCACTCATAGAAACAGGGACCAGTGCTGTCTCTAAGAGAAAGGCCAGCTGGACTAAGGTGTCCTCATTTGCATTTCTCTGGCCATAGCTGTCCCCACTGAGCAAAAACAACAGAGTGAAGATGAAGTTTCTGGGTTTTTCCACACCCAAAATATCATTATTTGCACCCTTGGTAATGCTGACGTCATGCGCCTTACAAATCTTCCCCACCCCCCACAACAAGTCCCATTTAAATGTAGTTGACAAGACTGCTCCATCTCTAATAATGATAAGCTCAGGCCTGTCGGCAGTGTCCGTTGCTATAGTTACCCGTAAGGGATGACAAAGACTGTAGCTGCCAAAATTAAAGTGTCACAGACAGAGAATGACTGCATATTACTTAGTAAATGATCCCACCTGTCACAACAGCGGATTACTAGCAAGGGATGTGACACTCCTTCAGGCCAAGCTAATAGAGAAATGGCCAAAGAGCTAAGGGTCTCTCTGTGTTCCTTTTCCTGGATACTAATGGACTTGAGAGAGAGGGGGAAATCCCATAATAACTCTAAAAGTCAAGTTTTCAACCTTCACTGTTTCAAGGTTTGGGAACACAGTATCACAATAATTGGCCCATTGGATTACTTTAGACACCACAGCATCTGCTGTGGCCACAAGAAAATGAAACGGCATGGCTAACAAGTGAGAGCTCATGTATCTGCAATAGCAACCAGCTATAGTGCCCTATTCCCATACATGGTCAGTTTTACTCCAAAGTATCTATGGAGGGAATAAATCTAAGCATTAGGTTTTACTATTAAAGTGTATTTTTACTATCCTAAAGGAATTTGCTCATCAACCTGCTAAAGCTGTTTATGTCCAATATGCTGGTGTGTACAAATTTAAAGATTCTTGATTTCATTGACTGAGTCTGTGTCCTCCTCTATCTAAGAAGGAACATCATTTGCATAAGATTGGCCCAGCTTGCTTAGTCAGCTGTTTGCAGCTTGTTGGAAGTTCTTGAAAAGGAATGGAGAAGAATAGTTAGATCTCTTACAAAAAATATAATGATAACATTATGTATTAAGCAGCAATAAGAGAGGTTAAGTGCCTTAGTAGAATTGGTAGCATTTCTTCATTCTTCTTTTCCATGTTATATCCCAACCACAGTTTCTCCTCCCTCCTCTACTCCTAGTTCCTCCCCTCATCTTCTGTCTCCCTTAGATCCACTCCTCCTCCTTTCTTTCAGATAAAGGCAGATATCCTAGAGATATCAACCAAACATGGCATATCAAGTTACAATAAGACTAGACACATGTCCTCATATTAAGACTGGACTAGGCAACCCAATAGGAGAAAAGGTGTCCCAAACCAGGCAAAAGAAGTCAGAGACAGCCCTTGTCCCACTGGTAGGAGCCCCACAAGAACATGAAGCTATACAACTATAACATATATGCAGAGGACCTAGGTCAGACCTATACACACTCCCTGACTGTCAGTTCAGTCTCTGTGAGCCCCTATGAGCCCTGATTAGTTGATTCTGTGGACCGTTTTCTTCTGGTGTCCTTGACAAGAGAGGTTAAAGTCTTAGAGGTAAAAGGAATATAATCCTCGCAATCAAGTAGCTATCAGTTTTCAAAGTGTATTCCATTTGTCAGACAAGGTAAGGGGAATTATCCTCAGAATGAGCAGGTCTCTGGTGGAAACAGCTGTACTCACTACCCAGAGGTGAAAGTTGGAAACAGCTACAACATAGCATGCTCTGCTCCACAGTGTGAGGTAGAGCACAACCCACCTTGCTGGATCATGAACTGATCAGCAAGGAGAGTCCGCAACTAGCCTTGGTTACACGTACCTAGAAAGACAAAAGGAAAAAGAAAACCCCATGCTAAATCTCAGCTACACGCAAACCATTACAAAACGTATGAAATGGTTAGCCGGGCATGGTGGCGCATGCCTATAATCCCAGCACTTGGGAGGCAGAGGCAGGCGGATTCCTAAGTTCGAGGCCAGCCTGGTCTACAGAGTGAGTTCCAGGACAGCCAGGACTACTCAGAGAAACCCTGTCTCAAAAAACAAACAAACAAAAAAAAAAAGTATGAAATGGATGATGTCTCGCCATTTCTGTTTTCTCCATAGACTTTTCTCTCATTTCTCTCTCACTATACAAAAGCATGTGGGAAGAGGAAGCGATTGGCCAAAGTTAAATGGTTGAATCTTGGATTTCCTGAAGAAAGACTTGCTTTCTTTTTCCAAGAGTCTTTCTTTCCTCTCCTATCATCATCACCAAATTCTTCCCCTCCCTCTTGCTCTCATGAATATAAGTGGTTCGGAAAGAATCCATGAAGCACTTTTCTGAAGATGTTGGAAAATGGAAAAGAGACAGAGATTTCAAAGTGTCAATGGAGTCATGATAAGTACCACCTTTCCCTCAAGTTTCTCCAAGCCTGAACTCGGCATCAATGGAGTCATGATAAGTACCATCTTTCCCCTCAAGTTTCTCCAAGCCTGAACTCAGGCAGTCTCAAGCCTGTCCGTGCACACCCAGGTCACTCACAAGCACTCTGAGCAGCACACGGCTCCTAGCACTCTGTAGGAAGGACTCCCTCTCTGACCAGAGAAAGTGGGCCCCAGAGTAAGGGAAGGGTGTAACCTAGTAGCTCTTTCTTACTGTATTCTTCAACCATTTGGCAGCTGACAACCATGTGATATAGCAAAGTGAGTAAAAAGGGAAACAACCCCCAGCTCTCAAGCATGCTGCCCAAGAGGGAAAAGGGTCCTCTGTAGCAGAAAGCATGGATAGCAGAAGTTCAAGGAAGACCTATTTTAAAGTCACAGAGTTGGCTAGAGATACAACACATAGGAGACTGTCTGACTAGCAAGGGTGTGGCTTTAGGATGGAACCTCAGAATACACACACACACACACACACACACACACACACACACACACGGTAGTATACAAAACAAAAAGTCTCCAAACAGGGATACTAGGTCCAGCCTAAGCAAGTTAATGAATAGAAAATAAAAATAGATAGATAGATAGATAGATAGATAGATAGATAGATAGATAGATAAAAATACACAGAAGAGACATAGATAGATAGATAGATAGATAGATAGATAGATAGATAGATAGATAGATGATAGATAGATAGATAGATGATAGATAGATAGATAGATAGATAGATAGATAGATAGATAGATAAAAATACACAGAAGAGACACAAAGTGTACCAGGATATGGTCTTAAAATCCTCCAGTAATAAACATACAGAATGGCTCAACAAGCAAGTTATCAGACCCCAAATGATACAGATACTGGATCATTTATCAAAGACGTTATAGAGGCTATAACACAACTCTGGTCATAATCTGCACCAGGAAGCTAAGGCTGTTCCAGAGCCCGCTGCACACAGGTCCAGCCAAGAGAGAGCTGGACTCCCAGGAGTACTCTCACTTCCAGGCTCAGAGAAGAGATCAATACTTTCCAAAAACTATCCAAAGCTGACTGGCCAGGGGTGCACAGGGCACAGGAACAATAGAGCATCTGGGACAGGATCCTTTGGGTTGCCATCTGCATCTGAGAGCTAAGGCTGTCCAACAGCTTGCTGCACACAGGTCCTGTCAGGTCTCCCAGGAGTGCTGACCCAGGCTTACAGGTGCACAGGAGGGACAAACTCCAGCCAGAGACAGCAAGACCAACTAACACTAGACATAACCAGAGGGCAAAAGGCAAGCACAAGAACCAAACCAACTGAAACCAAGGCTACTTGGCATCATCAGAACCCAGTTCTCCTACCACAGCAAGACCTCCATACTCCAACACACTGGAAGAACATATGGATTTAAAACCACATCTCATGATGCTGACAGAGGACTTTAAGAAGGACATACATAACTCCCTGGAAGAAATACAGAAGAACACAGGTAGAAGCCATTAAAGAAGAAACATAAAAATCCCTTAAAGAATTACAGGAAATCACAACCAAACAGGTGAAGGAGTTGAACAAAACCATCTAGAATCTAAAAATGGAAGTAGAATCAATAAAGAAATCACAAAAGGAGACAACTCTGAAGACAGAAAACCTACAAAAGCATCACCAACAGAATACAAGAGATAGAAGAGAGAATCTAAGGTGCAGAATATTCCATGGAAAGCATTGACACAACAGTCAAAGAAAATGCAAAATACAAAAACGTCCTAACCCAAAATATCCAAGAAAACAGGACACAATAAGAAGTCCAAACCTAAGGATAATAGGTGTAGAAGAGAGCTAAGATTCCCAAATTAAAGGGCCAGTAAATATCTTCAACAAAATTATAGAAAGAAAACTTACCTAACCTAAAGAAAGAGATGTCCTTGAACATACAAGAAGCCTACAGAACACCAAATAGATTGGATCAGAAAAATTCCTCCCATAACATAATAAGCAAAACACCAAATACATGAAACAAAGAAAGAATACTAAAAGCAGTAAAAGAAAAAGGTCAAGTAACATATGAAGGCAGACCTAACAGAATTAAATCAGACTTCTTACCAGAGACTATAAAAGCCAGAAGATCCTGGGCAGATCTCATACAGACCCTAAGAGACTACAAATGCCAGCTCAGGATACTATACCCAGCAAACCTCTCAATTACCATAGATGGAGAAACCAAGATATTCCATAACTAAAACAAATTTACACAATATCTTTCCACAAATCCAGCCCTTCAAAGGATAATAAATGGAAAACTCCAAAACAAAGAGGGAAACCACACCCTAGAAATGGCAAGAAGCTAGGTGTGGTGGCACATGCCTTTAATCCCAGCACTCAGAAGGCAGAGGCAGGCAGATTTCTGAGTTCGAGGCCAGCCTGGTCTAAAAAGTGAGTTCCAGGACAGCCAGGGCTACACAGAGAAACCCTGTCTCAAAAAAAAACAAAAACAAAACAGAAATGGCAAGAAAATAATCGTCTTTCAACAAACCAAAAAGAAGATACCCACATAAACATAGTTCTAACTCTAATAACAAAAATAACAGGAAGCAACAGTCCCCTTTTCTTAATATCTCTTAATATCAAAGGACTCAACTCCCCAATAAAGAGACACAGACTAACAGACTGGATATGTAAACAGGACCCAACATTTTGCTGCATACAGGAAACCAACCTCAGTGACAAAAACAAATACCAACTCAGAGTAAAAGGGTAGGAAACAATTTTCCAAGCAAATAGTCCCAAGAAACAAACTGGAATAGCCATTCTAATATCATATAAAATCGACTTACAACCTAAAGTTATCAAAAAAGATAAGGAAAAGTCTACCAAGAAGACCTCTCAATTCTGAACATCTATGCTCTTAATGCAAAGATTCATAAAAGAATCCCACATTCATAAAAGAAACTTTACTAAAGTTCAGAGCACATATTGCACCTCATACAATAATAGTGGGAGACTTCAACACCCCACTCTTATCAATGGACAGATCAAGGAAACAGAAACTAAACAGAGACACAGTGAAACTAACAGAAGTTATGAACCAAATGGATTTAACAGATATCTATAGAACATTTTATCCAAAAAACAAATGGGTATACCTTCTTCTCAGCACCTCATGGTACCTTCTCCAAAACTGATTATATAATCAGTCACAAAACAGGCCTCAACGGATACAAGAAGATTGAAATAATCCAATGTTCCCTATCAGATCACCATGGACTAAGGCTAGTCTTCAATAACAACAAAAACAACAGAAAGCCCACATATACATGGAAGCTGAACAACACTCTACTCAATGATAATTGGTCAAGGAGGAAATAAAGAAAGAAAGTAAAAACTTATTAGAACTCAATGAAAATGAAACCACAACATATCCTAACTTATGGGACACAATGAAAGCAGTGCTAAGAGGAAAACTCATACCTCTGAGTGTCTCCAAAAAGAAACTGGAGAGAGCACACACTAGCAGCTTGACAGCACATCTGAAAGCTCTAGAACAAAAACAAATACACACAGGAGGAGTAGAGGGCAGGAAATAATCAAACTCAAGGCTGAAATCAACCACGTAGAAACAAAAAGAACTATACAAAGAATCAACCAAACCAGGAGCTGGTTCTTTGAGAAAATCAACAAGATATAAACCTTTAGCCATGTTAACCAAAGGACACAGAGACAGTAACCAAATTAACAAAATCAGAAATAAAAAAGGAGACATACAACAGAAACCGAAGAAATCTAAAAACATCATCAAATCCTACTACAAAAGCCTGTACTCAACAAAACAGGAAAATCTGGATGAAATGGACAACTTTCTAGACAGATACCAGGTACCAAAGTTAAATCAGGATCAGATAAACATTATAAACAGTCCCATAATTCCTAAAGA
The DNA here is from genome assembly GCA_902729485.2 of Mus minutoides. NCBI lineage: Eukaryota > Metazoa > Chordata > Mammalia > Rodentia > Muridae > Mus > Mus minutoides. Next base: position 466,081 of record LR749842.1, read on the forward strand.
AATAGAAGCAGCCACTAATCGTCTCCCAACAAAAAAAGCACAGGACAAGATGGGTTTAGTGTAGGGTTCTATCAGACCTTCAAAGAAGACCTAGTTCCAATACTCTTCAAACTATTCCACAAAATAGAAACAGAAGGAACACTAGCCAATTCCTTCTATGTAGCCACAATTACTCTGATACCTAAAGCACACAAAGATCCAACAAAGAAAGAGAAATTCAGACCAATTTCCCTTATAAATATCAATGCAAAAATACTCAATAAAATACTCATAAACTGAATCCAAGAACATATCAAAACAGTCATCCATCATGATCAAGTGGGCTTCATCCCAGGGATGCAGGTATGATTCAAGATATAGAACTCCATCAATGTAATCCACTATATAAACAAACTCAAAGAAAAAAACCACATGATCATTTCATTACATGCTGAAAAAGCATTTGGCAAAATCCAACAGCCCTTCATGATAAAAGTCTTCGAAAGATCAGGAATTCAAGGCCCATACCTAAACATAGTAAAAGCAATATACAGCAAACCAGTGGCCAACATCAAACTGAAAGTAGAGAAACTTGAAGCAATCCCACCAAAGTCAGGGACTATACAAGGTTCTCTCCCTACACACTCTCCCTATACGCTCTATACACTTTCTCCCTACCTATTCAATAGAGTACCCAAAGTCCTAACCAGAGCAATTAAACAACAAAAGGAGATCAAAGGGATACAAAGTGGAAAGGAAGAAGTCAAACTATCACGATTTGCAGATGATATGACAATATACTTATGTGACCCTAAAATTTCTAACAGAGAACTCCTAAACCTAATAAACAACTTCAGCAAACTGGCTGGATATAAAATTAACTCAAACAAGTCAGTGGCTTTCCTCTACTCAAAGGATAAACAGGCTGAAAAAGAAATTAGGGAAACGACGCCCTTCACAAGAGTAACAAATAAAATAAAATACCGTGGTGTGACTTTATCTAAGGAAGTGAAAGATCTGTATGACAAGAACTTGAAGTCTCTGAAGAAAGAAATTGAAGAAGATCTCAGAAGATGGAAAGATCTCCCATGCTCATGGATCGACAGGATTAATATAGTAAAAATGACCATCTTGCCAAAAGCAATATACAGATTCAATGCAATCCCCATCAAAATTCCAACTCAGTTCTTCATAGAGTTAGAAAGAGCAATTTTGCAAATTCATCTGGAATAACAAAAAAAAAAAAAAAAAAGGATAGCCATAGCCAAAACTATTCTCAACAATAAAAGAACTTCTGGCAGAATCACCATCCCTTACCTCAAGCTGTACTACAGAGTAATCATGCCAAATCTGCATGGTATTGGTACAGTGACAGGCAGGCAGACCACTGGAATTCCCACCCTGAGTCAATCTTCCACCTCTTATATATTCTAGCACATTCCAAGACCATGTATGTACAGCTGGAGTACAGGAGGGAATGCTGATTGTAATATCTAGAAAGGTTCTAGTGACTGTACCATCTCTATTACAGAATATTCCCTGCAGTAGCACCCCACTTACAGACCTAGCTCTCAGTACATTGACCCGCTCCCCTCATTGTCTTGAGGGCTAAGATCTTCTGTGATCCATCCCAGCCACTCTGCTTCATGATGGCCAAGGGTCATGTCAAGCCTGGAGGAAATAGCTTCACTACAATAGAAATCTTCATTCACATGAAATGCATTTGTCTCATGAACACCAACAGCAAAGAAAATCTGAACAGCCAGGGCTCAAGAGAATCAATACATTAAATACAGAAGACAGAAGAGGTCAAACTATTGCAGATTCCTCAGCAGAATCCAGAGGCAATAAAACAACATTTTTAAATGCTAATGAAAGACCCACAGGAAAGGCAACACCCCAAATCACTCACGAGAAACGGTCTTGATGCAAACTGCAAGAGGACTTTTATTCCAAAAGCGCTCTAGGACCCACAGTGTACACCACGCAGGGTTGAAGGACCATGGGCCCTGAGTAGCTGGGTAAGGGGATATTTAAAGGGAGAAACCACAACTCAAGGGGGTGGGGAGGGCGTTGCTGGAAAATACCAAAAATACCAGTTAAGAGTCAAGACAGTTTTCTATGAGCCTGTAACAATAGCACATTTGCATAGCGGGTTCCAGCAGCAGTCAGCATGGGTGACTTTCTTTGAAGGAACACTCCCTGAACCCAGGAAGCAGATGAGTGGAGGAATGTCTGTCGCTGTTTTATGATTAGAGTACCTTGAGGCATTGGGTCACAAAAGTCACATTCTCAAGCCTGGGCCTAAGGCCTAGTTTTTCACTAGAAAAGAGAGAGAGGGAAAGAGAGAAAAAGAGAGAGAGAGAGGGAGAGAGAGAAGTCCTTTGGGAATAATGTGGAAGATGTTAATAGATGATATGCCAGGTAGAACTGGCCAAAAGGATTCTTGGGTTTTTTTTCTTATTTTTTATTTAATTTTGTTTTTATGTATTCACTTTGCATCCCACTCAGTGCCGCTTTCCCCAGTCACCCCTCCTACAATCCTTCCCCCATTCCCTACTCCCTTTCTCCTCTGAGTGGGTGCCTCCCTGGTATCCCCCACCCAGTCACTTCAAGTCTTTCTCGGGATATCTAAAACTTACAAAGAACTCAAGAATTTAAACACCAAAAACCCAAATAACCCAATTTAAAAATGAGGTACAGAGCTAAGCAGAGAATTCTCACCAGAGGAATGGTGAGAAGCACTTAAAGAAATGTTCAAAGTCCTTAGTCATCAGGGAAATGCAAATCAAAAGACCCTGAGATTCCCATCTTACACCCATCAGAATGGTTAAGACCGGGCAGTGGTGGTACACACCTTTTATCCCAGCACTTGGGAGGCAGAGGTGGGTGGATTTCTGAGTTCGAGGCCAGCCTGATTTACAGAGTTTCAGGACAGCCAGGGCTACACAGAGAAATCCTGTGTTAGAGAGAAAGAAAGAAAGAAAGAAAGAGAGAGAGAGAGAGAGAGAGAGAGAGAGAGAGAGAGAAAGAAAGAAAGAAAGAAAGAAAGAAAGAAAGAAAGAAAGAAAGAAAGAAAGAAAGAAAGAAAGAAAGAAAGAAAGAACATGCTGGAAAGGATGTGGAGCAAGGGGAAACACTGCTTCATTGCTGGTAGAAGTGCAAACTTATACAACCACTTTGGAAATCTCTCTACCTCAAGACCCAGCTATACCATTTTGGCATATACCTCCCTGGGGCTACTTGTATTTTTATGCTAATTCTGCTCTCTTGGGAAGGGTTGAGTCCCTTGAAAGAGTCAAGTCCCTTCAAGCAATGAGTCAGCACTCAGGTGACTTCCTGTAAACCTGCTTCCACATTAATCTGTAAAATAAAGGCTAGAGCCAGTGATTGGGCAGAAGAAGGGAAGGTGGAACTGAAGGTTTGGTGGGAGAGGAGGAGGAGGAGAGGAAAGAGGACCACGGAGGAGGAGGTGGAAGAAAAGTGAATCAGAAGCACAAGTTATAAGGGGTCTCATAGATGGGGAGGATGGTAGTGTAGTGGTAGATCTGCCCAATCCAGCTTGTATTCATATTAGTTGAGTTGTGTTTTCTTTGCCCAGGCTTATTTGGGTTGGAGATTTTCCGCAACACCACCATACCACAAAGATACTTGCTCTACTATGTTCATAGCAGCTTTATTCATAATAGCCAGAAACTGGAAACCAAAAGGATTCTTAAAGAACAGAACTTCAAATGAGAAGGGAGGGTCCCCAGAGACCTTCAGGAAGAAAAGGAGAGCAACAGGATTGGGAAGCAGTCCAGAAAATGGTTGGTAAGTTCCTTAAAATGTGTGTGAAAGTTGAAAGGAAATGCAATGAACGTTGTATTTGGATGTAGACTGTCTGCAAAGTCTCATAAGTTTGAACATTTGGTCCCAAATGGTGTCATTGTTTGGGAAGACTATTAAGCTGTCCTGGATGAAGTATGTCAGGGGGAAGGGCTTTGGGTTTTATATACTGGCCTCACTTCCTGTTCCTGCTCTGTTTCCTGATTCCCAGGATGCTCCACAGTCCTGCCCACATACCATCCTAGCCGTGATAGACTGTATCTCTCTGGAACTGTGAGCTAAAATAAACCCTTTCTCCCTTAAGTTGATTTTTGTAGGGCTATTTTATTACATCGGTTTTGTTTTGCTTTTAAAGAAACTAATGTACTAGTATACAATGTGAGTTTTGGGGGATTTGGAGTTGGGGTTGGTTTTTGAGGCACAGTTTTGCTACGTAGCCAAGGATGGTCTTAAACTCACTATTGTCCTGTGTTTTGTAAATCTCTAGAGGGAAAGATTGTCTAGAGTTGGGGACTCCAGTGATATATATTCTGTGATTTCCCCATTCTGAAATTTATAGGTGTGTACCACCAGATATGGCTATAGGACATATTTGAACATATGTGATTATAATATATATGGCAAGATCATACAGAGAGAAGAGTAAAAGGACACATATGATTTCTACATCTCCCAGAAAATGAAAATTTTTGAATTCTAAGTAAATTGTGAACAAAGAAGTTATCAGCTAGATCACTTCAACAACAGTGAATATGTAAATGTGAGAAAAATTATGTGCAACAGGTATCAACTACAGAGCTTAACACACCTGAGAAGAAACTATTCTACCACTGAGACACACCATTATCCCTTAAGAAAATTTTTGAAAATTGAGGATAGACAAACTTTCTTGAACAAAACACAAGGTCACTAACCTATATATGAATGTTATGAATTGCATTTCCTTCCAGATGCCTCAGTGGTTAAGAGCATTAGCCACTCTTCCAGAATACCCAGATTCAATTCCCAGCACCCACATGGAAGCTCACAACTATTAGTGACTCCAGTTCCAGGGAATCTGACATCCAAACAGAGACAACATGCAGGCAAAACACCAATGCACACAAAATAAAAATAAATAATTTTTAAAGGTAGAGTAATTAATTATAACAAAATAACCTGCTTTTTTTTAAATGACCACAAGATTTGAATGGATACCTTGCAAAAGAACTTATATAGGAGCTGGGAGATAGCACAATCAATAGTTAAGTGTTTGCTATACAGTCATGAAGAACTGAGTTTCACCTCCAAGAACTTAACATTAAAAACCAGAGTTGTACCAGGCATGAAGGCAGACACTTTAATCCCAAAATTCTGGAGGCAGGAGCAGGTGGATCCCTATGAATTCAAGGTCTGTGTGGTCTACATACCAAGTTCAGAACAACACAACTACATAGTAATATCCCGTGTCAAAAATCTAAAACTAAATAAATAAAAATGGTGATAAGCATTAATCATCAAAATTCTGGGAAAGTAGAGCCAGAAAGGTCCCAGGAGCTCACTGTCTAGCCAGACTAACCTACTTGGGAAACTCTAGGCCAGTGAGAAACTGTCTCAAAAGAGAAGGCAAAGGCAAGTATACAAGTATACACATGCACACACACACACATACACACACACACACACACACACACACACCCTTACAACAGATACAAACAAAGAAGTTACATAGATTACCAGTAGGGAAAAAATATAGTCTAGCAACACCTGAGATCAATAATATACAAATTAAGATCATACAAAGATAAAACTGCACACTCTATAACAGAGATAAAATTAGAAGGGTTCATGGTAAAAATCTCCCACATTGCTGGTAGAAAAATAAACCACCATCCCCAGCCATGATGGAACCATCCATCACCTAGAAAAATTGTTCAACCTTTTCAATTGAACAAATACTTACCCAGCAACTCTAGCCCTGAGAAGAAAACCTTGAATTTGAGGTTTTAAAACAAGAGCCGGGGCTGGTGAGATGGCTCAGCGGGTAAGAGCACCTGACTGCTCTTCCGAAGGTGATAAGTTCAAATCCCAGCATCCACATGGTGGCTCACAACCATCCGTAACGAGATCTGGCGCCCTCTTCTGGAGTGTCTGAAGACAGCTACAGTGTACTTACATATAATAAATAAAATAAATCTTTAAAAAAANAAAAACAAGAGCCAAGGAGAAAATGAGAGTAACAATCCCAAAAGGAAAAAAAAAATGTTCATAGCAACTTCATTTTCGATAACCCAAAGTTTATCACTGAGAAATGTGCACATTAATTATAATATCACCACCTACTACCCAGCCATAGAAAAGGACGAGGAACAGATACAGAACATCCTCAGTAAATCTCAGAAATATTTTGTGAGGAGGGTAAGGCACAAATTGAATCATCCCTCTTGTCTTAGCCACTGCTCTATTGCTGTAAGAGACTCAGTAAGCAAGGGAGCTCTTATAAAAGAAAGCATTTATGGGCTGGTGAGATGGCTCAGTGGGTAAGAGCACCCGACTGCTCTTCCGAAGGTGATAAGTTCAAATCCCAGCAACCACATGGTGGCTCACAACCATCCGTAAGGAGATCTGGCTCCCTCTTCTGGAGTGTCTGAAGACAGCTACAGTGTACTTACATATAATAAATAAAATAAATCTTAAAAAAAAAAAAAAGAAAGAAAGCATTTATTGGAGCTTGCTTGCAGTAGGCCATTATAATCATGGTAGGAGCATGGCAGCACTCAGGCAGACATGATGCTGGAGAAGTAGCTGAGAGTTCTACACTCTGACCCATAGTTAAGAAAGGGAACGACTGAGCCTGGTGTGGGCTTTTGAAACCTTAGAGCCCTCCCCCAGTGACACACTCCCTCCAACATGGTCACACCTCCTAATCCTTCTAATCCTTTCATATGGTCCCACTCCCTGATGACTAAGCATTCAGATATATTAGCCTGTAAGGGTCATTTTTATTCAAACCATCATACCATTTATTAATAGTGCTAGACAACCTAACCTGTGGTAACAAAAAAGATCAATAGCTACATGGAGTTGAACTCCAGCAAACTGTGACATGCAAGGGAACCTGAGGGAATTTGGTGGGATGGTGAGATGCACTATATTATAATTTGTATGGTAGTAACATGAGCAGATGTATACCAAAATCTACTTAGCTCTATAGCTAGGATAAAAACATTTTATTTTCTCAAAAATATACTTTAGTAAACTGATTTAAAACTCTCTAAGGTAGCCATTTCTGTCCTTTCATCTCTAGTTTGTGATGTAATATTAAAATAGGCTCTTATGGGGAATATTTGGCCTCACCTTCTCAGTGACATAGGAAATTTTTAGTTGATTTGTCAGCTGCCTCAGAAATCACAGAGGATAGGAATGTGCTCCTCTGCTCTCTTGCATCTGTTCTTTTCTTCGTGGTTGACAAGAGGCTGTGCCCATATGGCAGAGGAGTAGATCTTTGGCTAGTTCACTTCTAGTTCTAAGACCCAAAATGCAAGAATTTTGTCTCAAAACTCCAACTGTCAATAAACAGTGAGGCAGCTGAGGTTGTAGGCTCTCCCATGTGCCACAATAGTGCTCAGGACAATGGGGATTTGTGTGAACCCAATCATCACTGTGTGGCCCGAAAGACGGCTGAGAGAAAGGGCAGGGTACCATGACAATGGTCCCATCAGAACCATGAGCCTAGAGCTAGGGAGATTAACACCCCAGCCAAGGTGTGCATCCTTGCAATCCTAAACCCACAGAATCCATCACATCTTCCAAGACAATTGACACTCACAGTGTTCTGAAATAAAAATTAAAATAATAATAATAATAAAATGGATGAGCCTGGAGAGGTGGCTCAGCAATTAAGAACATTGGCTGCTCCTCCAGAGGACAAGAGTTCAAGTTCCAGCTCACATGGCATAACACAACCATCTGTAACTCTAGTCCCAGGGGATCCAGTACCCTCTTCTAGCCTCTGTGGGCACCAGGCATGCAATGGTGCACAAGTATATATGTAGAAAAACCACCCATACATAAATAAAAGATTGATTAAATTTATTTGATTATTTGTTTTAAAAGATGGAAGTCTCAGGTTACCTATAAAGCCTAGCCCTTCAAATGTATAGAAGAAAACATTTGAGATCACAATCCTTTTTCTCCCTATGATCTCCATGATGTTGTTGTTTTTGATAGAGAAAAATAAAGATAACATGGGAGAGCTGTTATTTTTTTCTTCCTAACCATTGTAATCCTTTAGGGAGAAGACTACACAAATACACATATGCAAAACATCTTCATAAGCATTAGTATATTTGCGTGCCTGTGCTCTCAGTATTTAGTGAGTCTAACGTTTTGTTTTGTTTTTTTTCTGTGAATATTTCTCAGCAGCCCTAACACAGTGGCAATTTCTAGCCTGCTTTCCCCAGTGCTTCTGTGTCAGAGAATATACAGAAGAGGAAATCAAAAGCCCTATTTCATCAGCTGACAGCAGAGAGGATAGCAGAAGGAACACAATCTAAGGCTGGCAACCAGCCCTCTTTCTCCCAGAGGAAAATTACCAGAACTCACTGCTGAGTGACTAAAGACTGCCTGGTATTCTCATCTCATAGGAAGCTGAGCAGACAGACACGGCTCCGTAAACACGAGAGAGGGAAGCCAGGATTCCACGCTGAGGCCCAGCAGGCTGCCTCTGACCAGGTGGTCTCACCACTTCACCCCCATGGACTTCAGACAGACAGCGTGGAACGCTCCTGGGCAAAAGGCCTGCCAAAAGCTTCCTGGCACTGCCACAGATAGGATCCACAGAGCAGCCTTGATGAGAGGGCGAGACAGCAGCTTCTTAGTGCTGTGATAGTGGAAACAGAAGTTCTCGGTAGCCTGTTAGCTTACATAGGTGTCTGGAAGAGATGAGTCAACATTGGAACGCACCCTTGATTGTAGCTTTCTTTGCACCTGTTCTGGGACAGCTGTGTTCTCAAAACCTACACCGTGACAAAAAAAAAAAAAAAAGGGAAATCTGATTGTAATATGTTTCAGGGCACTCAGGAGAGCAGGCCCTGCACACATCTGAGCAGCACAGGAGAGCCTGGTAGCAAAGGCACTGGTGAGCCAGGCGAAAGGGCATGAGAACAGGAGAGCTGTGACAGGCTGCAGCACTTGGAACCCTGCACCCTGACTGGGTAGTATAGTGGAGTTGGCTCCAGAGGCATGGGTGGTGAACCAGCCTCGAGGGCATGAGAGCAGGAGAGCTGCATTGGGTGGCCTAGTCAGAGCCATGCTAGAGAGCTTGCCCTGGTGTTAAGGCTGACCAGCTCAGCTACCACCCAAGTCTAGATCCAGGGCTCTGAATTGGCCCACCCCAAAATCTCTATCATCAGTTGGGACCCATGAAAGGGCCAGTCCTGCCGTTCCGAAGCTGCAGGATCTCCGTGACAGAGGCCAACAACAGAAGAACTGGGAGGAGTCCCTGTGAGGATCCAATATGGATGGTGTCACAGAAGTCAGAGATCTTAAACCAGACCAGTGACTCATTGCAACAAACATCTGCAAGTGAAGATGTGTGGTCACAGGGATATACTGTGGGACACACTGTGACATACTATAGCTTTCACAATGAGATGTTTTCTATGCTTTTGTTATTGTTGTTTGTGTTTTATTTGAGGGGGAAGTTGCAAGAGTGAGTGGTGGATATGAGGGGCTGGGGGGGGGAATGATGGGAACTGGGATGCATGATGTGAAACTCACAAGGAATCAATAAAAATGTTTTTATTTTTAATGTGTTGCAGGGATACTAAATATTTGCACATTTTTCTTATATTTTCACTATATTTGTCATAGCCTATAGAGCCAGAGACCTGACTTCTTGCTGTATTTCAGCCCCCAGTGGGGAAACTGGGATGCTTGAGACAGCCAATGAATGAGTAAGACACTGCCTAATTTTCCTCCAGGTTCACTATGATCATAAGCTCATAAGTATATGCTGCTACAGTGTGTGTGTGTGTGTGTGTGTGTGTGTGTGTTGGCATATGTATACTTGTGTTGGTGTGTGTCTATCTGTGTCCATGTTGGTGTGTATAAGTTTTGGTGTATGTTGTGTTCATGTGTGTGCTGTCTGTATATTTGTCTGTGTGTGTATTGAAGTATATATGTGTGTGAGTGTTGGCATGCATACAGAATCATTTTGCATATGTGTGTGTGTGTGTGTGTGTGTGTGTGTGTGTGTGTGTGTGTGTATGATCATGTGTGCATTTACTGGATCCTAGTTTCTGAAGCGCTGATGTCCAAGAAACTATGATTTCTTTTTTTTTCCTACCCTTACCTATCTAGTTGAGAAAAGTAGAATGTTATCTTCTCAGAATGTCCCACTACTAAGAGATTTCCAACCCTGTGATAAACTATGCATTTGAACTGTTTTAATACTCAAACTGGATTGTCCCTTAGTAGAAGGAACTCAAACCATTTCTAAGAAGGGTAAATTAGAACAACCCCACTAAGGTCAACACTAGAATGAAGGAGAGGCCTGTGACACCAGAGAGAGGGCAAGCATATGGCAGAGCCACTGCCTACCCACAGCCAAACACGGCTGAAAGTGCCCTGTGCTCACTTTTCCCACGATCTCCCCACCTGCCCCTTGGGTCACCATTACTTCCCCACCAGCTCCTCATCTTAGAAATGCTTTACCCCACAAGCCACACTTCCAATTAATTCTCTCATTCCTCTGTCCAAACCTAGTTTAGACTACCTTGGGGACCAGTTCTCACATCCTCCAAAGTGGGGGGTGAGAGCTCTTTCTCATCTCTGATCCTTTGGGATTACCTGCCTGACAACAAGGCCATTGTGCTAATATTCCAGAACAGAGAAGAGGTGTGAGTCTAAGCCCTTATCTCCTCCACAGACAGAATCTGCTTGGGATGAGGCAGCACCAGCTTTTAGAGCTGAATATTGAAGCACACTTTCCTGAGGAGGTAAATGTTGATGAGAACAGGCAGGCTCCGTCAGTTCTGGCCTCCACCGTGACCTTTTCTTCTCTGGGCTAGACCGTGACCCATTGTGCCTGAAGGGTTGGAGGACACAGCACTAACGCTCATCCCTGGGCTAAAGCTCATTTTAAAAGGTAAACAGCACTGTGGCCCATTTGGCCTCAAAAATAGACTCGGTGGTGCCTCGAGGAAGCCAATACTGTCTGTCCCATATGGCTATCCAGCTTTCAATGGAAGATAATCAAGCATTTGCATTGGGACCAATGGAAGGCTGAATGAGCCCTGGAGGATGCTTGGGCTGGAAGGGAAGGTTCGGAAGTGCTGGAGGGAGAAAGGAAAAGGAAATAAGCGGAGCGGGAGCCCTGAGTTCCCTCTGAACTTTGTACATGGAGACCTCTCATGTTCTCTCCCTTGGAAGCAGTGATTGATAGAAGCTGCCTGGCCACGTGGCCAGAATGGAACCGCAGCTTGCTCCTGAAAACGCATGGGGATTTTTCTGATTCCCAGCCTGAAGGAGGAATACAGAGAATGATACCTTGTATCTGTTTCTTTTTACCTCCCCCAACCCTATCTGTGCTCTACTCTTCTCATTTCCCCAAGCTCATCTCTCCTTTCCTGTTCTTAGCCTTCTGTCCATCCTCACCAAAGTCGATGGAAAAATCGTGCTCAGAAGGAGATCAAGCGCACTCTCCTCTTCGAAGAAGTAAGCCAGTGTTTGCGCTTACAGATTGTTTTAGGCGGTATGAGAGTGCTCCCGCCTTCAGTAGCTCCCGAGCACCAACTCCATGCCAGCCCATGCAGATGGTGTCTCTGCTCAACTTTGGGTGTTATAATAATTTGGGCGTCTCACAGTTTTCAGACAGATTGGAGAAAGGTATTGTGTGAATGCAGTGAAAACGCTTTTAATTCTTTATAACGTCCTCAATCAAGGCTTCTTGACGGCGGTACTGTTTATATTGGCTCTTGAAGGATACATAGTGTTGGTGGTGGTGGTGGTGGTGGTGGTGGTGGTGGTGGTGGTGGTGGTTTGATTTGGTTTCAGACAAAAATAAAAAAAACTAAAAAGACCTTTAAAGTGAAGCAGAATCCCCAGGATACAGGAAAAGGTCTATGCTAGCCTGAGCTACCTGGGAAACCCTGAATCACATATAAATAACACAAAAACAACAAAGGCCTTAAAAGAATAAAGGAAAATCATCTTAAAATGTGACACGATGAGGACTAGAGATGCAGCTCAGTTGGTGGAGGGCTTCCCTAGCATTCTGGAAGCCCTGGGACCAATCCCCTGCACTGTGTTAAGAAAATAAGAATGGGGGACACACATATCTGTACTGCAAACACGTAAGAGGTAGAGGAAGGAGATCAGGAGTTCCCGTCATACTCGATTACACAGCAAGTGCAAGGCCAACCTGAACTACAAAGACCATGACTCAAAAGTGTGGGGGCAGGGAGAGCTGGAGAGATGGCTCAGCAGTTAAGAGCTCTTCTTGCTCTTCCAGAGTTGCTGAGTTTTGTCTCTAGTATCTTCAATGAGCGGCTCACAACGACCTGTAACTCCAGACCCAGAGGATAAGACATTCTTTCGGGGTCTCCTTGGGCACATGCAGACATAGATAAATCAGACACATAGTAACAATAAATCTTTTTTACAATCTAAAAGATGAACAGATATAATAGTACACATCTTTAATCCAATCACTTGGAAGACAGAGGCAGGCAGATCTCTATGAGTTCAAGGCCAGCCTGGTCTACAAAGCTAGTTCCAGGACAGCCGCAGTTACAAAGAGAAACCGTCTCAAAAAAAAAAGGTACCTCAGAAGCCCATTGTCATACAAGAACTAGGGACATGTGACTTAACTTAAAAATTATCATGGTCAGATTTTCATAGTAAAATGATAGCTCTGGCTACTGGGTCGAAATGTGCAGCTAGGGTAAGTAAGCCCACAACAAGCAAAGACATGAGAGAGGAGGCTCCTGCGGGGCTCGTGCAGGAGATGGTGGGGTCAGAAGACTGCACAGCACAGGTTTAGAGGAGACAGCCCCATGTTCTTACCACTCTGTTTCCAAAGCAATACTTCGGCCTCCCAGCATTGCCTCATGGACTCAAAAACCAAAAAAAAAAAAAAAAGAAAGAAAGAAAGAAGAAAAAGAAAAAGAAAGAAAACAGTGCCTGCGTGCCAAGTCACAGACGGCGCGCACGTTTACTTGGCATGTTCTTGCGTTGTAAATAAGCTCTGGCGTAGAGTGATCGGTGGTGTGACACGGCAGTGTTCACGATGATGACGAGGACGTTAGAACTTGAGAGTGGACTCTCAACTTCCATGCAGATTTGCTGTCTTCTGGATTTACCCTCTTCTCCATGCCCCTCCCTTATGGTGATGGAATTGGAAGGCGGAGATTTTAAAACCTGAGGGCTCGAGCTGGGCGTGGTTGCGCACGCCTTTAATCCTGGCACTCGGGAGGCAGAGACAGGCAGATTTCTGAGTTCGAGGCCAGCCTGGTCTACAAAGTGAGTTCCAGGACAACCAAGGCTATACAGAGAAACCTTGTCTCGAAAAACCAAAAAAAAAAAAAAAACAAAACCTGAGGGCTCGACCTTCACAAATGTGATCAGTAAGTTATACAAGAAGCAACCTACAGGGAACCGTTGAGCTCTGGACACAACAGGATAGCCTTACTTAGGGATTCATAGCAGTTGTGACATCATGAACCACGCATACCCGTGCAAACTCAATCCAGACAAAATCTCAGCATGGAAGGGCAGAGCTAGATAGACGCCCCACCCCCAGATAAGGTGCTATTGGCAACTGGTAAGAGCCTGTTTTCTTTGAGTGTGGCACCTGGTAAGTGCCATGCTCCCATGGAAGACCATACACCCAGGAGTATATGCAGTACCAACTGTGCTTGATTAAAAAAAAAAAAAAAAAAAAAAAAAAAAAAAAAAAAAAAAAAAAAGACACAGACAGGAGTGATGGCTCAGCAGTTAAGAGCACTGACTGCTCTTCCAGAGGTCCTGAATTCAATTTCCAGAAACCACATGGTGGCTTACAACCATCTGTAATAGGATCCAATGCCCTCTTCTGGTGTGTCTCAAGACAGCAACAGTGTACTCATATATAATAGATAAATAAATAAATAAATAACTAAATAAATAAATAAATAAATCTTTAAAAATATATATTTTTTAAAAAGACACAAAATTGAGTGGATAGGGAAGAGAAGAGGCGGGAATCTGGGAGGAATTTGAGGAAGGGTGATTATGATCAAAATACATTGTACAAAATTCTCACGGACCAAATAAGAAAATGAGAAAAAGAAGAAAAAAGCTTAAGAAAGGTGTGTGTCCTTCCACTTGCAGAAAATATGTTAAAAGTACCACCTCTAACAGGCCTCAAGCAGGTACCAAATGCAATGACAGATAGAGTTGACTCCCTAGGCTCAAGATAGCAAGCAGTACTGTTCTGTTATTTATAAATTTTTCTATCTTAGATATAATATAATACATATTATATTATATAATAATATTAAAAATTATAATAGCCCCAAACTAAGACAAGGCTGAATACCAATTATTCCTTCACAAGACTTGAGGTTGTATTGTCAGAAATAAATATCTCTCTATTAGTAACAAAATACCTCCCAGAATATCTTAAAGGGTTGTCTGAATTATTTTCTCATCACTGTGATACAACAGCAGCAACCTACGGGAGCTGGATAAGGATCAGGATCGGTCTTAGCTCACAGGTCCAGGGGGTTACAGTGACAGGAACCAAGTATGCCACCATGTGAGCCCGTAGGAAACACTTGATAGCCGAGCCACAACAGGAAGAGGCGACTTGTTGACGCAGCCACTTCCCAATGTTTTCTTCAGATCTCCACTCTATTAAGGGATTGATCTGCTAATTAGTCGGTGCCCTGATTATCTAATCTCTCTGGAGTGCGGGGTAGAAGGGCCACACAACCGTCCTAAACTCTTTGTTCTCTTTGTTTAGAAAACAAGATGCTTTCTATAGTTTTGGTTTGGTTTGGTTTTCTTTTTTTTTTTTTTTAATGTTTGTTGTTTTTTTTTTTTTTTTTTTTTTTTTTTTTTTTTTTTTTTTTTTAGTTAGATATTTTCTTCATTTACAAAATCAAATGCTATCCCCAAAGCCACTTATACACTCCCCCCCTGCCCTGCTCCCCATCCTACCCACTCCTGCTTCCTGGCCCTGGCATTCCCCTGTACTGGGGCATATGATCTTTGCAATACCAAGGGCCTCTCCTCCCATTGATGGACAACTAGGCCATCCTCTGCTACATATGCAGCTAGAGACACAGTTCTGGGAGCACTGGTTAGTTCATATTGTTGTTCCTCCTATAGGGTTGCAGACCCCTTTAGCTCCTTGGGTACTTTCTCTAGCTCCTTCATTAGGGGCCCTGTGTTCCATCCAATAGATGACTGTGAGTATCCACTTCTGTATTTGCCAGGCATTGGCATAGACTCACAAGAGAGAGCTATGTCAGGGTCCTGTCAGCAAAATCTTTCTGGCATATAGAATAGTGTCTGGGTTTGGTGGTTGTATATGGGACAGATCTCCGGATGGGGCAGTCTCTGGATGGTCTTTCCTTCTGTCTCAGCTCCAAACTTTGTCTCTGTAACTCCTTTCATGGGCATTTTGTTCCCCGTTCTAAGATGGAGCTAAGTATCCACACTTTGGTCTTCCTTCTTCTTGAGTTTCATGTGTTTTGCAAATTGTATCTTGGATATTGTAAGATCGAGAATTGACAAATGGGACCTCATAAAATTGCAAAGCTTCTGTAAGGCAAAAGACACTGTCAATAAGACAAAAAGGCCACCAACAGATTTTTTACCAATCCTAAATCAGATAGGGGACTAATATCCAATATATATAAAGAACTCAAGAAGATGGACTCCAGAAAATCAAATAACTCTATTTAAAACTCTAAACAAAGAATTCTCAACTGAGGAATACTGAATGGCTGAGAAGCACCTGAAAAAATGTTCAACATCCTTAATCATCAGGGAAATGCAAATCAAAACAACCCTAAGGTTCCACCTCACACCAGTCAGAATGGCTAAGATAAAAAGTTCAGGTGACTGCAGATGCTGGAGAGGATGTGGAGAAAGAGGAGTGGAGAAGGAGGAACACTCCTCCATTGTTGGTGGGATTGCAAGCTGGTACAACCACTCTGAAAATCAGTCTGGCAGTTCCTCAGAAAAGTGGACATAGTACTACCAAAGATCCAGCAATACCTCTACTGGGATATACCCAGAAGATGTTCCAACTTGTAATAAGGTCACATGCTCTACTATGTTCATAGCAGCCTTATTTATAATAGCCAAAAGCTAAAAAGGACCCAGATGTCCCTCAACAGAGGAATGGATTCAGAAAATGTGGTACATTTACACAATGGCATACCACTCAGCTATTAAAAACAATGAATTCATAAAATTCTTAAGCCAATGGATGGATCTGGAGCATATCATCCTGAGTGAGGTAACCCAATCACAAAAGAACACACGTGGTATACACTCACTGATAAGCAGATATTAGCCCAGAAACTTAGAATATCCAAGATACAATTTGGTTTTCTTTTCTAGTGCTTTATTAGTTCATTGGGAATTTTGTATACATTACATCTTGGTCATATTTACGCTTTGCCCCATCTCCTCCCAAATACCCACCTCCTCACTTCCCTCACAGACACTCACCATCAAAATGTCATTGTTAGGGTTGGAAAGGTGGCTCAGTAGATAAAGTGCTTGGTTTGTGGACGTGAGGACCTCCACTCAAATCTGCAGAGTTAGGTACAGTGGCATGAATCCAGCGCTGGAGGCAGAGACAACCAGATACCTGATAGTTACTATCCAGTTGGTTTAGCTGAAGAGTAAATTCTAGGTTTAGTAAGCGATCCTGTCTCAAAAAAAATAAGATGGAGAACACTTAAGGATGATACCTAGTGTTAATCTCTGGTCTTCGTATGCTCAGCATTACCAAAGATAGGCAGGCAGGTAGGTAGAATTATTGATTGAGGCTGCCCTTGGTCACAAATGGGATGATGCATTTGGGCAATGTATCCAAATCAAGTGCCATCATCATTTCTTAGAGACATATTTGACCTGAATTTACTTATGGCTGCCTATGCTTCCAATGTGCACACTTGACTCCCTAACTCTCCTTTTAGAGTCTTACTCCTTAAGGGATCCATCCATTTATTTATTTATTTATTTATTTATTTATTTATTTATTTATTTATTTACAAGTTCAGCTCTTTATTGGACATGTTAACAACAAAGCAGTTTAGTCAAAAAGACCAAAGCCCTTGTCATCATCCGTCTCCTCAGATTCCTTCTTCTTTGCTTCTACTTTCTTCTCCTCCACTAGGGCAGGATGGCCAGCAGGCATGGCTCCAGCTGCTGGAGTGGGCCCATGAGCTCCTCCATTGCAGGTGAGGCTCTCCATGTCAACATTGGCCAAGGCCTTTGCAAACAAAGCAGGCTGGAGAGGTTCAACATTGACACCAGCTGCCTCAATGAGGACATTGATCTGATCCTCCATGACCACCATCCTGTCATTGTTCAGGATGAGAGCGGAGTAGATGCAGGTGATCTCAGAGACAGAGGCCATGCTGTAGACTGCCCCATGGTGATAGTCTCAGGATGAAGTGAGGGCCTCACCTCAACGTGTCCTTAGCTTCCTCGGAAGAACCGAGCACCTTGGCAGCAGCTGAGGAAAGGCTCTTTTAATTTTTTCTTTAATTAAAAGCAAAACTCAAAACCACTGGGTTCCATGGTTTTTAGGAGCTTCAACAAAATGTCTCGCTGCATTTCTGGTCAAGGGCCATGTAGAAGTATGTCCGACACCCCTTACAAGCCTACACAGCTGAGCTCCTGGGGTTCTTTCTCACAAGATTCACCAGGGAGAAGCTCTCTCCCCAAGATTGCTTTGTCTTTTAAGCCCTGACTACGCAAAATGCGGTCCCCCCCCCCCCACCAGAAACAGCAGCATCACTGGAGCTCTCGTAATAAATGTGGAAGCAGGAGCTGACGGGGTGGCTTGGCAGGAAAAGTACTTGCTGCCAAACCTGATGACCTGAGTTTGACCCCAGAATCAGTGTGCTGGAGGGAGAGAAATAACTCCCTCAAGCTGTCCTTTGACCTCCACATATGTTTTATTACACTTGTATAGCCACACACATAAACGCAAACACACACAAAGAAATAAATAAATGTTAAAAATAAATAAATAAATGTGAAAATAAATAAATGTAAAAATGAATTTTAAAAAAATTAAAGGTAGGCCCAGGAACAGTGGCACTCTGCATACTCTCAGAACTCAGAGGATAAAGCAGGAGGATCAAGAGTTTGAGAGAAAAAGAAAAAAGAAAAAGAGACAGACAGACATACAGACAGACAGAGAGAAAGATCAAGAAGGAGAAAGAATGTCTCAGTCCTACCCCCAGACAAACCTGATAATAATTTGCACTTTTCTAGGCTTACCATGTCATTCCTGTGTTTATTAGCACGTGAGAAGTCTTGAATGTACTATAAAATAATCTCTCCAGCCTTCCACAGGTCCTTTAGGGAAAGAAAGGGATGCAGATGTTCACAGTTCTGCATCACTGCAGAGGAAGAAATGATAGAACTGAGCCAAGACATTCTTTCCCAGAGTGGGCATGAGTTCAAATGCAGGGTGAGAGTGAGCCTCTCTCAGACACACAGGGAGTTTGCACCCTCGAAAGACTTTATAAATGCAATCAAATCTACTCCTCCTTCTGCTTTCATGGCTTAGTTTATTTTTTGACCTTTTGCTACACACCACAAACTATTCTAAATTCTTACAGGTGCCATATCATGTATTCCTTTTGATGATCCTAGAAATTGGTTCTGAGACAGGATCTTTTTTGCAAAAGAGAAAGTTGGATCATCCAGACGGAGTAGCCCCAGTGCACTGGCCTTTTTTTTTTTTTTTTCAAAACAAGGACTCAAACTTTACTACATCCACTCCAGTAGTGACTCACGTGATAGGCCTAGAAACCTGGACGTAGTCCCAAGGCGAAAAGTTCACAGAAACTTAGTCCCCTAGAACCGTGGCATTCTGTATAATGAATGCTCCAAACTTCTTCTTGCAAATGGATCTGTGTGCTTTCTTTAAGTATTGTTTTATTATAGGTCCCTCCAAGCAATGACTTGCCAAATACCTAAGCAAAATTGAACTTTGCTTCCTGGCCTTCACCAATACTCTAGGTAGTCCTTGAGCAGACCCTGGGCTTGGAATTCAGTAAGAATGTTGCCTATTCAGTAGCATTCAGAATTGCCTCTAGTATTGTAAGAGAGACAGTGAAAGAAATCCGACATTACTATCTACTACATGGAGTTAGAAATCTCAGGGCAATCTTAGCAAAGTAAGCTTAGGATTCTTATTATAGTTATGTATGGCAGACTACATTACTTATTAGTAGAAAGTCCCCACACACTATCACTTAGAATAAAAGCTGAGCTACTCACATATACAGGAATGTACAATGGTTTAGGAAATAGATCGGGCTGTGGTTTGAAGAGGAACTAGAATATTGCATTATTCATGAGGTTAGCTAGAGTGGAACTCCCTAATTAGAACCATGGCTTGGGTGTGAAAGCCCTTGCCCTGGGAGTGTAAAGACTTCACACCTGGCTTCTAAGAATATAGCTGACCTTAGATAGAGCTGACTTTGTCTCAGTTGTTTTATTGCCCAGCTCCTGCCAGTCTTTATGTTTGCATTTCCTCTGTTTTTATAAGAGTCATTAAGCATCCGGTAACCTCATTGTACCTTGCCGATGTGTCACCTAAGTTCCCTATTTTCTTCTGTATTAAAAGTCTATGATGCTCGATTTGAGAAAATCACATTCAGATATAGCACACTCCCTTAGCACACTCCCTTGTGTCCGTATTGGTTTGTCATTTATCGCCAACTCCTGCCCACCTGACTGGGACCCTGATTTCTCCCACAGATTGGGGGGGAAAGGGGAGGCGACTGAGGCCGGTCCGCAGCTAAACTTGTTATGCAGTTGAGGATGGCATTGAACATCTGATCTGCCTGCTTCTATCTCCTAAGTTTTGGGATTTCAGGCACAGACCACAAGTTCAGTTTATGCAGATTTAGGAATCAAATCCAGGTCTCCATTCTGCCAGCTAAGCTACATTACCAGCCTGGCTCTACCTCTTATCCACAGCACGACTCCACCACTCCTATGTATGGCAAACAAGAAAGAATGCAGCACAGATGGACTCTGAAATCAGAATGTTTTACTAAAATAAGCCAAGTATAGAAAGATAAATATCTCAGGATTTCATTCATCTATAAAATTGACAGAAGGTAAGTGTATAGAAGGTAGTTACCAGGTACCAGAGGCTGGGGAGGGTACAGGAAATGAATAGATGGGAAGGGATTGGTGATCAGGGACAAATCAGCCAGCTAAGAGAAATAAGTTGTGCCCTGCTATTACGCAGAAGGGTGATTATACTCCTCAATATAGAGTCACTGATCCAAAGAACCCAAAGAGAGGATTTTACTGTTCTTATTAAAAAGGAAACAGCAATTTCCTGATGGTAGATAACCAACATATTCCGAGTTGCTCCTTGGAAAAAGGGTAAATGTACCTCCACATCACTCAAACCCCCTAAAGATGCAGAACCATTATCTACCAAGTAAAAATATTAATGTAACTGTAGGATGGCCACCCAAAAGACAAGGATGCAAGTCCAAGGTTACAGAGTGTCTGAGGCACTTTAAAAAGAAGGCCACGGGTGCTAGGAATGGGGCCTTCCCCAAGTGCCACACAGAAATGACTTCTGAGAGCTAAGACGGAGTGGCTAAGTCCTCAGAAGAGACCCTGCCACATTTAAAGAGTTTTTTGCAGAGGGAGCTAAGCTGCTGATTTCTTGGATGGAGCACAGAGTCACAAACAGCTGATGACAAGTGTCACTGCTTCTTCTCCTGGCCCTTGGAAGAGACTAGATGAGGTCAGGCAGGTGGTGGGCACGGGCCAGTAAATGGGCGGAGCCTACGGAAGGGCTACTGGGCTGTTGCTGGGACAGGAGTCAGGAAGGCCTCCAGAGGAAGTGGTTTTCCTTCGGCTTGCTAAGAGCAACAAAGGCTCTGGGAAAACAGGATGCTGTGGGAAGGTGGGTGACCCAGAACTTGTAATGTGTGCTTCTCCAGCTCTGAAAATGTCCGCTCACAATATCATCCTTTAGACTGGAGCCCCAACCTGTAAACAAGTCTTAACAGTATTCCTTTTCCATCAAAATACAGCCTAATCCCCTTGAAGGTCACGTTGCCATGGTTTCTGAACTTCTTACTCAGTCCTAGACTGCAATGCTCAGAGGTCATATTTCCCGAATGACAAACACATCTATCTACCGTGGAGAACAGAGGAAAACACAGGGATGGAAAATCACAGTCGGTCAGGGGCACATGTGAGTTGTTTTGGTGAGCTCCTGGCTTGCTTCAGGTCACAAAATGATTATCACTGAAGTGCCCTCCACTGGCCGAGCAGGCAGCCTCTGGATTCCTCCTTTGCCCTGAAGTCATGGGCAGAAATAGGCTTTGAAAGGGGAGAGTCCCTGCAGGTTGTCTCCTTGGTTCCTCAGTTCAGAGATGCTCAGAATAGAACCCATGGAAGAAGAAAGGCCAGCCTACAATATTGCCTCTTTTAACCCAATCTTTAATTTTATGTGGGAAATTCCCTTTAATCTTATAGCAAAGGCCTTCAAGTTTTCTTTATTTTTAGTCTCTTAAATGATTGCCAGCAGAGGACCACAGAACCAGAAACTCTGCATTCAGGACTTAACCTTGTGCCATGTGTTTTATCTTACTTCCCCCCACTCTCCAGCTCTGCTTAGGCAATTTCACTTTGTGATCTGTTTAGTAAAAAAAAGACTAAAGTGATCCAGTTCTATAATTAAAGCTGCGGCTAGGTTCCCTTCCTCATGGGCCCACACCGCACAGGCACAAAGAGAAAAGGAAAGAACTCCTCTGCCATTTCTCCACACCCTTGGGCACATAGGGAAAAGCAGGGGGTGTCCTAGGACACAGAGGTTCTCCTTATTCCAACCTGATAGCCACAGCCCAGGACACTTCATGACAGGCAGAACAGCTGTAGCTGGATGGGTAATTGTCACAGAACTCTTTTGAACATTTCAGAGAATCCGGAGGACAGTAGTGTGTCATAACCGCCAACGATGTTAGACAGGGAAGACCAATGGCTTCCGTAAGAGGAGAGAGTTTTGCGATATGGGGAGCACTTTTGATGAACTAGATTGAGACAGAACTCAGAGAACCAGTCAAGTGTTCCAGGTGCTTATTTTTCCCCTAGCTTTATTGAAGTCTACTCAACAAAATGTTACCTGTTTAAAGCATCCGTGTATTTACTGGGACATAACCCACCATCAAGTTGGCTAACACTTCTTTCATCTCAACTTGTTATCATAGTGTCCGTTTGTCCCCAGAAGAAATAGTCAGTGCCTCAGAGAAATAGCCACAGTCTCCTGTTCTTTGTAGAATTATTCACTATAGCAGAAATATAGAATTGATTGCGGCATCAGTGATACATGTACAAAAAAAAAATTGGGGGATACATAGGTGCGTGCACACACACGTGCAGTGAATATTATTCAGCCGTGAAAAGGAAGAACAGGGATGAACCTGGTGGGCATTTTGCTAAGCAAAAGAATTTGGAAAGAGAAAGACATGGATTGCAGGATCACACTTGTAAATGGAATCTTTTAAAGGCTGGTGGTTGCCAGAAGCTGGGAGGGGAGCAGTGGCAGAGATATGGGTCAAAGGTTCTTCCTTTGAATGCATGAACCAGGTATAGAGAAGGCTCTTAGAAGTTACAGGTTAAGCTGCCTGTTGTTTACCACTCTAGAGGCGACTGGACGTGGAAGAATGGAGTTGATAAATGAGGTGGACTGAAGACCCATGCGATAGCTGGCTTTATTCAGAGCATCAGACAATGTATACCCTCAGAGCTAAGAAGAATCACATGAATGAAGCGTGCAGTCACAAGAACAAGCTGCACATGGCAAGAACATGTTTCTCCATAGAAGCATACGGACAAAAAAACAATATCCAGGGGTAAAGAATAATCTGGAGTAAACTCACTCCTATCTGCTATACGTGGGAGGGGCATGGGAACGTGTTCCATGTTTTTAAGAAGCTGAGGTTACAAGACTCTTGTTTTCTTGACGTTTTCTCACAAGCACACAGAATTTTCCTCACAAGACGCCATTCTTGAAGTGCCTTCTGACAGCCTGTGAACGAGCAACCCTTTCCAATGCTTCACATACAGACTTTCTGAAACGCAATCTCACCCTTGTGTTTACAGTAAGGCTTTGCTTTTACATTCTAATTTCTGCTCTGTGACATTTGTCACGGCTCCAGTTTGAGTACTACAGTCTTCAGCAGTTAAGGGGGAGGTGTCATGTCTAAGAGAGAAAGCTGAACTGTAAAGACCTGTCTGGGAAGGAGAAGGGTGGGGCGGGGAAGATTATCCATACAGGGCCTGATGGCATAGATCCCACGCTCGCTCCAGCTCCACTTGCTCTGGTTGGCCCCGCTCGCCCCGGTTGGTCTCTCCGGTCCAAGGATTCCTTTATTATTATTATTCTTAAGTACGCTGTAGCTGACTTCAGACCCACCAGGGGAGGGCGTCAGATCTCGTTATGGGTGGTTGTAAGCCACCATGTGGTTGCTGGGATTTGAACTCATCACCTTCAGAAGAGCAGTCAGGTGCTCTAACCCTCTGAGCCATATCACCAGCCCCAAGACTTCACTTTAAGTGCTTAAGTGCTTCGTCATCCAGCACCTCGGCTCCTTAAGTGTCACGTGGCAATTTTGCAGGTGCAAAATGCTGGTGTGTTTCCCAGCATCCATATGACATAAAAACCATGTATATATAACTCCAGTTCTAGGGGATCCAGCACCCTCTTCTTGCCTTCTTGGACATCAAGCACACATATGGTATATATACATACACATATAATACATACATACATTCATACATTCATACATATAAGCAAACACTCATACATATAAATAAAATAAATCCTTTCCTTAAAGAAGCAAGTGACTGACATACCTAACTTGGGTGAATCTCACAGATATAAGATGCAATGAAAGAAATTACGCATCAGAGAACACACCTTGCGTGATTTCATTTACATGGAGACTGGAAATAAAGCAATGGTGAAAGAGGTCAGAAGGAAAGGATTCCCAGAGGGTCATGCTGGGACTCTTCTGCAAGATTCACATGACAACGATGTAAAATTATACACCCAAGTAAAAGTGGTCACATGTAGAGTTCAGGGATAGGTACTTTAATGCAAAAGTAGTCATACTGTAGTTAAGTCATACAGTAGTTAAGTCCAAAGGAACAAGTGCATTCCAAGAGAGAAGCAGAGAGGCTGAGATGGGTCTGGTGACCTCAACATTTAAGGATATCAAGCTAAGTGACAGTAAAGGAGCAAAGAATGCAGAGATGAAGAGGTAATGGATATAGGAAGGTGTGAGGAGCCACGGGAGTGGCAAGGAAGGATGGAAAGGGTGACAGGGGATAATGCACACTCATATGTAGAAATGACATATATGAAAATGTGTGTGTGCCTGTGCTAGTTTGTATAGAAATTTGGTGAGAGTGTTATTTCCTCTTCCTATTGCTATGACAGAATGCCCACTACTAGGTTTTCAAGCGAGCCCATGAGAGCAGCTCAATGGACAATTAGCACAGTACAAGGTCTCAGGCGACCTAAGGAAGGAAGGGCTTGCTTCAAGCTGCCACCCACAGTGGCAAGGCACTTGACAGCAGGAACTTGAAGCAGGCACGTTGGATCTAGTCTGGCAACATAGGGAGAAGAATGAATGTTGATGCTCAGTTTTCTCAGAGTTACGTACTCTAGAAGCCACTGCCCGAGGGATGGTCCTGCCCACAGTGACGACAGTTCCCACCGTGATTAATCCAACCAGGTGAAACTAGGTCCTGTTGATCTGACAACACTCCCTAGGAGAGTAAATGCCTCTCAAAGGGACTATGACAGGTGACTATTCTCTTCTACCTTGAATGTGTTTGTATACTTTTTTTTCCTCCATATTTGAATATAAATGCCCTAAGCACAGAAAATTGGTCTTCTCAGATTGATTTTTTTTTCAAATTGTCTACACCCGCTTCCCAGCAACTTCACACACTTGATGCTCTTGGAGGACAGAATACAGCACCTGTGTCCCAGGGTTCACATTGAGATCAGCTCCCTCTGTGAGGAAGGACTTTGATACCAGTCCACTTGTCCCAAAATGCATCGTCTGGAGTCTCGGGTGCTCTATGTCTGTGAGTGAGGTAAAAATAAATTGCTTAAAATTCAAGAAGACATTTCAGAGAAACGGAGACTAGATGAACACAGCCCCCCCCCCCCCGTGGCAATAAAACAGACATCGGAGGATCCAGACAGAGTTCTGAAGGAGGAAGACAGGGTTGCCTTGCCCTCGGGTCTCATTAGATGAAATAACACAAGGAGGTGACATCTTTAAAGATGTTTAGAAGTTGCCCGCGCGATCGTGAAATTGCTAGTGGCAGTATTAGGTTTTCAAAATACGCAGAGCGAGCCCACAAGAGCAGCTCAATTGGCAATTAGGACAGCAGAGGGTCAGCAGCAGCTTCCTGCTCATCCAGCAATGAGCCACTCGCTGCTAATTAAGAAATCAGTGACCTGTCAAAGGCTTGATATAACCTAATGCTCTATAGCCCTTGGTGGTGATGACTAAGAATATTGCCAGGTTCGGGATTTAATCTTTAACTTGATTTCCTGGGGTGATGAGAGGATGAACAGAAAAGTGGTCGCTTTGTTCATTGATGGATCCTAGATGCAGGGAAACATGTAATACCATAAAACAAGGTGGATTAAGAATGTTAGCCCTACCCTGTCCCATAAAAAAACAACAACAACAAAAAAAAAAGAATGTTGGCCTTCTGTGTTCTGCTTCGGTCCACACCACACCAGCAGCCACATTTGAGTTAGCAGGCTTCCCTTACAGATGGGTTTCTTAGTAAGGCAATGCTAGAATCCACGCTGATCAGAGCCAATGTCAGCCCCCACATCCTCCCTATGAAATAATCATGTCAAAAGTTCATAAAGGAAACTGCAGATGTGGCTCAGTTGATTAAAGTGACTACTGAAAATACCTGAGGGCCTGAGTCCAGGTCCCCAACGCTCATGTGAAAAGCTACGTGTGGTGGTTGGAAACTGAGCCTTACGCTGGGAAGTGGAGACAGGAGGATTCCCAGAACCACTAAACATTCAATGTGCTCTGGGTTCAGTGACTCTGGTCGTTTAAATGAGAGCATGCAGCAGGCTTCACGAACTGTGCAGGGCCTAAAGAAGTGTTGATACACGTCCGCTAAAGGTGTCACTGGTTTATTATCTTCTGAGATGTCTGTCATTGGTGATGTTGATTGGGTCTGCCAGTGACTTTCCAGGAAGAAGTAACTGAGAGAGGAAGCTCCTCCCCCAGAGCGGGCGGTACCTTCACAAAGGGCCACCTGCCCCGCTGCTGGTGAGTTTGGCACCAGCTGCCACCACCCTTCACTGCCATCCCAAAGATTATGTTCAGCCTTTGAATATGGATTGGAGGAGACCAGCAGCTAAGTGCCAGATTGGGAATGCTAGAGCATTCGACTTTGTATCTGACCAGCTACCAGGTTCTCAGCCTCTCCTGCATGCAGACAGCCATTAACCAACTACCCAACCCCTGTGGGTAAGACAAGCTAACAAATACCCCTTATAATACACATTCATTGTTATACTTGCGTGACTCTCGAACAGAAGTTCTCAACCTGGGGTCACGACCTGGGGTCATGACCTGGGGTCACAACCCTTTTGGGATCCAATGACCTTTTCACAAGAGTCACACATCAGATACTCTGCACATTCTATGCTTGCATTGCAGCACATAACTGTTATGAGGTAGCAAGTAAATAAATAATCTTATGGTTGGGGTCACCACAACACATGGAACTGTACTAAAGGGTCGCAGCATTAATAAGGTTGAGGGCCACATTCTGAAAAATCCCAATACATTGCCTTATAACTGCTCTATTTCTTTACAAAGTCTGAACCATTTCCAGCCGTTGCTCCATCCATGGAGAGAAAGCATGAATGCGTTGGTTGTGTCTCCATGTTTAAGACTCTTTGGAGGAAGCCAGTTACAAGCTGGCAGGGGGCCATTAAGGTCCCACAGAGGAGACATTCTCCAAATATCACACTTCATTGTCGGATTATGACTCTAAAGCTAGCCAAGACCTCCAAGACGAGGTCCTCCACTGGTCTTGATTTCTCTACTGCTAGTGGAGAAGGCTCCTTTGGACTAGTGCTGGGATGTTGCCATAAAAGATAGGGCTGCTGGCACAGGGCAGCCAGTCTCTTGGCATCTCATGGAGTAATAATTTCCATGAAATTCAATAAGAAAGAATGGAGAAGCCACCATCATTCATTAAGAAAATGTTGGGTTTTTTTCCCCGTGCCTGGAGAGCAGTCACCCCCCACCTTGCTTATTAGCACTACTGTGGTGGTTAATCTCAGTTATAATTAGATGAGATCTAGAACCACCAAGTTTCCAGGCCTCTGAGCATGCCTGTGATGGGATTATCTTGATTAGATGGACTGAAGTGGGAAGGCTCATCCACCATGGATAGCACCTTTCTGTGGGTGCATAAGGAGAAATTGAGCTAAGCACAGACATTCATGAGTCTCTGCTTCTTGGATGTAGCTACAGTATAGGCAGTTACTTTGAGCATCTGCTGCTGTGACATCATCTATGTTGAACCAGCGCCTCCCACTGTGAGCCAACATAGAGCCTTTCTCACTTAAGTTGCTTCTGTCAGAGTAGTTTTTATCATAACAGGAAAATAAAGTAAGATAAACACTCTAGCAAGGACAGTGTAAACGATAGACATTTCTGCAATGTCAGCAGAGACCAAACATGAAGCCACTGTCATGTCCATGTGAATGACAAACACAGATCAGTATACATAAAGTCTTTCCATAAGCAAAGCCATGCCTTTTGACTCTGACCACTACCAGAGTCACTGGCCAGGGCACTGTGGACCACACAAATAGTGTCTGATGACAGTGCCCATTGCCAAAGCAAAGCAGGATACTAAAAAGAATAAGGACAGGATCACTGGGTGCACAAAAGAAGTCTCAAAATGTTAAAAAAAAAAAATTCTTGTTCTCACTTATGTATCTTAATGGATCTTAACATCTTCATTTATATAAAAAATATTTCTTTTAAAGTAAACAAACACTAGGAAGATAGTTCAGTTGGTAAGGTGTCTTCCTTGTGAGAGGAAAAGAACTGTGTTCCATTCCTAGCATCAAGAGAGAGAGAAAGAGAGAGAGAGAGAGAGAGAGAGAGAGAGAGCGCTCACTAGACAAGATGCCATGGCTTGTGCCTATAATCTCAGCACCACGGAGGCAAAGAAAGGTGGGTCCCTGGGGCTCACCAGCTGCCCTAGTCTACTTGGAAAGAGCCAAGCCAATGACGGATTTTATCTTAAAATACGGATGGTACCCGAGGAACAACACCTAAAGCTGTTCTCTGGCCTCCACGTGCATACATACACACACACACACACACACACACCACACAAGCACATCCACATGTATACACACACCAAATAAATACATAACTGAGCACAATAGGTCATATCTGCAATCCCTATCCTCAGGAGCCCAAAGCAAGAGAACTGCAGTAAGTTTGAGTTCAGCTGTAGAGGAATGCCCTGTAAGTAAGGTAAGTAAGTAAGTAAGTCACAAATGGAGATGTCCTGTTCAAAAATCAGCAGGCGTCTTCCTTATCTTAGCTCGGAAACTCCTTCATTTCTATTAAAACATGTGAAATCATTTCTGTCAATATGTTATCCAGGGCTAGTCAGAATCATGGGGGAAATCTCCCCAGTAGTATGTGTACTGGGCTTATCAGAAATGGGCTGACCCGGAAGCTAAGGGCTGGAGGAAGGGATCACTGCCTAAGCACCTCTGATGATGGTGGCAGACAAGAAGCTTTGGAGACCTGGGAACAAGCCATTCTCGGGCTCAGAGTCACGGGTTCTGCATCTGAAGCTCTATCTGTTGTTTGATGTTTCTCCTTACAGCAATCAACCAGGAAGCTGATGTAGCATAGAGCCAAGCAGAGAAAGAAAGGTGGCTAGCCAGACCTTCTGCTTACCCAAGGGTCTCCCTGTCCCACTGCCTCACAGCACCCCCTGAGAAAGCCTTATCAGTTTCTCAAACAGCCTCTGAACATCTTCCCTTCCAAAGATGAATACATTAAATCCCTTCCAGCCACGAAGTTGGTTGTTGTTGTTGTTGAGATCCTTATACACACAGCGTGAGTTTGTCCTCTGGAAATAATTGGGAAGTATCCAGGAAAAGAATTACTGAAAATAAACACTACAGTGAATGCTCCGTGAAACCCGATGCTAGGTCTGTGGAGTAGCTGTTTAAAAAAAAAAATCACAATTGTGTGTGTGTGTGCGTGTGTGTGTGTGCGTGTGTGTGTGTGTGCGTAAGAGAAGCTGAGGGTTTTTTTTTTAATCAAATTTAACCGAGGCAATAAATTAATTTTATATTCCAGTGGTAGAAAAATAATCTGGTCTCTCATCTGAAAGCCAGGAGAAATACAAGTTTCTCATTTCTCATCTTGGGAAGATGCCAGGGGCCAGTAGGTGGGAGAGGTGACGGGGGCAATGGAGAAGTTTTTCTTTTATAATCTTGGTTTGTTTTTTTTTAAGTTGTATAACATGTATTGTCCTGCTTAAAGGCTCCTTAAAAAAAAAAATAGCTTAGTCTCCAGCTCCAGCCCTCCATCTGCTGTAAGGCAAAAGTCATGGAAACTGCACCTAGGCCAAAGGAGATGATAAAAAACAGTTTCCATGACGCCAAAAGGGGACGTTGGTCTCCACACAGAGGCATCTGTCAAATGCCAGCTCATTCCCCTGGCTGATTCTCCCCAACTCTCGCTATTTCCCATCAATATTGTACCAACCTTCAAAGCCCAGCTCAGCAGTGCCACCAGCACCTAGTGGATGGAAGGTGGCCAGGCAGGAAGCTGGTGTGTGTGCCTTTTGTTCTCTGAACAGCAAACAATCCCAAGCATGGGCTGGAAAAAGGCTAAGAAAGCCTGACTGGGTGCTGGCCTGACTGGGTGCTGGCCTGGCTGAGTGCTGGCCTGGCTGGGTGCTGGCCTGGCTCGGGGTTGGCCTTGGCTGGGTGCTGGTCTGAGTGTGTGCTGGTCTGGCTGGGTGCTGACCTGACTGGGTGCTGGCTGGGTGCTAGTCTGGCTGGGTGCTGACCTTGGCTGTGTGCTGGCCTGGCTGGGGGTTGGTCTGGTTGGATGCTGACCTTGACTGGGTGCTAGCCTGACTGTGTGCTGCCCTGTCTGGGTGCTGGTCTGGCTGGGCGCTGGCCTGGCTGGGTGCTGGCCCAACTGTATCTGGCCTGGCTGGGTGCTGGCCTGGCTGGGGGTTGGTCTGGTTGGGTGTTGGCCTGGCTGTGTGCTGGCCTGGCTGAGTGCTGGCCTGGCTGGGTGCTGGCCTTGGCTGGGTGCTAGCCTGGCTGGGTGCTGACCTGGCTGGGTGCTAACTTGGCTGGGTGCTGGCCTGGCTGGGTGCTGGCCTGGCTGAGTGCTGGCCTGACTGTGTGCTGGCCTGACTGTGTGCTGGTCTGACTGTGTGCTGGCCTGCCTCGGTGCTGGCTCTTTACGGTTTTGGTAGAGTGCTAACATGGCCCAGGGCTGCTTTGGTAGGGTGCTGGCCATAACCCTCTCTCCTACAAGATTTGGTTTCATCCTTCCGCTTTAAAGTCCCACTTCTCTCAAGAAATGCATTCTTCAGTGGGGTAGCCACTGTAATAAATAACTGCAAACACCTGAAATTAAGTCAAAGTAAGTATGAAAGTAAAAGCAGGAAATAATTAAGGAGATGAAAATTATTATGGGGAGTTGAAGGGAACAGACAAGGGTAGCAGTAAATATAGACAAAAATATTAAGTACAAGTAGAAACTGGTGTGATGAAACCTGTCATAATGTACAATTAATATACGCTAAGGAAAAACGTCATTTTGAAAATCTTCTTTTTCGCCCCAGCCTCTCTCTGACTCATATCCTGCTCTCCAGCCCCATTCTGCCCTGCAGCCAGCCTGGCCTCCTTGGTCCCTTCTCAGGGTTGCTACATTACTGTACCCTCACAGGAAGTCTCTCCCCTAAGGTTTTCAGGGCTTGCTCATCAAACCGTCAGGTCTTAATGAAATGTCATCTTTCTCAGGAGGTCTTCTGGGACCACAGATTGAAAGGTATAACCCTCTACTCCCACCTGATGTCCCCGAGGTGTGTGTCGCCATCTGACACACAGGTTATTTATCTTATCTAAGCTGTTATCAGAGTCCCTGTAGGATGGATGCAAGCTCTTCAAAGACAGGGGATGATTTTATTACCGCTGCCACGGCTCACAGCTTGGTGCACATCATAGAAAACGTCCAGTGTGATGAACAATTAAACAAGTTAGACCTGAAAACTGCCTTTGTACAGGAGTTAACATACACACCCCATTTTCAACACCCTGACACTGATTTCTTGTACAAGCCAGAAAGAGTCCTTGGGGCTTTCCTACACATTTCATTTAGTTTATTAGGACCTCGACTTTTCATTGTATATTCATGCAGAATGCTCTAAACGCCAGCTAGCTTGTGAAGACTGTAAAGTCTTCATCAAACCAATCCAGCTTCTTCCAGACCTGAGGCTGTGCAGCGAGCGCTGAGACGCCATGAGCGGAGTTCCTCCGCCATCCAGTGGACACCTATGGAATTACAACTACGAAGAAGACTTCCTGCTTTCACGCATGCGTTTGAGAAATGCCTGCTTATTGAAGTCCCTTCCCCATCCCCAAAAGTACCCCACCTCATCCTCTCGCCAGGCCTCGGTTTCCAAACGTCCCTTGGCTAGAAGTGTTTTAAGTTAGTGATTCTCACTCTCATGAAAAACGAATTTCCTCCTGGCCCAGCAAGCAGGACTCCATCCTCCCAGCTACTCCTAAATCCGGGGGGGTAGGGGGTGGGGGGAAGAAGCATGACTCCAGGAGCAATGTGGGGGAGGCTGGTCACCCTCCCAAATTAAGCCTGATGCGCCAGCTTGGGGCATCCTACCATATATCTTTCATTCCAAAGTCAGAAGCCAGGTGCTAGGTATAAACACTCTTAGGAGAGAGTTGGTGGTTCAGTCACTCTGTATCAAGACCAACAGCTGACCTTCGGGTCCTTGTTTAGAGGACAGAGGTGAAAGGCAGTCCGTTAGAAGGCAAGATGTTGAGGCAGATGGAAGGGGTCAGGTCTGTGACACGGGGGCGGGGGGAGGCGGAGGAGGCGTCTAAATTCAACTTCACAGGCATACGAAATACCTTTTGCTCTGCCTAGCTAGCTGTATGTGACAGCACAGGGTACTGAGGGGATAGAAGGCCAGGAAGTAGCTGAACCACCTCAGCTTAGCCTGTCTTGACAACAGCCATGAAAAGAGGCTGGGAAAAGGCTGAAGACCAAATTATGTGGCGTGTTGTCATGAGGCAAACCTCTTGAAACAACCCCCATTTCTTACTTATGGGAAGGAATCGTGTAAGTCAAGATTTTGGAAACTGCCTGCTTTTGCAATATCTATAGAAGAAATGAAGTAGAGCATAGAGAGTTAAGATTTCATCTTCAAGCAGGAATATCCGAATCACCATCAGAAGGAGAAGGAGGAAATTCCACCATAATGGAAAACTGGGGGAAGCACAACCCAGACACAAGACCGGCACGTGAAAAGCTCTCTTCAGCAGCCAGCTATCCAACCTTGGGCTCAGCCTCTCTGGGTGCCATGTCCCACCCTGTGAAATGATACGGTGAGCAACTCCTCAGAAAACTCAGCACAGAATTCCCATGTGACCCCAGATCCTGCTTCTGGGTGCTGGCCTCAAAGTGAAGGCAGGAACTCAAGCAGGCATCTACACTGACGAAGGTACAGACACCCCAACACCTATCACCAAGGGACTGAATATACAAAATGTGGTGCGTGTGATCGGTTATCTGGGCAGTGGTTGTGCGTGTTTTTAATCCCAGCATTCAGGAGGCAGAGGCAGGAGGTGAATCTCTGACTTTGAGATTAGCCTGGTGTACAGAGCAAGTTCTAGGACAACCAGGGCTACACAGAGAAGCCATGTCTTGGAGAGAGAGAGAGAGAGAGAGAGAGAGAGAGAGAGAGAGAGAGAGAGAGAGAGAGAAGGAATGCTACATCCACTCTAGTAGTGACAAGTGCGACAGGCCCCAAAAACCTGGGTGCTGTCCCAAGATGAAAAGTTCACAGAAACTTAGTCTCCTGGAATCGAGGCATCCTGTATAAAGAATGCTCCTTGCTTTAGTAGGTTAAACAGATCTGTGTGCTTTCCCTTAATATTGCTTTATTACAAGTGCTCCTAAGGATTGATTTTTTGACATATAGCTAAGTTAGATTCTAAGCAGTCCTTAAATTGAGGGGGGCCGACTAGGCCAGGTCCATGGCAAAGGAAGGAGGAGGAGGCGGAAGAGGAGGAGGGGAAGGAGAAGGAGAAGGAGAAGGAGAAGGAGAAGGAGAAGGAGAAGGAGGAGGAAGAGGAGGAGGAGAAGGAGGAGGAGGAGAAAGGCAGTGTTACCACAATAAGAAGCAATCCCATAGATCAAATAGATAAACTGGTATGAAGATTGATGTTAATTATCAACTTGATGTTGTCTAAACTCACCTGGAATTTGGCCTATAGGCATACCTGTGGAGGACTGTCTTATGTTCACTGATATGAGGTGGCCCATCTTACCTGTGGGTGGCACCGTTCTCTGGGCTGGCAATCCTGATTGTAGAAACTGGAGAGACACCATCGAGCATGACTCCTTGTAACTCTTCCTCTGATGCACACACAATGCAATCAGCTACTTCAATCTCCTGCTGCCAGGGTGTCCGCACCATGGTGGGCTATGTCTGGAACTACAAGCCAAATAGTTATTAACTAATAAGATGAGCCTGTGAGATGAAAGAGATTTTGTCCTTAAGTTACTTTGGTCAGAGTGCTGTATTGCTCCAACAGGGAAACTGAGAAAATAGAGAATAGCAGCAAAATAGAAGGGGGCAGACAGGTGAAAGACAGTGGAGAGCTACGCACAGTGACGCTTTGTGATGGCCAGCCTTTGCTGTTCACTTGGCCCACTTGGGAAGAGGAAACTTCAGTTATCTCCATCCGATTGGATGATAGGCAAGTCCGAGGGGCATTGTCACTAATTAGCTTAGAAGGGTGCATCCCCCTGTGGACAGTAGCATCTCTGTGCATGTCGACATACATACATGTGGAAGAAAGGCAGATGGACATGAGCCTAGGGACAAATCCGCAGGTAGGTTTCTGCTTCGAGCCCCTGCCTCAAACTCCATTCCTACCTTGACATCCCTCAATAATGAAATGTAACCTCTATGCTGGAATATGCCCCCCCCCTTTAGTTGCTTTTTGGTCCATGTTTATTACATGATTACAGAATATTATTTGGCCTCCCCTCCAAAACACCCAGTGCCTGCACAGTATTATCCACAGTGGTGTTTAACTGAAGGTTCATTCACTATGTCCAAAAATTGAGTTCAACAGACTTTGTGAGCTAAAGTAGGGTCGTTTTTATTTATTATTGTAGCCCCCAAATGGAAATCTTTATAATGAGTTGTCTCTGGAGAGAATCTCACATAGCCTTCCTCCCAAGTCACCTGCATCCTAGCTAGCCCAGTTATCTCTCCTAAGAAATGCCCACAGGTATGGCAATGTGCCACCTTCACTTTCAGTGTAGAAGACTGACTGGTTTGCTTCCCATTTTAATCAATATGGACCATTCCAAAGCCAGGAAAAGTCATGTATCAGATGAAAGAAAAGGCAGAACACCATGGGAATGACAGTTAACAGGATGCAGCCGTTTGCCAAAAATATGACCTATGGGCTGAGAAACATGTCGTGGTATTCTGCTCACGGCTTTTAGTTGGGTGTGCTGGAATCCACCACTTGGTTCTCTCTGAGACAAAAACATCCAGCTTTGCTGGGCATGCGTGAAGGAAAGGAAAGGGGAAAGAAGGCACTGTCCACAGAAGAAGGAAGGAGAGAATCCTCCAACTGAAAATACTGGAAATTCCAGGAGGAAGTAACCTACTTGCCCTAGCAAACAAAAACAAAAACAAGAGATAACAGAGAGTAAGACCGCCAGGCTTTGGCTTTTCTAGAAGGAAAGGAAGTCGAGGGCTATAACTTTAAAGGAGTTAACAAGCATGGCCATACACAAAGCCTGTGCTGTGATTTCTTACCACATCCAAGACCGGTAGACGTGCACACTCCATGCTGAGAATATCAATGACCATAGGAGTGATCCGAATGCCTCTCCAGTTGTGAGTCCCTTCTGTGAGAAAATACATCTGTGAGGACTGACAAGAACAAGAAGCATTAAGCAAGGCAGTGATGCTCTCTGAAGATGTCATCTCCCTCGGTGACCGTGATAGGGTGCCTTCCACACACAGCTCAATGAAAACAAAACGGGGTTTTTCTTCATTGCACACAATAATAGACTTGAGCATTTTAAAGAACCTAATCCCAAACAGGAAGCTGAGTGGAGTGGCTAGGTCAATAAGTAATGTAGAAAGTGGGAATTCTAGGGACTGGGAACATAGCTCAGTTGGTAGAATTCTCAACACTTATACTTGAGGCCCTGGGTGGGCTCCCCAGCACCACGTAAACCAGGTATGATAACACATTCCTATAACATTAGCACTACAGACATAGAGGCAGGAGAATCAGAAGCTTAAGGCTTTCCTTGGCAACATAGCAAGTTAAAGGCCAGCCCAGTAGAAATGAGACATCTTTTATACATACACACACACACACACACACACACACACACAAACACACACATATATATGATTTTTTAAGATAGGATAACAGTCTTGGCTATCCAGGAACTAGCTTTGTAGACTAGGTTGGCCTCAAACTCACAGAGATCTGCCTGTCTCTGCCTCCCAAGAACTGAGGTTAAAGGCATGCACCTCTACGCCCTGTAAGTGAGGTTTTTTTTTTTTTTTTAATCTACTAAATATAGATTCAAACAGAAGGTTGGGGAAGTTGGATATGCATATCTAATTCCACTCTCACTTGAGTCTTCAATAAAATGGCATAATGAAATGTTAATAAAGATGTAAACCCTCTAAATGAAAATAAGGATTTGGAGACTATCACTCCTGCCTATTCAACAAATAACCAGAAGATGGGGTGGGCAGGAGTATTAAATAAAGCAAGGAGACAGGAGAAGGGGGTGAGGGGGATGAAGGAAGAGAAGATAGGACAGGGAGGAGGAGGAGGAAAAGGAAGAGTCTCCTCAAAGGACACTGTAGTCTGGAGTCCTCACAAAAGGGGAGTACATTTCAGGAAAGCTTGCCTGCTCTGCTATACCCCAATGAGACTCAGCTCTCAGCAACACCTTGAGTGATGGTGACATTGAAATGGAACCCTAAACTTTGCCTGTTCTCCATCTGAACCCTTTCAAAGCTCCCACAGAACACTCATCCCCATGCCTCTGTCTCCTCTCTGAGTGCTCTCCTCAAATCAGAATCACTAGGGGCACCTCCGCTTTCTATCATCCAGGATATCTCTCTCTCTCTCTCTCTCTCTCTCTCTCTCTCTCTCTCTCTCTCTCACACACACACACACACACACACACACACACACACACACACACGAAGGCAAGGCCACAAACCAACAGACCTCATCCCCTACACATGACTGTCACATACCTGTACAAGGGCAACCAATCATTTCAGGATAGATTGAGCCATGTTTAAGGGCTCAAGCCAGTATAAAATTCCTTTTTAGAAAACCTCCAACAACCATGTCCATAAAGCAGAAATAAGATGTTATATCAAGGGGGCAAACAAAAGCAAGCCCCTCTGTCATAAAACAGCTATCAGAAATATTCAGATGCTACAAAAGGAAATGTTATTTAAATAAGTAAATCAAAATAGAATCTAGATTATCCAAAACATAGATGGGGGGACATGGGGGCAAGTGACAGAAAAGACAGAAGACCTAGAAGACTGTTCTACAGACTCAGTAGACTTGTAGAACTTAGAAAGGGACAGGCAAAGAAGTTATCAAAGACATAATACAAGACAGTCAGAATTCAGAGGTATGTCTGGATACGTCAGGTCATGAGGACGTCAGCACAAAGGAGAGAATTTTTCCACCCAGACTTGAAGAACGCACAAGATTCTGACCAATGGGAAAAGGCAAGGCTATCCAGGTACACAACAGAGCAACAAGTCAAGGGTTTGGACCAGGAAACAGCATTGTTTATGCCATGGAAATGGCATGGTCTTGGATTTAAATACCAGTTTCCTAGCATTAGCTTCTGCAGCCACTAGTCTGAGCCCCCTCATACTATACTCAACAGAGTCCTCTCTACCACCTCACAGTTCCCATCTAGGACCCCTTCTAAGAGAGGGGAAGGGGATGCTATCTCCTAGCCAGCTGGTCAGGAGCAGAATCCACATCCATGATAGCTTCAGATGCTATGTCCCGACTCACTCATCTGACTAGAACTGAAGGTCCTCATGAGGAAAAAAGAGGACTCTTGACTAGACAGAAGATTAGAGAGATGGCTCAGAAGGCAGAAGATAACAGCACTTGCTACTCTGACAGAGAACCCAGGTTCAGTTCCTAATATCTACATGGTGCTAACAACCATTTGTAACTCCAGCTTGGGGAAATCCAGCATTCACTTCTGGCCTCTGTGAGCAATGCATGCATGTGGTGCATAGATACACGAATGAATATTCAACAAATAACCAGAAGGCAGGATAAGTAAGATTAAAGTAAATAAGGAGGAAGAGAGGAAAAGGAAGAGTCTCCTCGGAGGACATTGTAGGCAGGACACCCACACACATCGAATGAAAATCAGCCTTTTCTTGTTTTTATTTTTATTTTTTCTTTTTGTTTTTGTTTTTGTTTTGTTTTTTTGAGACAGGGTTTCTCTGTGTAGCCCTGGCTGTCCTGGAACTCACTCTGTAGACCAGGCTGGCCTTGAACTCAGAAATCCGCCTGCCTCTGCCTCCTGAGTGCTGGGATTAAAGGCGTGCGCCACCACGCCCGGCTTTTTTTGTTTTTGGGTTGTTTTGTTTTGTTTTGTTTTGCTTTTGGTTTTCGGCCTTTTCTTTAAAGGGACAACTATTCTGTAATGGAGTTTTAGGTGTAGTGTCAAAGCAATGGGAAGCTATACGAGGTTCGTGAAAAAGAAATGGCGTAGTGAAGTAACATCGTAGTGAAATAGTGCTGTGGAAGGCTGAGCTGGCAGTGCTGGGGCAGTCTGGGGAAAATAAGTAAGTAATGAATAATAAAAAGGGGGTCCTCTGAAGCAGGTCCCCATGTGGTTGTGGACCCAAAGAAATCTCATCAGGGACTAGATAGACATAGTTCGTCCATTTTTGCCCTTTAACCATAATATACTCCCCAAATGAAGAACCATACTGTCCATGATCTCCCCCTGGAATTAATTTTTAACACACACACATAATGCATGCATGTGGTGCATAGATACACACATGAATATTCAACAAATAACCAGAAGGCAGGATAAGTAAGATTAAAGCAAATAAGGAGGAGGAAGAGCAGAAATATATATATATACATGTATGTGTGGATAGATAGATAGATAGATAGATAGACAGACAGACACACATTCTAATGGCAGCATAGAGGCTCTTCCTCAGAAGCAAGGCTTCCTGTTCCTGAGGTGGGTTTGTGTCTGAAAGCAAAGTAAGGAAAGCGAGATTCCCTGAGCTCCAATCCCATAGGTCCTTACCCATGCTAGATGGAACATGACTGTACCAGGCCTGTCCTGGAGTAGAGTGGGGCACCTCTGCTGTGGGCTGTACCCTCCAGGGCCTTTGTAGCGCATAGGTCCTTACCCATGCTAGATGGAACATGACTGTACCAGGCCTGTCCTGGAGTAGAGTGGGGCACCTCTGCTGTGGGCTGTACTCTTTGTAGCGCAGAAGCTTCTTTCTGTGGCTCTGCCTGGTGTGTCCTGCTGCCTCCTCTGTCTCTATCTCTCCAACCATGTTTTTCAGGGACTGCTTCTCCATATATCCCTTGCACACAAGTCTGCATCTCAGTGTCCATGTTCGAGGACTCTAACCTGAGACAAGGGAGAAAGGGGAAAGAGCGAAGAAGGAGAGGGTGGAGGTGGTCAGGGCAGGTGTGATGTGAGCATCTTAAGGCCATGTTCGCTGGCACAGAAGCCTCCAGAAGATGTACACACAACACCCAACTCTCCATGGCCACCCTTTACTGAGATTTTAGATGGGAGGCTTTTACCAGGGGTCTTGAAATGTCAGGAGGGCAGGAGAGCTGGGCACTGGCCTGCATCACTCTTCTCTGAGGACTTCTCTGAGCAGGTTGCAAAAGTGCTCAGAACCACCATACTTTGAAGGGGTTCCCTGTCCCAAGATTCACACAAAGGTAAAAGGAAACCGCAAAGTTCAGAGAGTAGCCAGCCAGCCAATCGCTCCCAGTCAGCTACATTTACCTCCTTCAAATTTCCCAAAGCACACTTGGGACAGGATGGTGCTTTTTTTTTTTTTCCCTCTTTCCTCTCGTTTCAATTGAAGGGGAGAAAAGAGAGGCTCGGCTTACAGTTTGATCTAATTAAGTTATAGCCCTCAGGGGCACATGCAGGGATCAGACAGGAAGTCTATGGAGGTGTCTCAAAATGCAGCAGTGTGCTCCTAAGGCTCTGCACTAGGGCAATGTAGCTAAGTGGTAGAGCCTACAGTTCTCTGCTCCGTGGGAAACCAAAATCTTAGTCCTGGTGAGTGTAGTACTTTCCCATTAACCTCATGAGTCCATCTACTGTTGAGAAGTCAGCCCCCCCCCCCCCAGTAGAATTCCACTGAGGTGCTAGTGTGGTCTTCGGGAAAGCCCTGCCACATCTATTATCATTCCTATCTGTGACATGTTCTAACTGAAAGAACCATGAGGCATTGCTTCATCAATGGGACAAAACTCTTGGAGGAAGCAACATAAGAGGACAGAAGGGACTCTGGGCTCATTGTGGCCAGAGGTCTCGCCCATGGTCCCCCTGGTCCCACTGCCTTTGTCCAGAGGCAAGTCCTGTCCTGGTGTCAAAAGAACATGGAGAAGGGGGCTTCTCACCTCATGGTACTCCCCAAAAGCAGAGATACTCAGAGAGGAAGAGGCTAAGGAGAACATACACACTACCAGAAGAATCAGCAGCTCATAGGGCTACAGAAAGTCAGTTTAAAAACATGGAGAGAAAAAAAAAAGCAAGTTCGCTGAGGTCTTCAAAGCCAATGGACTCTGTGTGAGCCCAATAAAAACTGTTCATGCCTCAAAAAATAAAAAAGGTTGGATATGAGAGGGATTCGCCTTTAATCTTAGCACTCAGGAGGCAAAGGCAAGTAGATCTTTTATTAATTCAGTGCTAGTCTCTGGTCTTCACCGCAAGTGTAGTCAAAGCTGTTACACAGTAAAAATCCCTCTCAAGAAGAAAAGGATAGACCCTTTAGAAAGGCCATGCCAATGGTTCACTCCTCCATTCGGGCTCCACCCTCCACCCTTTCCACCATAACCAGTAGTCGATCAATTATAAAACCATCGCTTAATTAATCCATTGATTAGGTCGCCACTCTCATGATCCAGTCACTCCTTGAAAACACAATCTCTGTACACCCCCCCTATGAACCAAGCCTAGATAGAGCACATTAGCCTTTGGGGTGGTAGTAGGGGTGATGGTCATTCTTGAAGAGATGAAAACGTACCTCAGACAGAAACATGGACATTAATGTTTGTATCAATGTTATTCAGAATAACCTCAGAGTGGAAATAGCTCAGATGTCTACCAAGTGATTGACAGGTAAGCAAAATACAATATATCCATACAGAGAGATATCACCTAGACAAAAAGAAAATGAGACACACAGAGTGAGTTCCAGGACAGCCGGAGCTACGCAGAGAAACCCTGTCTCAAAAAACCAAAAAAAAAAAAAAAAAAGACACACACATGCCTCAGAACTGATGAACTTTGAAATCCTACTAAAGTCACACTCTAGACAGAATGGCTATCATTAAGAATGCCAATGGCAAATAAACAAAAAAACAAAACCAACCAAATAACAACAACAAAACCCTCACTGGTGAGGATGTGAGGAAAGAGGCACCCTTGGATACAGTCATCAAAAGCATAAACTGGATCATCCACTATGAAAATCAGCATGTATTTATGAAAAACTAAAAATAGAAATGCTGTATGTTCCAGCTATACCATTCTTGGGTATACACCTGAAGGATTCTAAGTCATCTTTCAGAAGGGCCCCCACATTCATGTTCACTGCAGACAAGATATACAGCAACAGCCAAGACTTGGAACCAGCTTAGACATCTGCCAACAATACAGGGTGTTCCCCCAATAAGACAGCAATACCCGTGGGTCCATTAAGAGTGTGAAGATGAACTGAGAGACCCCAAAGTGTTTCCCCCTAAATGCATTCCCTTTGAATGCTCCCCCAAGGCCTGTTTCCTGATCTCTGAGAATACAGCCAGTGAGAAGCTCTTTGTTAGCAAGAAGACCTAGCCTGACTGTGTCAGAGACCCAGAGATAACTCCAAGGACAGCTCACTCCCTCTCTTTGTTCCTTCAGCAAGGCTACCCCACCCTCCTGCCCAGAGAAGAGCTGTAGCCTAACTCCTCCCAACTCCTCCCAACTCCTCCCAACTTCTCATTTTTTCCTTAAAAGCCCCCTACTGTTGCTGCTCCAGGTCGAACTCCCCAGCCCGTCGAACTCCCCAGCCCCTCGGGGTGAAAGGAGCTCGTCCTCAGCTAGCTGATAAATAAAGTCCTCTTGCAGTTTGCATCAAGACCAGTTCTCATAAGTGATTTGGGGTGTCGCCTTTCCAGAGTCAGAAAGAGAGAAATTCTTTACAATTTCTAAGTCTTTCATAACCACCCTGGAGATGGTTTCAGGGAATGTCTTCTGCTTTATAGCATGTTAACTACTGCTTATAAAGTGGAAGCCTATCGGCTGTGATTGGTTATCACATTACCTCAGGCTGCACAGTGAGTACTCATACCACAGGGTCTGTAGAAGAAGCACATAAAAGATATGGAGGATGCAGACTTCAGCAGGCCAGCACCAGCTCACTACTCATACTACTTCAAAATCCAACGGTCTAACTTCCGGGATAACTCAAGAACATGATTCTCATTTAGGGGCACAGTGTGCCAGGTAGGCTGGCTGCAAGTCATACCTGCATATTCTCCTATAGACTTCCACCAACAGATGTGTGTGTGTGTGTGTGTGTGTGTGTGTGTGTGTGTGTGTGTGTGTGTGTGACATAGAAGAAGGAAAGGGACAATGATGGGTAGGAAGAGGCCTAAAGGAAGAGAGGAACAGGGTGAGTAATGGAATATATGTATCATTAAATTAGAGAGGAGCTTATTTGGAAAGGACCAACTAGAAAGAGAGAGGTAGTTTGGCCATGCATAAGAACAATGCATATTGGAAATAAGGAGCTTAGTGGGAATGATAATGAGCTGAGAGAACAATGGGGGAAAATATAACTGAAATACATTATGCACATGCATGAAATGCCATAATGACACCCATTATGTGTAAGTGATATATGCTAATAAAATATTTAAATGTTATATATATACATATATATATGTATACATACATATATATATATATATATATATGAAGATGAACCTTATTTCTTTGTACGCTAACCAAAAGGTTAAAAAAAAAACTTAAAAAGTTTGAAAATAAAGTTATATTTTTCTAAACAGAAAAATATACAGTTATATTTTTCCTTGTTTACAAAAAAAAGAATACTTGCTGGGCAGGCAAGCTAGCTAAAGGAACTAAAGGAGTAAAGGAACTTCCTTAACCAACCCCCACATAGAAGGAGGAGCCCAGAAGCTGCCATGTAACCTCCATATGTGGATGTGTGTGCACATACACAAATACAAAATGTGTGGAAAATGTTTTCTAAAAAAGCCAATTACAAATAACTACATATTACATATTTATATAAAATGCCCAGAATAGGAAAATCCATAGAAACAGAAAGTAAATCTGACTCTCCTAGGGATGGGGAAAGGGAACAGGAAATGAGTGCTAATGAGTTCAGGGAAATGTTAAAATTAGATAGCATACTATTTGCACAAATCTGTTAATGTTAGGCATGAACTTTAAGCTTTAAGTGGGTGAATTATATCTTAGTTAAATTGTTTTTTATAAGACATAATTCAATTTATGTTTTGAAAAGATCACTCTGGTGATAGTGTGGGAAAAGTTTGAGCAATATTTTAAAAAAAAAATTTTTTTTAAACAGAAGGAACACAGAAGGGCCAGTGAGGAGGCCCCTCTCTAAGGGTCAGACTGGACCAAAGAGGCGTGGAAGGAGGGACTATCTGAGGAAGACCAAGGTGTCACACCCAGTTCTTCTTAGTGCCTGGTTGGCTCTTGGGCATGGGTGCAGCATGAAGCCAACAACGCTCCTGGGTGGTCACAGAGGGTATATGAGGATTCATGCCTTATACTGGGGCAGAAAGCAAGGCAACCAAGCTTGTTTTGATGAAAGGGCAGCTTGGGGCTGAGACTGAGACTCCAAGATTTGATGGTTGACCAAAGGAAGACAAGCACCATGGAAATGCTGGAGGAAAATCAAGACTTGACAGGAGGAAACAAGGTGTGTGTGTGTGTGTGTGTGTGTGTGTGTGTGTGTGTGTGTGTGTATTTATGTGTATGTGTGTATGTAATATATATATCACATAGAAAAGAGGTGTCGAGTTTGAGGCCAGCCTGGTCTACAGAGTGAGTTCCAGGACAGCCAGGGCTATACAGAGAAACCCTGTCTCAAAAAACCAAAAAAAAAAAAAAAAAAAAAAGTGGTGTCTTAATGGAGACAGAAGCCAACTTCAAAACTTGGATCAATTGACATAGTGTTCCTGCCTCCATAGAGTGATGGGGCAGGGGTTTTTCAGGGGTTAAAGGAATGAAGTTAAGAACTAGAGGTGAGAGATGCCCTTGAGTCTGATTCCACAAACACATACACACTCTAGGTTACATCTAGGATCTTCAAGACTAGACCAGCAAAGCAAGTGGGGATGCCTATCCAACTCAGATAACAACGCACTAGAGCAAAACCCGGGGGCTGGTGAGATGGCTCAGCCAGTTAGAGCACCCGACTGCTCTTCCGAAGGTGATGAGTTCAAATCCCAGCAACCACATGGTGGCTTACAACCACCCGTAACAAGATCTGACACCCTCCTCTGGTGCGTCTGAAGTCAGCTACAGCATACTTATGAAGAATAATAAGAAATGAATCCTTGGACTGGAGAGACCAACCGGAGCAAGTGAGGCTGTCCGGCGAGCGGAGCCGAACGGGGATGGCCAAAGCAAGCAGGGACAGCCGGAGCGAGTGGGGCTGAACG
Organism: Mus minutoides; assembly: GCA_902729485.2. Lineage (NCBI taxonomy): Eukaryota > Metazoa > Chordata > Mammalia > Rodentia > Muridae > Mus > Mus minutoides. The sequence continues at coordinate 510,494 of LR749842.1, forward strand.
GAACGGCTGGAACGAGCGGGGCCAACCGGAGCAAGCGGAGCCAATCAGAGTGAACCGGCCGGCTGGAATGAGCGGGGGCTGTACGGGGGCAGCCGGGAGCGAGTGGGGCTGGCCGGAGCAAGCAGAGCCGGCGGGAGCGAATGGGGTTGACCGGAACAAGGAATAAATAAATAAATAAATAAATAAATAAATAAATAAATAAATAAATAAAGCAAAACCCTATTAGCACAGTGACTTAAAAATCAATACATTTGAAGTCACTCGGCTGAGCAATGTGATCAGCTTCCCACTAGTTTCCTAGAGATAACATCTTAGGTGTGAGTTAGGACAGCCACTGCCTAGGTTACCTCACAGGAACTTGCACAGTACTTTTGCTAAGAGTTCATTAGAGCCAACAAATGTCTGATGGATGATTAAAATGGGGTCCAAAACCTTCCTTTCTGCATGTTGTTCACATCACCTTTGCCTTCCTGATACTTGGTTCAGATTTTACTCAGTTTGGTATGTAGTCAGATTGATCATCTTAAAAAAAATGTTTCACCCAAGAATGTGTAACCAAGGGTGAATTTGGCCCATCACCCTTTGAAGCGGCCATGTTTCTTCCTATCGTTGTATTGTTTTCTTCATCTGTCCTTCACTTATTTAACAAGGATTAATATAAGGAAAGCCACAAAACCCTAACACCTGCAAATGTGAAAAAAAGTAGAGAAATCTTCATCACATCCTCAGGAAATGACAAGAATCCAAATTAGAGAAGATGGCCAGTGTACAGAGATCCTCCCTTTAGCTTGCCCTTGGCTAAGTATAAAAGAATCCCCAGTAAGAAGAAACTGTGACGGCATGGGAAAAAGCTGTAGCTGTTGATTGTCCCCTCGTCCCATCTGAGGAAACTCCCCAGAAAGAAAATCTATTCATATACATTTGCAACACCCTCAGAACCATACTAAAAAGAAAGTTTCTAAGAGGGGCATACTTGATGAAGTCTTCAAGCTAGGATCATGTTTTTATTTAATAACAAAACCCACATGGGAGAAAAGCTCTTCCCTTCTTCACAAGGGAATGAGGACTAATATGAATAGGAACCACCAGTGGGAGAAGTGTCATTCCCACGGTGTCACCAGATAAAAACACTAGGTGGATAAAGGCGGGTAAGAAGCTCACACAACACTGAAGACACACATTATATGGTAATTCACTCACCAGCTCGATACACCTTCTCTGGAGGCCACATCATGTTGAAGCACTGGGTTTACTGAGCCAATTCTGAATATATGGGCCTTTAACTTACATTTATGAGAAAATAGCAAGGAAAGGATGCATCTGGGTGAAGTGTGTGTGTGTGATATAGTATGTCTTCATCTATTCACGGTTTGGATCTTAGGTGTCGCTCATACGTTTTGAAGGGTTAGATCCCAGCTGGTGGCACTACAGGGAGGTGACAGGATTCTAAGGGTTAGATCCCAGCTGGTGGCACTACAGGGAGGTGACAGGATTCTAAGGAGCTGAGGTTTTATGGGAGCATATTTGGCTGCTGAGGACATTTATCTCAAAGTGTGGGGAACACCTTCCCATGCTTTTCTTCCTGTGGTGGTTTGAATATGCTTGGTCCAGGGAGTGACACTATTATTAGATGTGGTCTTGTTGGAGAAAGTGTGTCACTGTGAGCACGGGCAATGAGACTCTCCTCCTAGCCGCCTGGAAGTCAGTCTTCTCCTGTTTGCCTTTGAGACAAGATGTAGAACTCTCAGCTCCTCCAGTGCCATGCCTTCCTGGGCACTACCATGCTTCCTGCAATGATGATAATGGACCAGTAAGCCAGCCCCAATTAAATGTTTTCCTTTATAAGAGTTGCCTTGCTAATGTGTCCGAAACTAACACACTTACTTCCTGAACACCACAGGATAATTTCATGTTGCCTTACCACAAGGCCAGGCATAACAAAGCCAGCTAATCATGAACTGAAACGTGAAATCTTGAGCCAAATCAAACGTTCCCCAACCTTGGCTTTCTTTCAGAAGTGTTTTGCCAGAGCACTGGAAAGCTAACAGAATCATTGCATGACAACACTACCTTATGCTAATTTGACATGGTAGCAACCATTTTTTTTAAAGATTTATTTATTATATGTAAGTACACTGTAGCTGTCTTCAGACACACCAGAAGAGGGCACCAGATCTCATTACAGATGGTTGTGAGCCACCATGTGGTTGTTGGGATTTGAACTCAGGACCTCCAGAAGAGCCATCTCTCCAGCCCCGCAACCATGTTTTTAAATGATATTCTGAGCAATTATTGAGAAATGAGATGCCTGTGTTTTTTTGATACAAATAAGACACTGAAGCTTGCACATACCACATGAAAATACCTTATTGGGGTTATTACAGGATAACATAAAAATGCTTTTATAGAACGTGTTAGGTTGGATCTGCTGAGATGGCTCCACTGTTAAGATCACTGACTGCTCTTCCAAAGGAGTTGGGTTCAATTCTCAACACCTATATAGTGGCTCACAACTAGTTCCAGGATATCTAGCATCTTCTTCTGGCCTCTGTGAGCACTGTAGTCTTTGTGTATGGTATGCATACACACATGCATAAAAAGCACCTATACACATAAAAAATTTTAAAAAGAAACATACAAGCATAAACTACTACCAAGTTACATGTGCCCAGTTTTACTAGAAATAAACAAAAACTAAAAAGGTGAAGTTAGCTTCTGAGATATTTTAGCTTGCTACACTCTTCCTACCATAAGCATGTGGATTAAAAGTTGGTAAAAAAAAAAAAAAAATAGACACTATTCTTACCCAACAAAGTTAACTGGTAAATTTACAATCTTTATTGTACTGTAACATAGCTCTGTGCAGCTAAAACCAAGAGGAGTGAAAGAGAAACTAAGGGTAAACTAGGGAGACATTAGAGCTCAAGTCCTAGAAAATAATTAAGTACACAATTCTGAGACCATGAGAATGCTTCAAACTCCTTTTTCAACAGTATTTCACGAATGTCAAAATTTGACTTTTATAAGTTCCTCTTTTAGGCAAAACATCGTTTTGTTTACAAAACTCTTAACACATCTTTATTCTTCCACCTTCATGTCAGTACAAAGAACTTGTTTAGGATGCATACTTTCTCAAGCAGAAAACGACAATAACCAAGAACACACTGGCAACAAGCTCACAGCAGGCAAGCAGCCAGCCGATCAGGGTGCATGGCAGCCTTGCAGTGTGATCCTGCCTGCATCCCATAACAGTGCTTCCTTCTCAGGGCACTGCCAATGGGCACAATCTTCCTACAATAGGAACTCACACATTAGATTTTTTTTTTCCCCAAATGTCTTAAAATTTTGTATGACATGGACTATTTGTTTTTAAAACCGTAAAACACTGATTATTTTATCAGCAGTTGTTATTCCAGATTCACCTATTTTTGAGCCATGCTGAAAAATTACAAACTTTATGAAACACTGTAGACATCAGTGAAAGCTCACAAGCTTGGTTTCAGAAAACTGGTGCCATTTACAGCAAATCCCACTACAGTGAATTTTCACCAACACACATGCAAACCTTCAGGCAAGCTAGTGTGAGCATGAGGTGGCCACCATGGACATGTCCTAGGCACAACTCCTTACTGATGTTTCACTATTCCCCCATCGGCTTGTTTCTAGAAAAAAACCTTAGTTTTAAAGAGCCATCCTTTTAGGACTCACACTCTACGCTTGTACTTACTAAGAGATTACTTAGAAATTCTCTAGTTTTTGTCCTTTCTGAGTAAGCAGAAGTTAATAATACATGGGTTTTATATGGTTAATTTGGGTTTGGAGGATAAAGTCTGCCTTAGGGTTTCGTTGCTGTGAAAAGACACCATGACCAAGTCAACTCTAATATTGGGACATTTAGTTGGGGCTGGCTTACAGGTTCAGAGGTTCGGTCCATCATCATCAAGGCGGGAGCATGGCAGCATCCAAGCAGGCATGGCACTAGAGGAGTTAAGAGTTCTACATCTTCATCCAAAAAAAACCCAGGAGCAGACTACTATCTTCCAGGCAGCTAATAAAAGGGTCTCTAAGCCCACCCCCACAGTGACACACTTCCTCCAACAAGGCCACACCTCCTAATAGTGCCCACTCCCTGGACCAAGCATTTTCAAATCACTACAAGGTATCATGTCTCTTTAAAACTGAAAGGTTATTATTTTTTTTCTCTCCTTGAAACAGAAAAAATATTGAAAGATTTTTCAGGTCACCTTGATTGGGCTAGAAAATGGTTTATTTGAAAGGGTCATTATTATGTTCTTTTCTGGCATTTTAAGACTTGCCCTCATGGGCTGGAGAGATGACTCAGCAATTAGGAGCACTGGCTGTTCTTCCAAAGGGAGGGAGGGAGGGAGGGAGGGAGGGAGGGAGGGAGGGAGGGAGGAAGGAAGGAAGGAAGGAAGGAAGGAAGGAAGGAAGGAAGGAAGGAAGGAAGGAAGGAAATGACTTATGGAGGTCCTGAGTTCAATTCCCAGCAACCACATGATGGCTCACAACCATGTGTAATGAGATCCAATATCTCCTTCTGGTGTTTCTGATTACAGCAACAGTGTACTCATATATATGAAATAAAATAAATCTTTAAGAAAAAAAAAGACCTGCCCTCTAATACCTTAGACTAAATGTAATTCTAAACTTAAATTATACAAGACTATGAAGAGAATCTGATACAGAATGGCCAGCTTTATTTGCTGTTCAATCAGCCATTACTGTCCTGGTGAGGCACTACCTTTTCATCTGACATTTCAAGTCACAATTGTTAGTATCTTTCCAAAAGCACTGAAGCTTACTTACATTCTATATTTTAAAAAAGAAAAAATCCTTTGAAAGAGTGCTGGAATGACAGCTCAGCATTTAAGAGCATGCTCCAGTCTTACAGATAGTAGAATTTGGCTCACCACAGCTTTTAACTCATTTCAGAGGATCAGACGCCCCCTTCTGGCATCTTTAGTCACTGCGTATACACATACACACTTAAATCATTTTTATAAAAACATTTTAACACAATTATTCTGAAGGCAAGCCATCATGCTCTCCACCAACCATGGTGAATTTTCAGCTCCTAGTATTAACACAGAGAAGCCCCATTTCCTTTCTTCCCACACTTACCCTCCTTTACAAAGTTTTTCCAAAGGTAAGAGTTAAATTTCAACAAGGACAAAACTGTCTAAAACACAACATACAAAAACACAAATCACTGTCCTAGGATGTCTCTATGGTGATGTGAGCAAAACTCCAGAGCCCTGGTTCCTTTCACCCACCACCACACCAACCGCCACCACCACACCAAGGGCCGCCCCTGCATGTGGTGAGCTGCTCTGTGGTGAGCTGCTCTGTGGTGAGCTGCTCTGTGGTGAGCTGCTCTGTGGTGAGCTGCTGTGGCTGAACTGTTTGTTATGTTCCCCACTTGCTCTTTCACCTCAGGCAGTGCCAAGCAAACTGTTTTCCCCAACAGAAAAAGTAAGTATATAAAACCAAGTGTCAGGGATATATTCACAAGGTTTCAATTTCTTAAAACATAAGTCTGAGTATATTTATTTCTTTCAAATGCATACAAGACAATAATTACACAGCAACAAATCTTTTGTTCAACAATGACTTGATTCATGAGCATTTAAAATTTACATAATTTCACATTGATACCCTTTTATTTTTAAATACAATAAGTAAAAAAGCCCCCCAAATAACCAATTTTTATATTTCCTATTTATCCTTCTATACATCCAAACTTTAAAAAGTTACAAACTGAACAATTGTACAGAACATATAAATCATGTTTAAAAACTTGAGGTTGTAAAATCACTGCTTCCCCAGTATGATTCTGAAAAAGTCTCCTATTGACAAGCACAGTCACAGATGCCAAAGCAAACTGGAGCAGGGGAAGAAACAGACAGACACGAGTTTGCTGTCTTAATACTTTACTAATCCTGTCAGTTAAAAATGGTGACGTAGTGAGAAGTAACAGCCGGGATTTAGTATGAGGAATGGAGTTTGCCTCGGCCTGAGACATACATTTCAAGTATTTTCCTATTTGATCTGAGCTCGCTGTAGCAAACCGATGCCAAAACTAATTATTTTCTTCCATACATCCGCTCAATGTCTGCCTGGTAGTGTGTTTTAAGCTCTTTACGTTTCAACTTGAAGGCATCTGTCACCAGACCAGTTTCGGGAGTCCATGGGTCAGGGCTCAAACGTATTTTTAGTGGAATTTCAAACTTTTCCAGACTTGCTGAAATGAAGAAAACACAACACTAAAAACCCACACCCATGAGAGAGGAAGTCAAAGTTCTCAGCAAACTGGTGCTCTTCCAGGCACACCCACCAAATAACCAACACAACAAGCAACCCATCAGCATCAGTCCCACTCTTGACATTCAAAGATGTTTTTGAAATATGAGAACTATAATAGCAGAAAATTTAACAAATTATTTATCCATAGAAAAATAAATTAAATAAATAATATAGGTATAAAATATGCAGAAAGCAGTTCTGTCACTAAAACAACTCATTTATATGGGTATCCAACCCATCATCAAGCTACAAAAGGACAGCATGAGGACTAGCAAGACAGGCGAGAGCACAGACTCGCTGGGCCAGGACACACACACACTACACCATGCCTTCCAGGGACTGGGATCCGAGAGGGAGGGGAATTTTACTTCAAGGAGAATGATATTTGCAGGAAAATGGATAAATGTGACCAGCTTCCTCAAGCTTTCTGCCACCCTGAGCTTTCCTTCATCAAGGACTGTAGCCTAAACTGTGAGCCATAAGAAACTCCCTCTCCCTAAGTTCAACTGCTTTTAGCGGGAGACAGGAAAAGTAACTAAGGCACTAGTAATTCCATATTATATAACTATTATAATAGTGCCTTGTATACATTTTAAAAGAACACCTCAAATTTTTAAAATTTTTATTTTAAAATCAGTTTAGTAGATACTGCATGTTCTACAGAAGGGCTTGAATGGTGGAAACAGTTTACAGGCAGGAATGGATGCACTCCAGCCCCTATAAGCTAACTGTTTCATAGACATTTTTCCCATCTCAGTTCTAAGGATTGGCTTGCCAGCACACCCACCTGAAATAGCAGCTTCAGAAAGCACTTTAAGGACCTCATTTTCCATCTCGCTGCTGTTACACAGCTCTTCCCAAGTGCCTTTAAATCCTTTTGTTCTAGCTAGCTCCGTAAGTTCCTTTTGATTTGGCACAACAAACCCAATTACGTAAGAATGGAAGCTGAAACACACAAAGGATAACTTAGTCAAGGACCAAAATTAACACGCACTGCGCTTATTACTAGAAAACCCACAAACACCCATAAAATCCCACGTCACATTTACCTCCCGCAGTGCCTCCGACCCTTTAGTCACAGTACTTTGAGAGCTCTGGCAGGGCTCACTGCATGCAGCATGCAACCTGAGAAATTCTAAGTATCTGACTACTGTAAGTAGAAATATACACTTTTAAAGAAATTTTTAAATTTTTCATTCATCTTTGAAATGATTAGTAAATTCATGGACTAAAGGTAAGAAAAGTAAAACCTGTAAACTATCTTTCTACAGAAATGTAGCAGCAAGTTTAAATCATGTGGTGAGCCAGGTTTAATCCCAGCACTTAGAAGGCAGAGGCAAGTGGATGTCTTGAGTTCAAGGGTAGCCTGTAACAATGCTCATTTTCCTTTGTTATCAGAAGAATTTGTATAATCAAAGGAACTTAGTATGCACAAAGACAGGCACTATTTTGAGAAATGTGGAACAGCATAATTGCTGGGCAGAGAGCCTGTGGACCCCACAATAGACAGGCTAAGGCAGGAGGGTTGCCGTGAATTCAGGGCCAGCCTGACCCTGAGGAAATGACAAAAGGAAACTTGGAGTTATTCTTAAATAAAACCCATCTCTGGAGCAAAGCTGAAGAAACCAAATGACTTTTTAAAGCGCAGAGTCACTGATGCGACCATGTACAGGGTGCTAACAGGTCAAGTCTAAGCACATATTTTAAAAATCCCACCATCTTGGAAAGGATATAGTAGTTGCATGCCTTTAATTCTAGTGGCACTTGGGAAGCAGAGGCAGGTAGTTCAAGGGTAGCCCAGTCCAGAGTGGGTTCCAGGACAGCCAGGGCTATATAGCAAGACCTTCTCACAAAACAACAAAATCCAGTCTCTGAAACATTTCTGGTTCTAATTATTTCAGAAGACAGCTATTCTACCAGAAGCTCTACCTCCTGGGATCCAGCCCACAGCCCACTTGTAAGTTGATTTTCCATTGACAACCGTGACTATGTCAGCTGCTACAGACAGGTTACTATGACAACCGTGACTATGTCAGCTGCTACAGACAGGTTACTAGGCTTATGCACAGACATGTGTCTGTGATTACTGGTCATATGTAAGTTACTTCACTTACTATTACAGAAATGCAGTCAGGTCTAATCTCACATTCCATCAGTTCCCAATACACCTCTAGGCTTCTAAATTCACACTTCCATTCCCTGCTGCCTATGTCATTATGGGCTGTGAGGCTGTGGTAAGCCAGGGCCATCAGGAAGCATGCCCAAGCTGCACGTCAGAAGGACAAAAGAGAGGACTGTAGGGAGATACTACTTCCTCCCCTTGCACCTGACTGGGTCTGGAAAGCCTCCCTGTGCAGAGGTATTAAGGCGGCACAGGAACGTATTTTCCTCAACTCTGTCACTCAGGATACTTACAGAGGAGAGCATCTCAGGAAGTGGTGGCTCACTAGCTGTGCAGAGGAGGTGGTGGCCCCACAAGGGCTGCGACTGCTCGTGGCACACCCACCAACTTCTATATCACAGCACAGACTCCAAGAGCTTACCTGTTTGCATACGCACAAATGTTATCTATCAGTGGGAGGTTCTTCAAAGCTGCCTCTACTTTCCCAAGAGAAACATACTCTCCTGCCTGTAGTTTCACAAGGTCCTTTTTACGATCTGCAAAGGACAAAAGCAGAAATATTGAGAACAATCATTAACACCTTAAGCACATAGAAATACCAAGTTATTTAAAACTTTTCTCTACTAAGCATTGATGGCTACCCTAAAGTTGAGATTACACAATAAAGTCAGACCCTAATCTTTTACAATTAAATAAATTCTCTTGTGGAAAAAATTTTACTTAAGGAACATCATCCTTATATTCTGCTAAGCTGATACACTCCTGGCACGCACTCACTAGTACAGAGGGAAAGCAGCTTTGCACTGCATGGGCAAAGGCACACCAGCTGGAAAGAAGAGGAACAAAAACACAGCATCCACACAACACAGACAGCTTGTGGACTGGGAAGTAATCCTTGCAAGTGGGACCTAAAGTGAGTTTTACTGACAAGAGCTGTGTCAACTCAAACATTGAAGCATAAAGGAAACAATTCAGAGGCAGGAGGTGAATGGCAGCTGCGTGAGAGAGGCCCCCTGAACAGAACCTCTAGCAGCCATTAAAGGTTTCTTAGAACTGTGAGGTGTCCTCACTACACAATGGAAGTGAAAGGTTTGGAGGTGTGCAGCAGCAGCAGAGAGGAAATCCTTATGATAGGGTAGCAGAAGGCATAGGCCTGACCTACACATGTGCAGAGAGGCAGAAGCAGCTTTGGAAGCCGTCTGCCTCTATTAGTGAGACAGGGTGTGGAGCAGAGGAAGGGAAGCCTCTCATCTCCTTTTGGCCTTCAGGGTACCAAGACCAGGTGTTGTCAACAATTTCCTACAGGACAAAACTCTCAATAATAACTTTCTAACCGGCACGGAAGTGCCTCAAGATTCGGATGTCATAAAAAACAGGAGGCTCACTGAGGATATGACTCAAAATTCCTAGGACAGCAGTTCTCAACCTGTTGAGTCAGGATCCCTTTAGGAGGTCGAATTACCCTTGAGGGACAGGGAGGGTCACCCAAGACCATCAGAAAACATAGATATTTGCATATTTACTATTATGATTCATAATAGTAGCAGAATGATAGTTATGAAGAAGCAGCAAAGATAATTTTATGGTTGCGGGTCACCGAAAATGAGGAACTATATGTATTAAAAAGAGTTGCAGCATTAGGAAGGTTGAGAACCAGTACACTACAAGTCCCTGAAACTCACCAGATGCCTCCCTCCTCAAGCTTGCACAAACAGTAAAGACTTCTAAGAGACACTGTCAGATAAGCCTAGCTGCCCAGAGGAGGCTCAGACCAACTAGGTTGCCAAGAAGAGAGGGCTTCACCTTGTTAAGCTGCTAGCAAGGTCAAGCAGGAAGCCCCAGGACGCCAGCTTCTGGGCTCTCCCCATGCTGGGTGGACTTCTCCTGCTGCTGCATCTATCTCTAGTCATTCCTGCTTCCATAAGTAACCCCTCACCTGCACTCCATAAGGAACTCCAACAACACTCACTAGTTCACCAAGCTGGATGTTGGTGACACCAGCATTTAGTCTGTTCCCTATCTGGGGTAAGTAGATGTTTGCTTGCGTCTCCCCAGGACGCCCCACTTAACTCCAGGATACATCTGGCACTAGTGAAGTGGATGAACTTCAGCAGAAGTATAAAAGGTGCTTTGCCTTGTAGAGGTCACAGTACTTGACTTGCCAGGCTTTCCTTGGTTTTCCTGGGCAAAGCAAGGACTAAGTTCAGACCAGAAGGCACTGCACAATGCCCTATAGATGCCAGGCAGCTAACAAAACAAGCATTCCCTACACTAACAGTACAGAGTGACTAATGATCACAAATCTGTTGCTGGACAGCTTTTGCAACCTTATTCATAACATGCCAAGCTTTAAGAACACTTTAGTCTCTCTTTAAAATGTTATTTCAGGAATGATATAAAAGCCCTCCTGAATATTGCAGAGATAAGCTCTTTCATAGTAAAACAGTCTCTGTAAGCACAGGCACTTTGTAAAGTCATCTAGGAAAAGACTTTCAAGAAAGAATTCAGAGGCTGAAAAGAAGTTAAGACCATATAGTACTCTAGTAGAGGACCTGGGTTCAGTTCCCAGCACCCATATGGTGGCTCACAACCATCTGTAACTCCAGCTCCAGAGGACTTGGCACCCTCTTCTCTCACCTCCGTAGACATCATACATACATGCAGTACACATACATACATGTAGGCAAAACAGCCATACACTTAACCTTTTTAAAAGGATGCAATGCTCACCAATGATCTTCAGACAGCCGTCAGGGTCAAACTCTCCAATATCTCCAGTACACAGCCACCGCTGTCCATTTTCATCTTCAAAGAAATCTGTCTTTGTTTTTGCTTCATTTTTGTAGTACCCCATTGTCACATTTTGGCCACCAATAAGAATTTCACCTCTGGGATGTGGTTTGTCAGTATTAAAATAGCCACCTAATAAACATAAAATAACACATATAGGTATTATACAAATATTCAAAACTATTAGTTTCTAAGTATAGACATCTTATTTTAACCAATTAAGAGACTACAAGGGAAAAAAACTAGACCGTGTGGCTAAACATTATCAATAAGCTAGAGACAAATTCTCAGTTGTTAAATAATGATCATCCATGCTTTTAAGCTACTATTCAAGTCTAAAACCCAGCATCCTCCACCTATTATGTAAAATAATTATACAGTTTCTACTGTCTATATATCATGCTAGCAAAACGATAAAAGTACTGTCACATATTAAATAATACAACAGACCCCTTCATAAAATCATATTATTATATAGTTAGAAATTTGTTCTTTCAGATAATTTCAGGTTAACTCTGAGCTTAAATTTATTGAATATATTTCTAACTTCTGCTAAAAACAGTTGAGAAATGTTATCAAAGCCTTACAACCTTTAGAAAGTTATGTCCCAATAATTCAGATAACCTATATGCCTTAATATGACACAAACATTTTACAATACTTTTTATTTCAAAATAGAATAAACAATAAACTTTTTAGTAGAATTATTGTAAAATTACTTCCTTCCACAATATGATTAAAGCCCTCAAGGAAAAGGAAAAAAATATAAAAATGCACTTGGAGCAAATGTGATTTTTTTTTCTTCTGAAAAATTATCACTACTCTTTTATCAGATTTTTTTATTGTCCCTCCTCCCCCTACCTCTTTCCCCACGGGTGTGTGTGTGTCCCTCCTCCCCCTACCTCTTTCACCACGGGGGTGTGTGTGTGTGTGTGTGTGTGTGTGTGTGTGTGTGTGTGTATTCATGTGCATGTGAACTACAGCATATGTGTAAAGGTGTTCTATTTGACAACCATGTGGGTCTTGAGGATCACAGACAAGTGCTTTCCCCAATGAGCTATCATGCCGTCCCTCCTAACTTAATAACATGAGTTTTTGCTATCATTTTTACTTGAATGTTTGTAAGAAAATGATAAGCAAGGGACAGTCAGTAAAGAGCTGCTGTGCAAATAAGAGACATGAGTTTAATTAGCAAAAATCATGTACAAAAGCCCTGCCTGGAGCATAGGCTTGTCATCTCCACAGTCAGGGATAGCGACAGCGAGATTCCTGGGGCTCGCTGTCCAGCCACCCTAGCTTAACCCACAAGTCTTAGACTAAGAAACCAACGTAGACATGGCTCCTGAGGAATGACTGAGAGTTCTGTCTGGCCTCTACATACAGGAACATACACACACACACACACACACACACATGTGGACAAAATAAAAATAATCTATCTTTAGATTCATTAGAATCATTACTGAAGCATGCAGGCTAAGTACACCTGTTCGGCTCTAGATAAAACACAGGTAATATAATGAGCAAAATGAGCACTTAGAATTTTACATTCTAAAATATGGAACCAAAGAAACTAAAACACAATTCCCAGTTCAATCTAAAAATAGGCTGTTACCTTCCTCCCAGTTCTTTAATTTGATTTCACAGCAAACTAATGGTGCTCCCACTCTGCCGGTATTGTAGTCCCACACTGAGAGGCAAAGAAAGAAAAACGTTTGAAGGCTGTAGTTAACCAACCAATCGCTTCCTTTTCCTAGATGATTTAAAGTGACTCTTCCTAAACCTCAGATAGGGCCCGCCCCCATCTGCAAAATAATCTTAGAAACAAACTGAGCCATGGCTGAGTTTCTGCTTGACACAGGTACGCTGCTTGGTCAGAGAACTTTTCTAACAGCCTAGATTATTACAGAAACTGACTGTACAAGTACTACTTGTTATATTTATGAGGCATAGTTTGGGGTTTACTAAAAATATTTTAAAACATTTTAGGCAAAAGAGAAAGAGTCCACCCCACCCCACCCCACCCCCAGGAAGGCATAAGATACACTCAGGTAGATGGGCATGGCCTTCTCTTAGTCTTTTCTGGCACTGGGGGAAGGTTCCAAGCAGTGGGGAGTCCACTTTAGCACCTCAGGGTCCCTGGGCAATCAGCCACATCTACTCCAACTCCCCAGAATCTCTGCCCACCACATGTCCTCACATTAATACTGGTCCATATGTGTGAGTGGCTACTTGGTTCTCAGACGACACCTACCTTCTGTAATTGTTCCAGCCCCAGTAGATTCTGTGAGTCCATATCCCTGACCAACGGGACAACAGAAACAGATATTCATAAATCGTTGCGTCGTTGCAGAAAGTGGAGCACCACCACACAGTAAAAGGCGAATATTTCCACCCAGCAGTCTTCGGACATTCCGGAAAACAAAGCTGAAAATAGCAACAGAAAATTCAAGACTTTTAAAGCAGTGTGCTGGTTTGAATGAATAGGCCCCACAGGTTTACACACTTGAATATCTGGTTCCCAGGTGTCAGAAGGATTAGTAGGTATACTCCTTTAGGAGGAGGGATGCCACAAAGAGCAGGCTCTGAGGTTTCAAACACCAGCACCATTCCCATTCACTATGCTGCCTATAATCAGGATATAAGCTCTCAGACACCTTGCAGGCCAGCCAGTGCTCCCCACCAGGATGGCCATGGACTAAACCCCTGAAACTGCACACATGTCCCCAAGTAAGTGCTTTCTTTTATAAGCTGCCTTAGTTGTGGTGCCTCTTTACACCAATAGAAAAGTTATTAAACCAGCAGAATAGGATTTAATCTCTCAGTGTTATTATATGCAACCTTTGAGATTAAAGAATCATATATAATTGTTTATTGTGGGCAAATGAACCATGCCACAACACAGAACTGGTAACGCTGAGTGAGCCCAAACCCCATGAACTCAGAACTGAGTAAGGTAGGAGTGGGGCCAGCTCCCTGCCACACTCCACCTGCTCTGGATCATGTAAATCAGTCACGTGGGGAAAACACCCGGAGTCCCTCCCTACTCTAACAGCATCGCTAGCATCTTAAACTGAGCCAACAGGAAGCATCTACCCCTGGATCCCACCCTCCTCCTCAATCTGTATAAAGTCCTAACCACATAGAATAAAGTGCACAAGTCATTTCACCAAGAATCATCTGAGAGTGGCTTTTTTACTGAAGCTGTAACACTTTGGGGAGGAGTTTTCTCTCCGAAGCATTCATCACTGGACCTTAGACCTGGCTGGCAGGCCAGGCTCACACCCCTGCTATTCCTGCCACCGCTGCTGCCCATCATTGCCTGCTCCCGCCGCCTCTACCACTGACATTGGTGCTGCCATGGTAGAGGGCAAGACCTGGGACCCTGCCTGTGTGGACTTCCTGCTGAGAGCTGTAATACTTTGGCCAAACCAGAGACCCACAGAACCCCTGGTTCTACAGAGGATGACAGTTTATATCCCTGTTTATGGCCAGAGAATTCATTATCATAAAAACATATTTATGACACACCACATCTTCACATAATTTGTAAAAAACTGACTACTTCTCTACTTTTATTTATTCATTAGAAATTTATGCATATTTATATATTGCAATCTCTTTGAAGTCTAATATAAGTTTTGAAGTGTTTGTTACAGTTTTTAAAATTGTAATGGTAAATTATGAGAGATTTTTTTTTTTTTTTTTTTTTGGTTTTTTCGAGACAGGGTTTCTCTGTATAGCCCTGGCTGTCCTGGAGCTCACTTTGTAGACCAGGCTGGCCTCGAACTCAGAAATCCGCCTGCCTCTGCCTCCCGAGTGCTGGGATCAAAGGCGTGCACTACCACGCCCGGCAAGAGAAATTTTAAAAAGAAAACAAATATCTATTTGATATGTTTCTGAAAACACTAGTAAAAAGATTGCTTAGAACTGAAAAGCAAGTCGTAAGGCTGGGAACGCAGCTTAGTGGTAGTGCTTGCTTACCAGCACAGCCTAGGTTCAATGCCAGGAACCATGGAAATTAAAAATTGTTAAGCATTTTGAAAGGGATTAAGACTGAGTGGCAACCATTTTAGAAGATGTATTGAGGCCGATGTGGCAGTGTGTGCCCCTTCAATCTGACACTTTACCAACTAAGCCATCCAGACTCTTACTCCTAGCATTCAGAAGGCAGAGGCATGTGAACCTCGGAGTTCTAGCCAGAGAAACTGTCTTAAGATTGTGTGTGTGTGTGTGTGTGTGTGTGTGTGTGAGTGTGTGAGAGAGAGAGAGAGAGAGAGAGAGAGAGAGAGAGAGAGAGAGAACACAGGGGCAGACAGAAGGCACTGGTGTCCGACTATTGATCTCCCTCCACCCATCCTTTTGCTCAATGACCCAGCTTTCCAGCCTCCAGCTTTGAACTTTGGATCCTCCTCCCCTTCTCAATGGCGGAGATTACAGACCTGTGCCACCACACCCATCTTAAAGTAACTGTACTACTTATAACTGCCTCTCTTCCCTGGGCTGTTGATGTGAACTCTGTCATTGACATAGAGAACTGGCTTTACTTACCGGTCACACAGTGGAGTACTACATCCTTTTGAAATCTGCTCCATCTTATAATTATATGCCAAAATAAACAAGTTTCGTTGAAAAGCACTCATTTCATTCACTTTATTCATGACATTTTTATAGATCCGATCCATGATTTCCTAGATGCATAAATGAGTTCATTAACTCTATGAGCAATCTTCACATTTAAATCACACCCATATGATTAATACTTCTAACTGTTGTCTATGTGATATAGGACAATGCATGCAAGCCTGTGCCGTGGTGCATACACGGGGGGCTGGAGGACAATTACAAGGACTTGAGTATCTCCTTCCACCATTATGTGGGTTCTAAGAATTAACTCAGTCCTCAGACTTGCACAGCAAGCACCTCACCCATTCAGTGACCTCACTGCCAAGATATGAATTCATTTTAAAGATATAAATAATCAGACTTTAAAATCTCAAGTAAAATCACAATTTGTTTGAAAGTGCCATTACCCCCCCTGGCCTGTGGCTGACAGCGCTTCCTTACCGGGACAGCTGCCATCAGCGTTGGCTTCAGCACGGATGTGTCTCCTTTGCTTCCTTTTTTTATTTTTGAAGACTAAAAAAAACAGAAAAAATAATCTACATAAAGAACTTTACCTTAAAATCATAATGGCATTCTTAGCTCAAAGGCATATGATATATTTACCCTTTCAGTGTACTTATATTCTAGACATACAAGGCAAATGTTTATTTTAAAATAATTGAAGATACAATGTAAACTGAGAGAGAAAGCATGTTAAAAATAAATTTAGTATTTCAAGTTGCAGATACATGATTTACCTGATCTGCTAATGTCTGTGGTGAGGAGTAGCCAATTCGGCATCCATGAGAGAGACACACAAGCTCAGCGCTTAACTCCAGAACATGTGCCAGGGGCAAGTAGCCAATATAAACATCTTCCTCTCTGAAAGGAAGGTGGGGAAAAGCAAAGGTGGAAACATTTAATATCTTTGGAAAGTTAGTTATGTCGAATGATGAATGCTTTGCCGGGGCACAGGTGAGAGGATTCTTGCTAAAGCAAACACATGAAAGGATGTCTTCCTGGAGCAGACACAGGTGAGAGGATGGATGGCTATAGCAAACATGAAAGGACACTTGATGAAGGAATATAAATCTGACCCCACAGGCAGTGGGAGAGAAGCTTTGGTTTGGTTTGCTCGGCCTCGCTCTTCTTCCTAATGACACGCATCTATTGGTTCACCTTACATAGCATTGTTGAGCTCAATTGTGGTTAAGGCTGCCTTTGAGAGAAACTCGCCAGAGAACTGCTTGTGAGGTTCCTGTGGCAGCTTGCCACTTCAGCCACCTCACCTCAGGCTGGCCAGTTGGTGAGCCTTTCGGTTTCTCCACCATTCAACTGCAGCTGCTGGTTCGTGCCTGGTGTCTGCCTGCCGAGAGGACTGCACTGCAAGCTGCCAGTTTGTGTGTGCTGTCTGCCTGTCTAGAGGACTGGTCTGCAGCTGCTGAGTCATATTTGGTGTTTACTGCCTGACTAAACTGCTAAGACAGAAGACTGAGCTTGCCCTAAAAGAACTATTGCTAAACAGGTCCACTTCCCCCATATCCTAATAACTTTTCTCTTCCACTGCCTTTGGTGGGTGGTGGGCTAGAGGAGAGGTTGAACTCTTACTAAAAGTAAGTTGCAAAAAAAAAAATTTATGCCTACAAAAGGTTATGGGAGGTCTCTGCCAGAAGTGACTACAGCAAGCTTACATGGAGCACAGCTAAGCTAAGCATCTGAGTCCCTGCTGATAGGGTAGAGATCTGAGACAGAAAGAACAACTATAGCCCAACCCAAAACCAAGGAGGCAGGCACTTTCAGAATGTGGTCTGCTGCAGAAGCAAAGTACCGAGGCACGAGTAAAGAAGAGATAACCTCTAGAGTTAGTCGGTATCTGGTGTCTCTCACAGAACAGACATGCCTGTTCTAGGAGTTGAAGCTAGTAATAAATCAAAAGGTATACCTAAATATACAGGAAGATGTGCATTATATTTGTGTATTTTTCAAGAAGTGGCCCTGCAACTACGACATGAAAAGAAACTGAGGAGAGTCTGAAGGGAAAGTGCAGTCAAGTATCCCAGCTCTGCTCCCAAACTCCATTCCACAGCTAACTGCATGTGTCTAAACGAGTGTCTAATGTCTCTGCATAAGGGGAACAGTAACAGCGGAGCAGTATACGACTAGCTCAGTCATCTGATGAGGACTTCATCTCTGAAGCAATGTCTGAACTCCTCTACCCCATCTGCTTTCTTCTGTCTTACATTCTCCCCTGATTCCACTAGAGCACATCAAAACCAAATCATTTGACAATGCTTACCTCATCTGTCTACCAGGACAACATTTACATATAAAAATGATACTGACTGAAATAGTCTGAATTTAAGAGATTTAAAACTATATAGTCTGTTAAAATTTTCATCTTCAAATATTAAATAATTAAGCTGTTATTTTAAGTCACATGAATGTAACTCATTTGAGAGCTGGCTCAGCAATTAACAATGCAGTTAAACAAACTACCCTAGTTTGGTTCTCAGTATCCTGCTAGGCACTCACAGCTACCTGTAACTTCAGGGCATCTGATACTCTAGCCTGCACAAGTTCTTGGGTACTGGCATTCAAATGCAGACACACATGTGGGTAGACATACATACATTCAGACATTCAGACATACATACATAAACACACACATACACACACACAAATAAATTTTAAATTGTTGACTTTAAAAATTAATGCCCTCTAAAATTTCTACTTTCCGACACCTAGGGAATACTTTAGCCATCTACTAAAATGGCACAAATGTTTGAACTCTTTTTTTTTTTTTTTTTTTCCCTTGTTCCGGTCAACCCCGCTCACTCTGCTCGACCCCGCTCGCTCCGGCCAGCCCCACTTGCTCCTGGCCGCCCCCGTACGGCCCCCGCTTGTTCCAGCCAGCCCCGCTCGCTCCGATCAGCTCCGCTTGCTCTGGTTTGGCCCCGCTCGTTCCGGCCGTCCCCGTTTGGCCCCACTCGCTCCGGCCCTGCTAGCTCCAGCGTCCCCGCTTGCTCCGGCCGTCCCCGTTCGGCTCCGCTCGCTCCGGACAGCCTGGCTTGCTCCGGTTGGTCTCTCCAGTCCAAGGATTCATTTCTTATTATTCTTCATAAGTACGCTGTAGCTGACTTCAGACGCACCAGAGGAGGGCGTCAGATCTTGTTACGGGTGGTTGTAAACCACCATGTGGTTGCTGGGATTTGAACTCATCACCTTCGGAAGAGCAGTCGGGTGCTCTAACCCACTGAGCCATCTCACCAGCCCCCATGTTTGAACTCTTAACAGCTACAAATATGTAGTCACTCTGAGTTTTACAATGACATACCCCAGTCTTGGAATCCTTCTCGCCATCCCCGTTATAGAAGCAATGATGTTGCTGTGTGAGATCATGACTCCCTTTGGAATTCCTGTGGACCCACTTGTATACATAATTACTGCAATATCTGAGGGCAGCGGTTTGCTGTGAGCTTTCTTTTCTACATTGAAGAAAAGAAAAAGGGAAACAAAAAAGAAGAAACTCAGCTTTATCAGCAACTTTTTTCTAACACTCAAACACCAGTCAACACATTAAGGAGGCATAAACAATACTGCGACAAACAGGTTAAGTCTATAATTAGAGCCACAGAGGAAATAAAGACAGGATCAGATAACACTGCAAATATACACTCAGGAAGCTAAAATGAGATCTTATGGTCAAAACCATCCTAGGACGCATGGTAAGCTCTGACCAGTTCACACAGATCATGTTCCATTTGTTAGGTTGGTTAGATAGATCTATCGATCGATAGATAGACAGACAGACAGACAAAATGGGGGTGGGGGGAATAAACAAGTCAGTACAAAGGCTTTAAGTACAAGTGTGCCTGGCATCTCTAAACACTAGCACTATGGTAGGACTGGAGTAACCCTAAGTACCAGTGGAGCAGCACCCAGAACCACAGGCAGCTTCAGAGGCACCGAGGAGGACTGCTCTCACACCCTGGCATCAGATGAAAGGCCCTTTTCAACAGAGCCAGGCCATCATCTGGAGCAAAAATGACTTTGGAGCTATACAAACATGGCTGCTGGGTGGCTATGTAAGTTGAAAATGGAATTAAAAAAAATGAGGAGCAAAAGCTCCTCTGGATAACGAGGCCTGAACCTTCATACCTGCATGCTCACTAACGTGTCCCTGCTTCAGGAGATGACCTTGTTGGTTATACTCAACTCCCAGGGTTGCTTGTCTGTAGCCACACGACAACTAGCCTAAAATCAACAACCAAGACACTACAGGAAAGGCACAGGAGACAACCAGATGGTATCAACACCATCTACCTGCCTACACTCATCCCAAAGCTAACGCACAGTGGCTTTTATGGAAAAGGTTCTTCAAGAATGCCCCCTTCCCTCACAGCAGGCCAGATGACTTCTTAACAATGAGCCACATACTTTTCTTTTTTTCTATAACTAGACTGCACCCGTCAACATTCTCTGAATGCCCACCAATACCTACAACTCAATATGCTCAAATATTATCATCCCTGTTATTCCCGTAATGTAATGACAGCATTATCCTGTCACTAATCAGAATCACCCAATTTCCAACTACAGAGGAAATACCATTACAACATCCCAGATCCAACTACAGAGGAAATACCATTACAACATCCCAGCAACCACATGGTGGCTCACAACCACCTGTAATGAGATCTGATACCCTCTTCTGGGCTGTCTGAAGACAGCCATAGTGTACTTACATATAATAATAAATAGATCTTTAAAAAAAAAGTGTCTATGCCTTGTGTGATCTGGAAGATTAAAAACTCTCCATAGGCAAGTACAAGGAGAGGTAAGTGAAAAAGAGGACTCCTGGCTTAGAAACTCTAGCTAAAGACTAACTCTAATGGGTTTATTTAAAGTGGTTACTTTAAACTACTCAAAACTTTCAGAAAAGGTGAACGAAACATTGAATGATGTGTAAATACTTTAAATTTACTTCAAGTAACCAGTACTGCTTTTTGGTTATTGCTCCCCTTGTTGTACAGATAAGGTCTCATGTAGCCCGGTCTGGCCTTGCACTAGCTGCCCGGTCAATGATGATCAGTTTCTGATCCTTCTGCTGAGGTGACAAGCATGTGCCATCATGCCCAACTTTATGCGATGCTGGGGATCAAACCCAGGCCTTGGAGCATGCTGGGCAAACACTCTGCATAATGAGCTACATTCCCAGTCCATACTTTAAGAAGTATAAATAAGTGTTGGCATTTTCCTTATGTCTTTCTTTAAAGGCTAGGTAAAAGTAATTCAAGAAGAACCCATTTCCACAGTTACAGTCTAGAAAACTCCTGTGTCTTGGGATCTAACCTCTGATGAGTTCTAGAGAACAAGGTGAGCAGAGAGTGCACATCTGGAATGATCACAACGTACCCACTTTGGCCTTCACTCCTAGAGCCTGCACTGCAGCCATGGTGTGTACAATGACGCCTTTGGGGAACTCAGACCAGGTTGGAGGCTTCCCATCAACAGTAATGATATGCCGCAGACGTGGGACCAAAGAGACTATATCCTGAAGAAACACAACAAGAATCATGATCTCGGAACACATGAGCACAGTTCTCTACACACTGAGCCACCAACTGATTTCTTGCCCCAAAAGTTAAGTGGTAGGGGCTAGGGATACAGGCTGGAGGAAAGGCATGAAGAGGGGGTGGGGGAGTTGGACTCACTACTCTATAGCACTGTGTATACAATCTTCTTTGATAAAATCATCATCAATAAAGTTACTGCTCCACAAAATGGACATATAAACACAGAATACCTGAACTACTTATAGAGAAGCCCAAGTCCCTCATGTTTTCAAGAGAATGCAAAAGAATATATCAGGGAAGGAAAGAAGTCCACCTGGGAACTTTCTAAAAAAGAAAAATAAAACAATGCCTGATAGTGATGTTTCCAGGGGAAGTTGCCCCTTTCCTATTATTTCATAAAATCTCTCCCTTTTTAGTATACCCACCACCCCTCATTCTTTCTTTCCCTACCTCCTCTCTTTTCTCTCTTCTCCTGTATGTTTGTCTCTGTCTCTCTCTCTCCTTCCCTCTTTCTTTCCTCCCTTTCTCTCTCCCTCCTTCCCTCTATGAGTGTCACCTGTCTGTCTTTCAGAAGATCTCTTGCAACTTAGGTTGACCTCAAACTTACTATATAGCTGAGGATGACTTTGAACTACTAATCTTTCTACTTCCATCTCCCAAGTGCAGAGATTACATGTATGGGTTTATATGCACAGAGATGCATGTGTGTGTCTATCTGTCTGTCTGTCTATGTGCATGAACAGGAGGACAGAAGACAACTTTTGGTGTTGTTCCTTAGATGCTCTCCAAACCCTCCTCCAAGGCATCTTCTGGCCTGAACCATGACAACAGTAAGCCCAGGGATCCATGTGCTCTGCTAACACAGGTACTAGGATTATAAGCAGATATGACCACAGCTGACTTTTTTTAAAATAAAGAGTTCTGGAAATCAAACCCAGGTCCTTGTGATTACAAAGGCAATCATTTCACTTTACTACATGGTACATAGATATGCATGCAAGCAAAACAAGTATGCACATGATATAAATATATTATGTTGAGAAACCAGCAAAAATGGCTCAGGAAGTACATTCACTTGTCACCAAGCCTGATGACACAAGGAACCCCATGATGAAAGGAGAGCTAACTCCCACAGGTTGTACGGACTTTCCACAGGTGTGCTGTGGCACATGTAACCACATATATGCATGCAGATGCATACAAAAAAACTAATTCAAAAATTGTAGACATGCGCCGGGTAGTGGTGGCGCATGCCTTTAATCCCAGTACTTGGGAGGCAGAGGCAGGTGGATTTCTGAGTTCGAGGCCAGCCTGGACTACAGAGTGAGTTCCAGGACAGCAGGGGCTATACAGAGAAACCCTGTCTCAAAACAAAACAAAACAAAAAACAAAAACAAAAACAAAATAGACATGCAAAACTATTAATTTATATATACAATATACAATAAAAAGTTGTCATCCTTTCAACATTGGCAAATTAACAATTTTTACCTATGGACTATCATATATATATATATATATATATATATATATATATATATATATTGCACTTTTTATATTCTAAAGGAAAAACACAAAACCTCAAAGATAACTGAGGGTCAGAATGATTCATCACAGGAAAAGTCAAAGCATCAGACTCTTAAAGAGAACTGCAGTCCTCACCTTCAGCTTTGTTTGCAAGAGTTCTTTGCTAGTAATGATGTTGGTCACCTCTGTCTCATTCAGTCCATGAACAATTGCTGGACCTCCAAGAGTAGCATACAGTGTAACAACTATAAGGAAAAGAATACAGGTCACACATAAGGGCACAGATAGCTCCCATGAAGTAGCCCCTCTGAAAGTACACGTACATCATAAAGGAGTGTTCCTTCACATAGACAGCCTGGGAGAAACTACTGTGGCTGCATACAGAAGGTTCTGATCAATATCCTATCTACTCATCTTCCTCTAACGTTCCCAAGATTCCTAGTATTTTAAGTGAAGATTCTAATGTTTCACATTCATAATATTCTAGGACTAATATAACGTAAAGGAATTATGTCTATTCTAGAATGTCAAAATCTTCCTTGTTGGCCGCTATACTGGCTAGTTTTGTGTCAACTTGACACAGCTGGGGTTATCACAGAGAAAGGAGCTTCAGTTGGGGAAGTACCTCCATGAGATCTAGCTGTGGGGTATTTTCTCAATTAGTGATCAAGGGGGAAAGGCCCCTTGTGTGTGGGACCATCTCTGGGCTGGCAGTCTTGGGTTCTATAAGAGAGCAGGCTGAGCAAGCCAGGGGAAGCAAGCCAGTAAGGAACATCCCTCCATGGCTTCTGCTTCCTGACCTGTTTGAGTTCCAGTCCTGACTTCCTTCAGTGATCAACAGCAATGTGGAAGTGTAAGCAGAATAAGCCCTTTCCTCCCCAACTTGCGTCTTGGTCATGATGTTTGTGCAGGAATAGAAACCCTGACTAAAACAGCTGCTTTGGAACTAAAATGTAAAAAGGGACAAGCCCATTGGTTCTCAACCTTCCTAACGCTGCAACCCTTTAATATAGTTCCATGTTGTGGTGACCCCAACCATAAATTATTTTTGTTGCTACTTCATAACTGTAATTTTGCTACTCTTATGAATCATAATATAAATATCTATGTTTTCCAGTGACCTTAGGCAACCCCTGTGAACAGGTTGTTCTACCCAGAAGGGGCCACAACCCACAGGTTGAGAACCACTGGACAAGCCAGTAAGACAGTGCATTGACTGTCAGATCTTAAAGTATCATGTCAACAAGATAGCAGTGATGAGGCCTATAGTCCTAACATGTGGGGAGTAAAAGGAGAGCATCCTCCATCACACCAAGTCTGATCCAGCTACTCTGAAACCCTGGCTCAAAAAAACAACAAAGGACAAAGAAGATAGCACTCATAAATGGTACAGCTTATTCTAAAGTAGAAAAATCAAAAAGAAAAAAAAATTTTAGGAATACTGAAGTCATATAATATATACAGCATGGATTAGAAGTAAAATGACAAACAATAATCCTTTTTAAATATTCTCAAAAGAAATGTAAACTCAACCTCTGAAAACAGAAAGGTGGTGTCTATTTTAAAAAGTGGAAGTAGTTCCAGGACAGCCAGGGCTACACAGAGAAACCCTGTCTCGAAAAACCAAAAAAAAAAAAAAAAAAAAAAAAAAAAGTGGAAGTAGAAGGTATGGTAGTGCGTATCTTTGATTCCCAAGCAGAGTTCAAGCCACCGTGGTCTCCAGGCCAGCCAGGGATAAACAGTGACACCCTGTCTCAACAACAGTAAAGGGGCGGGGGGGGGGGGGGGCAGCTAGAGAGATGGCACAATGGTTAACAGCACTTGCTGGTCAAGACCCAAGTTCAATTCCCAGCACCCACATGGTGGCTAACAACTATCTATAACCTCAGTTCCAAGAGGATCCATTCTCTCTTCTGGCCTCTGTGAACAATGTATGTACCTGGTACACACATGCACTTGTGCAAAACATAACTCTTTAAAAAAAAAAAAGAAAGAAAGAAAAAGAAATGGAAAGAAAACAGGAGTTTATAACAAACATCTGCTGAAACCATCGTTTTGTTTATTTACCATGATCTTAGGCACCACCTCCAGTACTGTTTACAAGGTTAGCCCATCACCGTCACCACTCAGAAGTGGACTAACAAAATGGAAGTAGGCTTATAAAGGTCCCTGAGGGATGGTAGCAGAGCAGTGGTCCTGTATGTCAAGTCTGCTTTACCAAATACAGAAAGCCTCCTTAACATCTGACAAGCTGGGTCCAAAATAGACAAGGGAGGGAAAGGGAAAGGGAAAGGGAAAGGGAAAGGGAAAGGGGAAGGGGAAGGGGAAGGGAAAGGGACAAGTGAATATCTAAGCCCTAACACATGCTCTTCCAGTTAGTACATAAGGGCAAAACTCAGTATCCGAATGCTAACCTATTAAGAAATATTAATCCCAGTTTAGTGGGATCTCTAACCCCAGCACTCAGTGGGAAGAGGCAAGTGCATCTCTGAATTTGAGGTCAGTATATATAGTGAGTCCTAATACAGCCAAGGCTATGTAGAGACTTTGTCTTAAAAAACAAAACAAGAAAAAGAGAAAGATTTTTAAAAGTGCCATCCATACGTACGCTGGAAGTTACACATAAAACACGCCTGTGCAGCGATCATCCACTCAGCCCTGGTCTCACAGAAGATGGCGATGTTGGTCTTCGGTTTCTGGCCCAACATTTGTAACCCATTTCCAAAGTCAAGGGCTCGAATGAAGACATCTTCGTAGGAAAGCCAATTATAGTGCCCCAGAATAACCTGATATAGCAAAGTATAAAAAACACGAATATCTTTTAATGTGATGAAAAGAAATAGGAACAAATTTCAAACATTATATATAGCCAGAAAGTTATGTGACTATAAAACATGTTAGTTTCAAGTGAAGATGTATCTTAACAAAATTAGCTATGCTAAGCTTTTAACTATTACGCACACGCGGGGGTGGGGGGTGGCTTTACTTTTGGTTTTCAAAAGTATTTAGAACTGAGCTAAAACATGTGGATCTATACAGTTCAAGACCAGCTTAGTCATACACTGAGACCCTATTTCAAGAAAGCAAAAAAATGGTCACATGAGTCTGAAGTTACCTAAGAGAGGGGACCTGGAGCACAGGGTATCTTTGACTAAATCACTTCTAGAAGTTTACTTTGTGGATTTCAGAAACAGACAGTATGTGATCTATAAACAAAAAGCGACCCACTACACAAGTTCAGAAATATTTGTGGCCATTTACCCTGAATTAATTATCCTTTCATGATATGATAAGCAAAGTAAAAAGTCTCTCTCTCTCTCTCTCTCTCTCTCTCTCTCTCTCTCTCTCTCTCTCTCTCTCTCCAACCAGGTGGAGACTAAGTTATAGTATTCAACATCCCTCTGTTTAAGCCTCCAATACCTAACTAGCCTACAGTATTTCACTTGGATTTGTCAGAAGTACAGATAACCTCAAGTTTAACTTATTAATAAGCTCCTTTTAAAGCTGCTTAGCATATTTTTCTTGAAGGATTTTCAACTAAAACACAATCAGGAATTCTCCATTACATATAAAAACTGAACAAAAAGCAAACTACAATACATACAGCTGGCTTCTAAGCATGGCCATGTTCATTATGTCTCATGCATCTTAAAAATCATATGACTAGGGACTAGAGACGGCCAGTGACTCCTTTTTTTTGAGGACCAAGATTCAATTCCCAGGTCCCATGTGGCAGTTCACAGCCATCTATAACTCCAATACCAGAAAACCCAACACTCCTTCTGGCCTCCACAGGCCCTGGCACACACTTAGTGCACAGATATGCAGGCAGGCAAATCACTCATACACATAAAACTAAACAACAAAACCATCTGACAATGTTATTTCTAAAAATGCAACGTTCAAGAGAGTTCTGTGGCCGGGCATGGTGGCGCACGCCTTTAATCCCAGCACTCGGGAGGCAGAGGCAGGCGGATTTCTGAGTTCGAGGCCAGCCTGGTCTACAAAGTGAGTTCCAGGACAGCCACGTTCTATACAGAGAAACCCTGTCTCGAAAAACCAAAAAAAAAAAAAGAGAGTTCTGTGATGAGCAGTTAGATGGAAGGGATCAAGGCTGCCCTCTGGTGTCCTACTCGGGATAACCGGAAGATCACTCTACCCTAACTGTAGGTCCAGGAACTCTCTGTACCCCCATGAAATGCTCAACATGGGAGCTCCAATGACTTCACAAGGAGCTCTGTATGACTGAGAAGACAGGTGAGAATTTGGCCTAAATGTGCAGGAACTGGATTATAGTTACTAGGTACTATAAACTCCACCTGCTAGATTCTAAACCTAAATGACAGGCTTTACATGGCAAAAATCACCCAATATACTACCCGAATACTCTAATGATGGCACCATTGACAAAATAAAATTCTAAAATTAATAATCATATAGAGCCCATGCCTATAATCCAAATTCTAAGCTGAGGCAGAAGGATTGTCTTGAGTCTCAGACTAGCCCGGGCTATGTGAGGATTCAGGCTAGCTTAGGCCTTTTAAACCCTGTCTCAAAACAGAAACAAGAACTAGGAAAAGAGGGAGGGAGGGAGGGAGGGAGGGAGGGAGGGAGGGAAAGGAAGGAGGAGGAGGAAGAGGAGGAGGAGGAGGAAGAGGAGGAGGAGGGACCTAGCCAGGCCTGGTAGGTGGCACCAAGCAATCAGGTGTAGGTGGATCTCTTTGAATTCAAGACCAGC
The DNA here is from genome assembly GCA_902729485.2 of Mus minutoides. Classification (NCBI taxonomy): domain Eukaryota; kingdom Metazoa; phylum Chordata; class Mammalia; order Rodentia; family Muridae; genus Mus; species Mus minutoides. The sequence continues at coordinate 538,176 of LR749842.1, forward strand.
CTGGTCTACACTGCAAGTCCAATCAAGGCTACATAGAGAAACCCTGTCTGTGGGGGTAAGAAAAAAAACAAAATATATGGGAAACCTGGGTTTCGTTATTTAAGCCACTGAGTGTTCTAGCTAATTATCTTTCTCATAAAGGTTACATTTGTGAACACTATTTACCCATAGTCATATCTAATTCATACTACAGCCTCTATGGCTAACCCCAAACTAAACTCATTTAACTTAAGCCCCTGCTACGCTATTAAACACTGCAGAAACACCCACAGCTCACTAAATGCAGCCCTGAGAGTTTCAACACCCACAGTCTGGTGGACTTCCCAGTCATTCATTTTCTCATCCTCTGATAGCTGTAAGCTTTTTATCTTTTTAAATATCCTCCCTCTCTACCTGGAGATGTTCACTGTCGCTTACATCACTAAACCATTACAAATTCAAGAGAACACTCAAGGCCTCTGCTATCAAGTTCAGTAACCAGCGTACACCTAAAACTCACTCTGCAGCCCATAGGCTCAATGTCCCCAACAGAAGCCAGAAGCTCAAGGACTGCTTCAAAAAGCTCTTCAATACAACCATCTGTTCATCAGGATTCCTAACCAATACATCAAAACCGACGTTCTCTCGTTCACCCTCTTTTCCCTACCTGTTCCTTCATCATTCCTATGTAAGCAAAGGACAGCATGCCCAACTGCTTAACAAAGTAACAGAAGTTACTCTAACTTACACTCATCTTTAATTTCTTTTCTAAGCCTATCCAGAGAATACTGTTAAAGCATAGCCTGACCCCAGCCATTTCTTTCACTTCCATTACTGTCATCCCAAGCGTCTTTCTCCATACCACATACCACTCTTATTCCCTACAAGCTCATTCCCTTACCTTCAGACTGCAGGGTTTTGACTTTGCAGTAGCACTTAGGCCCCAGGGGACTGAAGGCATAAGTTGTGACCCTTGCAAACCCCAAACCTGCTTCCTGTAAACCCCCCATCCATAAACCCCATCCTTTCTGTTCTTCAGAGAGGCTAAAACAGGGCCAGAAGATGCTCTCTCCAGGATCTTAAAGTGTCCACCCCAAGCACTACACTCAACTGAGCTCAACCTTGTCTGGGACCCACTACTCTGTCTTTCGGCCCAAAAGGGTTCTTTATCCAAGTTAGCTACATCTTGTTCAGGTCTCATCTTAACTGAAACCTATTCAGGCAGACATTTAATCACCAATCTGCTTTACTTCTCACACTCTATGATCTATCTTCCACTCATGTAAAAATGTGAGATCCATGCCAAAATTAACATGTGTGTCTCTATTACTGTTAAGGACTTAGGACAATAGCTCAGTGTGTGGAACACTGGAGCCCTGACAACTCTTGCTCTCGTCACCATTTGGTCAGATTTTTGTTACACATGGAAGCAGGTTTGGTATTCCTGACAACACAGCACTCAGGGAACCTGCGAGCCAGTTGTTCATTTTCACCTCAGGTACGCACTCTACCATTGAGCTATATCCCTAGTCCTGGCAGTAACCTTGGAGAGGGGTGGGTCACTTTGCTCTTTCACACCTGAGAAGTGACACACATAGTTGTAAATATCCATGTTAGCATTCAGAGAATAACTTAGTCTAAAAAAAGTGCAACTTCCTGAAATATACAAATGGTGCTTTGAAGCTGTTCCAGACAGAAAAAAATGTAATGCTGAGAACATACTACAATGGTGCTAGCACACAGAAGTTACTCAGAAATTAAAGCACACCAATATTTAATCACTCAGACCTCTGGTTGGTGGGACTCAACAGTCTAATTAAAAGCAAGCTTCCAGGCAGTTGATTTAACCCTCTTTAAGTACTAGGTTGTTGTTGTTTTCCTCATTTACTATCGAGAACTATTTCAGAACTACGCATTTCCTGTCTTCTTCAACAAATAATGCCTGGTTTCCTTTAACTTTCTCTCTGTGGTTTGTTAAGCAAGTAAATCAGAATCCTGAGTTTGGGGCTTGTGTCATTTGTGACATACTGTTAACAAACAGGAAGGAGAGCGCAAGCATGGCAGGGAGACCCACAGGAGAGTGGGAAAAGAACAAAGCCACAGAAAGCCATATTTCTGATATGACAGGCAGACAGATACACACACAGACACACAGACACACACACACACACACACACACACACACACACACAAGAGGATGAATCTAAAATAAGATTTGCAAAACTTTGCTTTAACCATGTTATAGTCTATGCTGCTGCTTCTCAAAGTAAGGAGGAAAGTTTCAGATATTAATGCACATAAGCTTCTTCATCAAATTGAAGGTTATCTTCAAATATGCTAACTCTTTTAATGAAAACAAGTCACCAAAAATATGTCTTCCTATCTGCTGTGGTGTCATATACACCACATAATCAGTCCTAGCACTACAGAGGTCCCATGGAGTAACCAACACGGGCCACATGAGACCTTAAAGACCTTACAGTCTCCTGCCCTCCCTGGGTGTTTGGTGAGTAAGCAAGCACTAAACCATGTCCCGTTAGTTACCCTGCCAGGACAGTTGCTGCTCCTACCACCATACACAGGCTGTAACGAAAACCAAGAGCTTGTGGGTGGGTGCAGGGCCAGCTTGTCTAACTAACTCTCTAGCTTGCAGCCCATTCCCATAGCCTCACAGAAACACAGGTCTTGGCTAACTGACAGTAAAGCACACTCAGGTACAGACAACAGTATGTTTCATTTGTTATCTACACACCTAAAAGTTAATTCTAAGTCCCCAAAGTTATCTAATCCTAGACAAGAAAAATATAATGGTTTTGTCGATCTATAGATAGCCTTCTGAACAAACTGATAAACCACAATTTGTTTGTTTGTTTGTTTTTATAGATTTATTTATTTTATGAGTACACTGTAGCTGTCTTCAGAAGAGGGCACCAGATCCCATTGCAGACGGTTGTCAGCCACCATGTGGTTGCTGGGATTTGAACTCAGGATCTTTAGAAGAGCAATCAGTGCTCTTAACCACTGAGCCCATGTCACTAGCCCCAACCACAAATGTTTAACACAAAGTTCTGACATAAAAGCATGCCAGGCAGTGGTGGCACACACCTTTAATCCCAGCACTCGGGAGGCAGAGACAGGCGGATCTCTGAGTTCCAGGCCAGCCTGGTCTGCAGAGTGAGTTCCAGGACAGCCAGGGCTACACAGAGAGACCCTGTCTCAGGAAAAAAAAGAAAAAAAAGAAAAAAAAAAAAAAACAAGAAGAATGAAAAGCACAGGCCTTGGGGGCAGGCAGACACATGAATCTGAGGACAGTCTGATCTACATAGGGAGCTCTAAGACAGCCAGAACTATAGAGAGAGTAACCTAACTTCAAAATAATAGGAAAATAATAAATAATGTTTTACTCCTCTCTTACAATCTGCAGTTAGCTACAAAGTGTGAGCTTTTGGAGTTGAAATGCCTGAGTTCAAATCTCAGCTTTTTCGCTCAGTAGCTTTAGGATCTTCAGGTGAGGAAGTACCTAATTCATCTGTGCTTTAATGCTCTGATCTCTGAAGCACAGATATCATCTGTTAAGATTTCTTTCAATTTTAAAAAGAACTTGACAGAAATTAAAACAGCTTGCCTCATAAATACTAGTTCTACACTCATAAAGTAACTTTTCAAAAGCCACAAGAGTAGTTAAGTGGCAAAACCAAAATTCAAACTTTCAAATCTAGGTCTAAAGGCCAGGCTCTTAACCACAACAATATTTCTGTCTGTAAAGACAGCATGTCTCTGTTTCAAGCCAATGGCAATATTCTCTACAGTAGTGACACAAAAATTTTAGGACATGCAACTGCCATATCCAAAATATATTAAGCCACTGTGAGTCACAGGAAAATCAAAACAGGTCATATGGTGCCAAGCACTCTCAAAGAGGGTTCTCCAACCTAAACTACCTACACGTTCAACCTCAAGCCCTGGAGATATCAGGGTCAAGAGTCCCATACCAGGGCACATTCTCCATGCCTTTCTGAAAAATAGGTCAGGTCAGTGAGTGAGTACAGAGGGAAGACAGCAATCTAAAGGCCTGGAGAGCCTGTTTCCATCAACCCCAGCAGTTCCCAGGTACAGGAGAGCATACTTCCCACAATGCTAAGTGCACAAGGAGACGAGACCCACCAAGCAGTAGACACCATCTTACCTTTTTAAAAATTTTTCCATTTGGTTGTATTTCATCTTCCTCATTCAAAATTTCACGTGTTCCCAATAGTCTTTTGTTTTTAAATTTGTTTTTTGCATACATAAAGACTTTATCGAGTGTATCGCAGCCAGGATACAATACTGAAGCCAAGCCATCCACACTGTGGATAGACCTGTATGCAGAGTCCGGTTTGGAACTGACAGGCTTTGCTTTAATTTGGTTTGGTTTCTCTTGTTTTGACTCACACAAAAAATAAAATGGGATGTATGTTAAAATAGTATAGAGTGATATAATAAAATGTATGAAATATAAAAGGATGGGGTTGATGGTTTGCTTTAGCTTCATGGTTGACGGTGTTGAAGAGACGTGGTTATTCATAGTGTTCAAAAAATAGAATTAACAGATTTCAATGAGAATCTAGAAGGAAGAAAAAGAAACAGATCGGTTAAAAATCACATTAAAAGAAAAACTCTTTATATGAGCTAGGCAACTAGAATTTCTTTCCCTCAGAGTTAGTATACTGGCCCTCTGTAATATCCTAAATTTAGGAAATGTATTTCTATGGCATCTACTAACCCTAGAATTATTCTACATATTGTTATCAAAAATAGCCTTTCCAATCTAACCTTAAGTATCCGAAAATACTTCAAGGAGTGAAAACAACCAGAAGAAAACCACAAAAATCTGCCTACTTCCTGTTCTTCTGTTGTACTAGCATTAGACACCGTGACGACAAGTGCAGATTTCCCAGTGAGCCCCATTTGTACTCTGCAGTAGCAAGGGCTGAATGGCAAACATTTTATTTGCCTTGGTACTTGTACATATTGGTCAATTTTTACAGATCAAATTACAAAGCAAGACAATAATGTATGGTTTTCATGTGTCCCATCTTTAGCATTCACCAACTTCCTGATCTACACTGGTGTAGAGGCATTATAGAAAATCAGTGTGAAGAATTCTCTATAGCCTAAAAGAGCTGCCTTATGACCCAGCCATACCACTCTATGGCACATGCCCAAATGACTTAAGATCCTGCTCCACAGAGACATGCTCAACAAGCCTAGTCCTGCTCTAGTCACCATACCTAGAAAATGAAAACAAACTCACTTTAACTGGTGAATGGATACTGTGTGGTGAGTGCACACAATGGGATTCTATTCAGCCGTAAAGAAAAATAAAAACAAAAATTCTCAGGTAAATAGATGGAGCTAGAAAACACACTGAAGAGGAACCTAGATTCAGAAAGACAAACATCACAGGTTCTCTCTTACTTACAGATTCCATCTCTAAATCTCTAGAATATAACCTGAAGTAACCACAGAAACCAAGTAAAGAGACCATGGGGAGAGGTACTTCCATGGTAGGACATAAACGCTGTAACCTGAGAAAAGGGAAAACTGGGAGGAGTGTAATCTACCTGGAAGGGGAGGGGAAGGCAATAGAAAGGGAGAGAAGGAAGGGAAAGGATGGATAACTAACACACTGAGGATGCTTGAAAACCATAGGAAAACAATATAAGTTAGAAATACATTCATAGACATGCAAATATATGTATATAGTAAGTGTATAGATATGTACTCATATATACTTTAGAGGAGGTTATGCCACTTGCCACTTGAGGTAATAATACTCTTCCCTAGAGCCACCGACTACCTAACAACAATCCCAGTGCCAGGAAGAGGAAAGCTTCAAGTTGGTCAGGAGAGTTATCTCTCAATAATATAAGCTATTGCTGCTGTCTTTGGTAGTCTACCAGAACTCAGAGGCACTGACACTATTGCTAAAAACACCACATACTTCACACCCAAGACTTAGAAGAATCAAGCTGGAACTGACCTGGAAGCCTCCTCCCTGAAGACTAGATCTCTGAGCATCTGAATATACTACACAGGTTGCCAGAGGAGAAAAGCCACCAGCAGTCCTTCCTACCCAGCTGTGAAACCTATAAACCACACAGACCACCAGCATAGCCAAAGAGCATCAAGGGTAAATGGTAGCACTTAAACCTGGGGCAACCACAGCTGTCTAACGGAACTTAAGGTCCACTCAAGTAGGAATGAATTCATGACTGGCTGTGGCTCCAATGGTTAAGAGCCCGGAAGGAGAACCTACAACTGCAATTTTCCTAGATCAGTACCATTCCTAACTACATTCTAAATACTCATCCTTGTACCCACAGTAAGTGTAGCTCTCATCCTCCATCAAAGAAGCTTTCTGTAGTAGACGGACATCATTACAACTGGTCAAACCGCAGAGAACAGTACCCAGCCCACCTGATACATCTATAGCACAAGCCCTATACCTAAGACTTAAAGAACATCATGCAAAAGGGGACAGAAAGACTGTAAGAGCCCCCTGGACACCTGGACATCATCTGTGAGATGCCTTCTATACATGACAAGAACGCTGCACTCATGAAATCTTTAAAATGCAACTGATTAAACAAGACCTGTACCATCTCAACAGCAACTGGCATGCCAATGTGAATGGAGACAACCTCAAAAGGCCCTACCCATAACCAAAAAACTGCAGACAACCAAAGGCTGCTGCGTGGGACAGAATCAGTCTTCTCCAGGGATGCGGTCCTTTATAGATTAGCCAATCCCAAGTGATCGGTCCTAAACAAATACTAAATGGACTTAGCAGGCTGGCACATGTTCACTTGCAGACACTTGCTTGCGCTTGCACTCACACTCACTCGTGCTCACTGTGTGTGTGTGTGTGTGTGTGTGTGTGTGTGTGTGTGTGTGTGTGTGTGCACGTGTAGCAATAACTGAAGAGATCATGAATTTGAGAGGGGAAAGACAGTAGGCATTTTAAGGGGAAAATGATGTAAATACAGCATTTACATATGAAGTTCTCAAATCATTTTAGTAACAAGGGAGCCAGCCAGCCAGCTTAACTTGGAGAGTAAGAACAAGTGCCAAAGCTGCTATACAGCACAGTGGGGAGCCAGTCTGAGCCTGGTGCTTCCCCATCCCAGGCTGGTGTTTTGTTGCTGTATGACAGTTTGTCCTATTATGAAGTATTAGGAAAAGCAGCCCACAGACTATGGATTTTTGTGGGTGGGTGAGGACTGAAAGCTTCCACACAGATAAACGGTAGCATGAAAACAAATGGTTGTGGTATTCCAAGAACATCAGAGGAGCAAAAAACAGACATATCCTAATAACAAGATATTAATCTAGCGTAGTTTCAAAAAGAATGCCCCACAGGCTTGTGTATTTGAATGCTCAGTCATCAGATAGCAGAACTGTTGCATTATGGGGTGTGGCCTTGTTGGAGGAAGTGTGTAACTAGAAGTGGCTTTTAGCTGGGCGTGGTGGCACACACCTTTAATCCCAGCACTCGGGAGGCAGAGGCAGGCGGATTTCTGAGTTCGAGGCCAGCCTGGTCTAAAGAGTGAGTTCCAGTACAGCCAGGGCTACACAGAGAAACCCTGTCTGGGGGGGGGGGGGTGGCTTTTAGGTTTCAAAAGGCCACACCAGACCCCGTGTCTTCCTCTCTCGGCCTGAGATCAGGATGTATGCAGCCCTCACCTGTTGTCCTAGCATCATGAGTGCTACGCCATGTTCCTACCATGCTCCCCACCATGATGACAACAAACTATATCTCTAAAACTATATAAGCAAGATCCAAATTAAGCTGCCTTGGTCATGGTGTCACCTCCTTCACAGAAACAGAGCAATGACTAATATATCTGGCCATTCTCTTTTAATCTTGATTTTACATTATTTTTATTTAATTAAAAAGCTACGTCTGAGGTTTTCTTTAGTCATCTGCACTCTACAGAAACTGATAAAAGATCCAAAACAAGGAAGTAATCACAGGGCAACTGTACTCCCATCTCCAATCTAGCACAAAGTGCTAAAGTTAATTAGGATGGAAACCACCCTTCTTTGCTGATCACAGCAGAATTTGCCAGGATGTAGAACCTTCACTGCCAGAAATGAGGAAAACTCTCAGGCAAGCAGTGATGAGAAGGTTGGCTCTGTACAACTACGCATCTCCTAGAGCTGGAAAAGAATAGCAGCCTGACCTCTAGCACTAATTACGTTTGATTATCAAGAAATAACTTTTTATACCTGACTTCACTCATCTGCCACCACTTATCTAATGCTCAAAAATAAAATGAGGATAAATGTGAAATGCAGTAGATATAAATAGGGCTCTGGGAAAGCACATCAGCATTGTAAAGTATTCACTTTCACGCACAGTTAAAACCATATAAGGGCTTGTTTTATTTAGATATGCCCCATGACATACTGAGTACTATTACTGACAATATTATTTTGATAACAAATTTAAAAAAAAACCTTCAAAAGATTTGTCATTTTATTTTTAATTTAACTTTATTTTATAATACATTGGTGTGAGAGTGTAAGATCCCCTGGAACTGGAGTTACAGACACTGTGTGGGTGCTGAGAACTGAATGCAGAATCTCTGGAAGTGTAGCCAGCAGTCTGAGCTCTCTCCAGCCCCAAGACTTGTTCCTTTTAGAACAGTGGTAACAAGGACTTGGGTTAATGCTGGCTCAATTTTCTCACCATGGAATATAGTAAACGACTTAAAATCCTAAAGCTTCAGGTTCAACTGCAAGGCTAAACAGATGGTAGATGTCCCCACAAAAATCCTGCTAGGAACAAACATGGAAAACATGGGACAAACCCTATGTTACTGCAAAATGCAATGTATCTGCTAACAGGACTTGATTCTCGCCTATAAAACTACCATTCCAGTATTCTTACCTTCACTTAAGCACTTCCACACTTGTTCATTAGAAAATACTGAAGTCCATTCAGCTTTACTCTTCTGGTTTCTCTGTGTAGCTTTAGCTATCCTGGAACTCGCTCTGTTGACCAGGCTGGCCAAAAACTCACAGAGATCTGCCTGCCTCTGCTTCCCAAGTGCTGGGATTAAAGGTGTGTACCACCACGCACTAGCTCAACCTCACTCTTAAGCATTTAAACTATAAAGCAAAATTCCAGGTTTGACTCTCAACAATTTACTAAATGGCACCCAAACTGTTCCTATTTCTCATTTACAGAAAGAGACTTCTTGTATCATGACCTCACTAGGAAGCTTAAGGCATTAGCACCCTTCAAGTCTGTTTGTTGCACATACCCCACAAGCTGACTATAGCCAGGCTTTCCATCACTATCCATTTCTTTACCGCTCTTTTAGTTCATGTAAGATAGTGAAGTCATGTGTCTATCCCTGAAGTCCCTATGACATGAAATAATAGTAATCACAAGAAAAGACTCTCACTCAAGTAAGAGCCAGCCACAGCTGCTGAGCCAACATATTCTGTGCAACCATGGCAAGCCTCACATGCAGGCAAAGCACACGTAGCCCAGAGCCTTAATGCCCCAAGGTGCCCTCAGCAGCCCACCCTCAGCAGCCCACCCTCAGCAGCCCACTCTCAGCAGCCAATCTGGCTTGGTTTTACAAAAATATGATTTGTAAGTAAATAAAAGGAGACTTAACTAGTCTTTCATTAAAGTACTATTCTGCTTTGAGCTCTCTCCATAACCTTCAGTGAGACAATCACTCTAACTCAAGGCAATCTTCCTGCCTCAGCCTGCTAGGTGTTTGGATTATAGATCTGTATAGTCATCAGTTTCTGTAGAATGCACATGGCCATGCCTAGTTGTAATATATAGTCACATCCTAGTAATCTTTCGTATGTCTAGTACTTCATGCTCAATGTTTAAATATCAGTAGATTTTTAAACACATTACTATGAAAATGTGTTGAAAGCTACTTTTTAGATCTCATTGAAATCCCACAGAGAATGCATTTAAATAATATTTTGGACAAAGTTTGACCAATTCTACTTAGGCAATCTCCTAGCGATTAGAAACCATAATCCTTTTATACACTCAAAGACAGAAGATACACAAACAAAATACAAAATTCTGTAGAATTCGCCTACCTTACCTTCACGTTGGATTTTGCCAAGACTTTGTTGTTTGAAATGTTTATATTTTGTCTCTGGCCTTTGGGTTCCTTTCCCTCCCTCCCTCCCTCCTATCCTTCCTTTGGAATTTCCAGTCTCCCTCCCTCTCCCCTCCCCCATCCCTCCCTTCCTTCCATTTTTTTTTTTTTTTTTTTTTTGGAGACAGTAACCTTGAATAACCTTGAGTAACCTAGGCTCTCCTGGAACTTACTCTGTAGTTTAGGCTGACCTTGAACTCAGCGAGCTGGCCTCTGTCACCCTGAGGGCTGGTATTAAAGGTGAGTGCCATCACTAAGCTTCTATGTCAAGAAGCGTCCTTTGAGCCCAGAAGACACTGCAGAACCCTCCAAAATGCGGGGGTCTACTCTGTTGTCCCCCACTGCTTACACACAAACTAAGTACTGAGTTCTGAATCACCTTGTTTCAACTTGCTCACCCCAAGAAAATCTATTCCTATTCTTCTAATTTACCTTTTCAAGCCATAATCCACACTTTTATTACATGCAAAAGTAGTTTGCCGTTTTCTCCATTCAAAGGCGAAATTTTATGATAATTTGTGTGATTCAGGGGGGAGGGAACGGGGAGGATCGGCATGACATGTGTTAACAGATTAAGTGTAAAAGTAGAGTGACTGGAGCCAGGTACTCACAACTCACTGACAGCAACTGTTGTGATTATTCTGTCACCAAGTCAATAACTGAATGCCGTGTGTATTAAGACAATAATGACTAGAACTATGTACACTTTGTATACTCCTTTGTATATAGGCTAATCATTTTCTACAAGTGAGAGCCAAATACATAAGATACATTCATACATACATACCGCCAGAACACTAGCTTCTATATTATATGACAATCTAACTGCTTGTGTCTTAATAATTCTAAGTCCAGGCAATTAATATTCAGTGTCCCATGAACACAGAGTGAACTATGAAGGCTGTTTTAAGCAGAAATATAACTTCACTTTTGAACTTAAAAGAGTGGTGGTGGCACACACCTTTAATACAAGCACTCAGGGTGACAGAGGCCAGCTCTCTGAGTTCAAGGCCAGCCTAAACTACAGAGTAAGTTCCAGGAGAGCCAAGGTTACTCAAGGTTATTCAAGGTTACTGTCTCAGAAAAATCAAATGGAAGGAAGGGAGAGAGGGAGAGGGGAGAGGGAGGGAGACGGGGGAAATTCCAAAGGATGGGAGGGAGGGAGGGAGGGAGGGAGGGGGACCCAAAGGCCAAAGACAAAATATAAAGATTTCAAACAACAAAGTGTTGGCAAAATCCAACGTGAAAAAGTAAAGTAGGAGGATTCTACAGAAGACAACTGTTTGCTATCTTCTGTCTGAGTGTATAAAGGGATTATGGTTTCTAATCGCTAGTTTTGAGGTGCTTTTAAGTGCTTATTCATTGAAGGCAAAGGCTGTAGGAGCTCAAAGTTTTGTAGATTTTTATTTTTCTGTGAGGGTTTCTGAGACAAGGTCTTATGTATTCCCAAACTAGACTTAGAGGCTCAAGATCCCCCTGTTTTAAGCCAGGATGGGCTTGCACTCCCCAACACACACACACACAATATCCCAGTACTGAGAAGTCAATAGGAAGGCAGGAGCAGCAGCTGAGTCACTATGTAAATTATAATGGTCAGAAAACTGAAATGACCAGGTCTGTGGTCTGCACTGCAGCCCCAACCTCAGATGTCGAGCTCACCCACATCCACCTCCCATCCATTCTTTGTACTTATACTACTCTGAGCTCCCCAGATCTTCCACCCCAGCATACTGGGGTCTTTTTCCCATGCCTGTAAAATAATATACAAACTAAACATCTTTAACAGCCTCATATCAAGTATAGTTTAAGTGAATGATGAATACAAGTTCTACAATTAGCCTAACAATACAGAAAGTTTAAGTGAATGATGAATACAAGTTCTACAATTAGCCTAACAATACAGAAAGTTATCTAATAACACAGTAAGAAAATAACAGGGAAATACTAACAGTGATTACATAAAAAAATTAAATAAATACTCCACATGTTATTGTCCATATTGGTAAGAATGACTCCATGTTTACATTAAAGTTACATACACTTCAGACTAGGTTGACAGTAGCCAGTGCTTACCTGCATGTATGAGGCTGTATAAGAGAATAGCAAAAAAGAAAGAGAAAAACCAAAACCCAAAAACACTATAAAAACCAGGCATGGTGGCAACCACTCACCTGTCTCAACCCACTTTACATGCAATGCTAAGAGTAAGTCATCCTGGTTTGTTTGGTTTTTCTGATAACTAAAACTTCCTGCTTCATTTTAGAAGAAACTCAACAACATCCTCCTGCCTCAAACAGCAGGAATCTAGGGCAGAGATTAAGTCAACAGGAACAAGTGGAATTTCTAGTCTTATGTTTAGTTTTATGGTAATAACAAAGCCAGCATCATGGTAATACAGTCCGAATAAAAGCAAAAATATAAAAAATTTAAAAATAATAACTGTGTTAAAAAGGAACATTTTACAATTTACTAAAAAATATTACTAAATATTCTTTTATTTTTCTGAGACAGGGTGGTTCTCTGTGTAGCCCTGGCTGTCCTGGAACTCACTCTGTAGACCAGGCTGTCCTGGAACTCAAAAAACCATCTGCCTCTGCCTCCCAAGAGCTGGGATTAAAGGCGTGAGCCACCACTGCCCAGCTACTAGATATTCTTTAACAAAAAACCTTCAATGCAGATCATTAAAATCTGCAAATATATGCAGAGCTGGGGTGGGAAGTGGGGAAAGAGGAAGAACGGAAGGTGCCACACATGTCATAGGCCTATGACATTATTTTAGAACTAAGATCATTTTTAAGGGGCAAACAAGTATCTATGTAGTTAGTACCAATAATTAAAACAACAGATGGCAATACAGACATTTCTCAACAAAATAATACTTAAGATATGCAAATGTTTTGCTTTTTAATCTCAATAGGAAAGTTCCGATTTACACAATGAGCACAGACTAGTAGACAGACCTACCCACCTTGGCTGGCGCATATTCAACCTTTCAAACTCAAAAAACAAACAACAACAACAACAGAAACCTGCCCTACAGTAAACTCTCAATAGTCTGGACACGTGTGTACAATGGTGCCCATTCAGCACGTCCCATAGACATTAAAAAAAACACTTAGGCCAGAGATGGCTAAAAGTACTTGCCATCAAGTACCTATCAACCCAGGTCCTATCTTGGGGACTTGCAAGGTGGAATAATGAACCAACACCCCACAAGCTGTTCTGACTTCCACAAGAGTGCAACAGCATGCACCAGTATGATGCACACAAACACAAATAAAAGGTCTTAATGTTCCTGAATTACCTTCTAGGCAAAAAAAAAAAAAGGTGTTTTTTTTTTCTAAAAGCCTGGTTTTTATTTAATAGTACAGAATCACTGAATATAGTCCAATTCTAGTTCTATTCCATCCTTCTCTGACTTCATCAATACTTAGATTTACTGTTAGCAATCAGGCATTTTCACGGGCCTGCCCTCAAGGATCTAGCAACAGCAGGATAGGTGCCCAGTCGGACACCTTTGCCACAAGTTTCATATCACCCCCCACCCATGCCAATGCGCTATATCCCCATATAAAAAACCAGTGCTTCCTCTCCCTGCTCTTTCCCTTCCAGCCCCACTCAGAGGCAGCATCTACATAAACCCCTTCCTAAAAAACCTCCCATGTTTTTTAGATGTTGTTTCAAGGTGTCTTTCTACTGTCCACTGCTTGAATCACACCTCCCCAATCCTTCAAGGCCTTTCCTGACCTGACTCTAGCTAATCACTGCAGCCTCAATGTTCCCTGCTCAAATTCCCAACTCCTCTATACATGATCCCTCCATTGTCATGGTACCTCCATGTCCCTCTAATCTTAAGTCCCTCTTAGACCACATCCTTCAGTGGATTCCTACCCAATGCTTTCCTCACAATCTCTTCTGCCCACTTGTACTGCCAACACCTCTGGTAAACCTCATGATTTAACATCACCATCACTTTAAAAGAAAGCATCAGGTCATCCTTTTATTTACTTTCTCCTTCCAAGAAGTTTCTTCTCTACTCATATATTTCCTATAGAAACTAATAAACACGTTGGGGTTGGGGTTGGGGTTGGGGTTGAGGTTGGTTTGATTTGAGACAAGGTTTCTCTGTGAAGCCCAGGTTAGCTTTGAACCCTGGGATGGATCTACCTGCCTCAGGCTCCCATGTGCTGGTATTAAAGGTGTGCACCAACACCACCCAGCCACCTCAAACTTTTTTAGTAGAGAGGGTATTAGAATAGGAATGAGTGAGTAAGGTTACTTACCTGACAAAGTTGCTGGGTATGGGAAGGCTTGGTGCTTTGGCCTTTATAATCAGTACAGATTCTGGTAGATGCTTTCCCTTGAAGGCTCTTTTTTAGCAATCTTTATTTTAATTAACATAGCTTTATTTTCTTGGTTTCTAGTTTTCAAATTCTTTAGTATTTTACATTTATGTATATCTTAATTATTTCACCAAAGACTGCAGAGAAATTCACAACCACTCTTTGCCTTGAGTGGTTTCTTTGTAAGTACTAGTCATCATTTTGCCAATTCTGTGCATTAGTGCTTGCTTCCTGTAAGAATTCCCCTGTAAAGTGTAGCACCCCATCCTGCCTACTGTGGTTTGATGGACAGAAACATGAGTCTGGGGTGTTTGGGTTGGAATCCTCTTACTGGATGACTGTTCTTCGGAAGCTTATTTAACTTTTCTGGGCCCCGGTTTCTTTACTGAATGGTGGTGATAACAGATCCTATTGTTCACTGTTGTGAGATTTTAAGTGTCTTAGAATTGTTGTGAGCCAATTTATTTGGAGAATGCATGCACTAGTGTTTTTGCTTACTGCCTTCTCTCTTAAAGTGGCATTACCTTCTGTGTGTGTGTGTGTGTGTGTGTGTGTGTGTGTGTGTGTGTGTTTGTGCGTATACACATTCATGCCATTAGGCTGAAAAAAATATTTTAAATCCATGAAGTAATTATTAGCATCTGTTGAAGACTGGGCATGCTGCACACCCCAGCCCTTGTGGGGTCCAGTACTCAGGGAGGGGCTGCTGACAGATATCCCACACAATGGTCAATTTAACAGTCATAGTTACTCTTGAGGATTTACAAATTCCACTAGTTTTCCACCCTCTTCCCATTAATCCCAGTGCTTTTACACAGCTCCAACTCTCCAAACTCCAACTCTGATGTCACCTCTTTATGAAATCTTCTATCAAGTGCTTGGGATCTTTTCTCTAAGAACCCAATGCTTAGCCGGGCGTGGTGGCACACGCCTTTAATCCCAACACTCGGGAGGCAGAGGCAGGCGGATTTCTGAATTCAAGGCCAACCTGGTCTACAAAGTGAGTTCCAGGACAGCCATGGCTATATAGAGAAACCCTGTCTCCAAAAACAAAAAACAAAACAAAACAAAACAAAAAAACAAAAAACAAACAAACAAAAAAAAAAACAATGCTTTAAGTAAACCTCTATGGGTTTTGCAGGTTTCCACCTACACTTCAAAGAAGTTGGCACATTAATGACTCATCTCTTAAATACTTAGCCCAAGCAACACAAAAAACATTACATATCAATAACTGTAGTTTTCCTTTGTTTTTGTTGCTTTATGAACTTATTTCCAAAAGAATAAAACAAGAAACATCACAGAAAATATAATAAAGGAATTCTATGCTTTGCTTCTGAAATAGGCTGAAAAAAAAAAAACAAAAAAACAAAGGGATATAATATAAAATCTGGTTAGCTGGATTTTCTATCAACTTACTCAACACACAGTAAATCATTGAGGGGTTATGCTCTCATCTAAGCTGTTCTTCAAAGCTTTCAGTAGAGTATAGGTAATAGATAAGTATGGTGATTGTTTAAATCAGAGTCTGGTTTAACCAAAATATTCAAGAGGCTAAGTTCTTTAGAGAGTCATTCTGGTTTTTTATATATACAAAACATTAAGGATAACAGATGGAGCTCTGTGAGTTCAAAGCTAGTCTGGTCTACATAACAAGTTTCAGGGCAACCAGTGTTATACAATAGTCTCAAAAAGAAAAAAGAAAAAAAAAAAAAAACTAAAATGAAAGTATCTTCTAGATCTGAGTCCATAACACTAGCACTACTAAAACATGCCACCCTCATGATGAGGGCACAAGAATGAAGCACCACTTAGAAAGCAAGCTTACAATTTTTATTAAGAGCACTCAACTTCATAGCCTTTACCCAATGCTTCACTTCTAGGAATCTTTAATAAGTCATCTGCAACAGGCAATCAAAAGGAAATAGGCAAATACACAGTAACTGGGAAATATCAAACATAATGTGACACATACATTCATTATATAGCCACTACAAATATTTCAAACATCTGTTAACACTGTAATTGCTTGTGACATACTAACAAGGAAAATAGGCTGAATATTGAATATACACAATATAGTTTCACTTGTTAGCAAACAAACAAAAAAATATCAGCAGTGGCCATATTTTGGATGCAAAATTAGTACTGATATCTAAATTGTCAACTTTATGTTCTTACATATTTTCTACTTTTCATACAAAACATATACTGTTATAATCAAGCAAACTCTTAAGGAAATGGGGACAAATTATTTCCACATATTCAGACAGGAACCAATTTTATAAACTAAAAAAAAATCACAAACCATTGAGCCAGTGTATAACTTTTTTTTAAACAAACTAAACAGAACCTGGAGACTTTAAACACCAACTTGAAATATAGCTGTTCTAAACATACAACCTGAAATATGGCTCATGATGATCCCAGCATTTAAGAGGTAGAGAGGCAAGTCAATCTGTGAGCTCCAGGTCAGCCTGTCTATACAAGTTTCAGGACACCCAGGTTTCCACAGAGAGACCAGGTCATAAGAAAGGAAGGGAAGGGGGAAGGGGGAAGGGGGAAAGGGAGGGAAGGGAAGGAGGAGGAAAAGGAGAGGGAGGGAGGGAGGGAGGAAGGGAGGGAGGGAGGGTGAGAGAGAGAGAGGGAGAGAGAGGGAGGGAGGGAGGGAAGGAGCCACGGGTTCTGGGAGGGGGAAGAAGCAGAAGAATAGCTACCAGTTCAAATACAGTTTAGTATACATAGCAAGTTTAGACAAGCCAGGGCTACACAGTGGGACCTTGCTTAAAACAATAAACAAACAACCTAAACCAGGCATGGCGGCCCAGGTAGGCAGACTTTGAGATTGTGAATTTGAAGACAGTCTGGAGAACTTCATGACCAAAAAAACTCTATAGAATTATAAATTTTATATAATGACTAAAACAATTAGATTACTAACTTTAATATATTAAAAGAAATTATAATTGGACATAATAGTTAAGTTTTTACCAATAACTTTGGTAAAAATTCTGACATTCCTAATCATATACTGCAAACCACAAGATAAATGTTAACTCTTTTCATGTCTTATAGTAATAAAACTAATCTTTTTGTAGAGATTGAGACCAAACTGACCCGAGATACCGCTGGTCAGCTGTCACAGCACAATCTGCAAGTTCCCTAGTTTTCCCACCGCAGTACATATCCTTTGTGAGAGGATTTTTACTTTTTACCTTTCTCTGATCTGGTGTCTGATACTTTAGGTCCAGTTTTCTCTAAGAGTCTCCACAGAGTCCTCACCTTCTGGGCCTTGTGTACTGTCCCCAATGTCAGACCCCACCTCATCCCAGCTGCTCTGGCCTAGCATGCTCCACGGTCCCCTACCTCCCTGCTACTACCTCTCTCCTCCTGGATTTGCCCAACACCACTTAAAGTTTTCCACTCTTTACCACATTCTGTGTTTTGCCTCAGCTGTAACTATTGTGCCTGTAATTAAATAACTGCTTATAAAACTGCTTACTGCCCATCTTATCTATGAATAAAGAAGTGTCTTTTACTCATTACTCAATCCCTAGTGGCCATCATCACAGAACCTGGTCAAACATACATCAGGTGGGTGGGTGGATGGACATGTGCCCCCAGGCAGGCAGGCAGGCACTGAAGAACACACATACACAGGTGAATTACAAATGTTATACAGTGAGCTGTGAGCAGTGATGCACGCCTATAAACCTGGCTACTAGGGAAGCTTAGGCTTTAAGATTGTAAGTTCAAGGACTACCTGAATAAATGGCAATTTCTAGCCTGGC
This sequence comes from Mus minutoides, assembly GCA_902729485.2. Taxonomy (NCBI): domain Eukaryota; kingdom Metazoa; phylum Chordata; class Mammalia; order Rodentia; family Muridae; genus Mus; species Mus minutoides. The sequence goes on from LR749842.1 coordinate 556,473, forward strand.
CTGGGCAACTTAAAAAGACACTGTCTTTAAAACAAAAAAAGAATTAAAAAAAAAAAAATCCCTTGGTAGGGGCATGGTTCTAAGTGTGGGGAGGTGGCTGCAGATAGAGCTTGATGACAGAGCTCATGAATAGCATACATAAGGTCTCTAAATTCAATCCCAGAGCCATAGAAAAAAATTATCACAGGGAACTACTGGGGAGGCAGAATAGAGTTCAAAGCCAATCCAGCCTGCCAGCCTGGCCTATCAAGGTCAAGGCCAGTCTAAGATGCACAAGCAAGAGCCTGTCTTAAAAAAAGAAACAAAGCTGAGGATGTAGCTCAGTAGCAGAGCACTTGCCTAGATTTCCTGAGGCCAAGTTAATACACACGCACACACATACATACACACATATACACACACATGCTCTTTCTTGACATCTATTTTATAAGCTTGCGAACTCCTGTGATCCTAAAAGCCTCTTGACAGGTCTGCCCTACCAGATTTTGCCATAGAATGAATTCCTTTATTGGTAAACATGATGTTCACCAAAAGAGCCTCACTGAAATGACCCAAACTAAACAAGACAGAAAGACAAAGTGTGTGTGTGTGGATCCCTAGAACAAGATTCCTATCAATCGAAAAGTCAACATTTTAAAAATGAAGTTATAATGGCCTCTGAGCACCTCAAACTCCTTCATCTATTGATCTGCTCTCTCTGACCTATACTCTGGACATGACCCCTCGCCCCATGGGTGATCAGGTCCCAAAAACTCACAGATGGATTCTCTGGTAACCACATTCTTGATAAAAGTCTTGAGCACCAATTACTATAAAACATAAGCATCTAATCCCATATTCAAGGAGTCAACTTTACCACTCCCTTGATCCATCATCCAGCCATTACCTACCTCAAGAGCCCTCCTCCTTACTTAGAACTGGAATTATGTAGACCCTTCCTGGCCTTTAACTTTCAGCTATCCTTCTGCCTCTGCCTGCTCCCAAGAGCTGGGACTGCAGGGATGCCCCACCATTCATACCTTTACATTTTAAAAATATACAAGAATTTTCTAAAACCTGAATGCTCCACCCCACTTCAATATATCCTTCCATCTTTCCAAGAATAAGTAAAAATGGAAAGCTAAATCCTCCCAGGTCCAAAACCCTGCTCAAACTTCAAAGTATCCAATAAAATCCCTTTCCTCCCTTATTCTCCACAGAGCTCTTGCCAGGTGATTACTTCCTGTCATCCAGCTCTCCTGCCCATGCTCACCCTAACTTCTACAGCTGACATTTTCAACTCTTACCCCCATTAATACAATACACCCTGCATACATGCTGCGAGCTTGGCACTCACTCCTTTAACACAAATGCCATAACGATCCCCTATCCAAGTCTTAATTCCTCTATTTTGCTTAAGAGAAGAGATGAAAAGTATAGTTTAAATTACTCTGCAAAACACTGAAGGCCCTCCATAATCGATTTTTCAGTAGCCCAGATTCTGTCACTTTGTGCATCTGTTATTCCGCACCTTCCTTCCCTTGGGATGTCCAGGCTGCTGGACACCAAGGGGAAGGAAGGACGGAGCAGACCCGAATTCCACAGTATGCCAGGCAGGGAAGGATGGGCTGAAGGCGAGGTCTGCCGTCCATTCTTCTTTACACACCAGGCAGGAATGGATGAAGCGAAGTTCAGAACTGGCGGTTCAGCAGGTTCCAGGTCTAGCAGTGAATGCTGAGGGAAGGGGGTCTCTGAAGATTTCAGTGTTAGAACTTCTAGAAAACAGCTCTCTTAAGACAGTAGTCAATGAAACAGCTTGTGTGCATATACTTTATTCAGGGTGGACCAAGGGCTATATACTGGAGAGTGGGAAGGGGTTCTTCTTAAGGTAAAGTTTCATTAGCTGAGGTTTAAGGTTCAGGGGATACCTCACTTGCATGGTAAGACATTCAAGGAAATTGAACTTGTAATTTCCTCCAAGGATTACATGACATTCCTTAGGTAGATTGGGGTCAGGTGAAGAGGAAACCCACTAAGGAAAGGGAGTCCTCCATTTTGCACCAGGAAAGCTCAGGAAAGCTATCCGGGAATGGCAAACACTTTATTCTTAAATTTTATTTGTCTCTATCTTCATTGTCTGTCTAAATTTGTTCATTCTGCCTATAAACTCTTCTTAGAATCTTTATTGTCTGTCTTTTCCAAGTGTAAATTTGTTCATTTTGCCTATAAACTCTTCCTAGAATCTTTTGGGTTTTTTGTTTGTTTGTTTTTGTTTTGTTTTTGCCAAGTTCTCATTCTGTGGCCTCAGCCTCGAAGAATACTGATTATATGTATGAGCCACTATACAGGATCTGTTAACTTAATATCTAAACTAACTGAGCATTTATTGCTGCCCATGCTTCCTCTGCCATGTCCCAGTCTGAACTTCTCTGTCCACACATCCCTCTCTAAGCCTAGGAGAGGTACCGATATAGGTACTCTGCTTTTTTTCCATGAATGAATCATTTCTAAACTTATCATATACCTCAAAATGGAATGTCAGCTCTTTACTAGATAAAAATGCCTTATTTCTACAATGTGGCTTAAGTACACAGTGTTTGTCAATTTAGGAAATGAACCTGATGCAACCAAGAGAAACAGTAGAGGTTCCTAGCCCCAGGAACAAAGATGCTACTCTGCTGGAAGCTCAGTCTGCAGAGCTTTTCTTCAGTTGTTTTTGCTCTTTTCTGGAGAGGCATTTCCGATTGCTTTGTAGGATGCTCAGGTCAGACCTTGTAGAAGAGCAGAACCCTACATTTTCTGCTTTTATGGGCTTAATGATATGGCCTAGTTTGGTGACAACCTTGGGAACTGTCAACTTTTGGAAGGTCCTCTGGGTGTTCCACATGTACCCAATAGGGTTTTGGATAGTCCTTTCAAACTGCTGGTGGTGGGTGAATGGGTACGGAACCGCCCGCACCTGATGAGCAGCTGCCTGGATGTTTCGCTTCTCACTGATAATCACATTCGGCAAATTCTTGTCTTTTCTTGGAGAACTCTCAGGAGCTTTAATAAGAAAACGGCGTCTTTTCTTGGCGCTGGGCTTCAGGTCCATACCAACCCACTCACCCCATCCAGGCAATGACAGGTCCAAGTCCTTTGGTTTATTTGTCTCTATAGCTTCCCTTTTCTCTTTTAAGAACTCTCTTATGACATCATCCCCAGCAAAAGCTTCCTTTATTAGCTGCTTGTGATCTGCCTCCACTTCATCTTCTAACTGCTGTATTGTGGGCACTGCCAAAGACTTCACAGAAGGAGATGGGTTAGCAGTTAGGAGGTTCTGTAGATCAATCATTTGTTCCTTCTTTTTCTTCCCTCCAGGGGCATCAGGGTTGGTGGGTGGCTTCATCTCCTTCCACTCCCCTTTCAACAAAGGTCTGGAAAGCCCTTTTTTTGGATAATGTCCCTCTTTGCTCAACTTTCCTTGTTGTTCCAGAACATGTGCTCTCTTTAGCCTTTGCAGCACCAACAACTTCTCTGAGGCAAGCTCCTCTCTCTGGATATGGAGAACATTTTCTTTTGAACTCACTTTTTGATTCTCAGATTGATGACTTTCCTTGTTGAGTTTCTGTATTCTCGACTCAGATAATACCTCCTGGCTATTAGAGTCTTCTGTTTCTTGGCCACCCATTGACTTAGCATTGTTGGGATCAACTCTTTCTTGAAAGGATCTTTCTTTTAACACAAGTTCTTCTGCCACTGGTCTTTCATCTTCCTCACTCTCAGAAGACACATGAGCCACATAGTCAGGGTGTGTCTTGATCTCACCCCTTTTTGCATTGCTGTTGCAACTGCTAAGCATCCAGGGATTTACATCATCTGCATTCATCTGTAGGTCATCCATTCCATGGGAGACAGAGACTATTCCCTCTTCTGTGCATCCGTCCTCTTCCTCACTCTCTGAAATTACCTGGAGTTTCTGTGTCAGTTCTCTGTTCTTAGCCAATTGTTCTTGCATAGCTTTTCGAGCCTCCAGGTCATATTTGGCCATAATTGCCTTTGACTTTGCCCATTTCCCACTGCCCTGATGCTTAAGGCTCATCCGTTCTGTCATTCTGGCCTTTTCCATTTTCTCCAGTTCTTGCAATGCAGCATTTGGGCAGTCTTTCCACAGCTCCTCAAACTCTTTTAAGGCTTTCTTGGCCTTTCCTTTCTTTAGAACTCTGTGATACTTCTTACTCTTAATTCTCTTCTCTCTTCGAGCTCTAGCCTCATAATAGGACTGCAGAGCTCGCATCCTCTGAAGCTCTGCTCGGCGTGTCTTGGCTTCTTCCAGGCTCATGGCTCTGACTGAAGCTGTTTCCACAGGAGTCAATAAAGGGTCTGTTACTGGCTGCTTGTTCTTATGAAGAAGGTTAAACACTTCTTGTTCCAGGGGGGTTCTTGCTTTCCAATCAGTAAAAGCGTGTTCAATGGGAGCAACAGCTGGTGGCTCCTTCTCCAGGGGAAAAATCAACTGCTCTGCCTGCCGGTTCTTCCGAACAACAGGATCCCACCTAGAGAGCATTTGTGAGGTTTTGCTGAATGCTGCTTCCCTGAGGGCCCGGTCAGCCTCTTCTTTGTTAAGGGGTGTGGTCAGCGTCTTTGACTTGACTCTATGCAGCTGTTTTTTCACAGGAGCCAATGCAGGTAATGCTGTAGCAGACCCAAGCAAATCAGCAAGGACCAGCTTTTCACCTGATCCTTCAGAAGTGATACAGAACTCTGACACCATCCGACTAGCCTCAGATCTCTCTGCCAACTTCCATTTATTCTTTCTACCAAGGGAACTGACTGCTTCCAGGAGTTTTTGATGTTTTCGTTCTCCATCACTGTCCCCCTCATCTTCACTCGTACTCAGTGGATAGTTTTCTGGCAAATCCACTAATTCTTCCTGCTGGCTCAAAGCCAGAAGGTCTGCCACATTCCTGGCCATGTTCACGGTAGCAGCCTGCTTCCTCTCACAGGGCCTGTAAGCTCTTGAAGAAGCATCTGGTCTCACTCATCTTTGGCTTCATCTATTTACTGCCCACTGTCTCTGACATAGATGTTTTCTGAGAATCTTATTTATTGAGATGTCTAAAGAAGAAAAGACCCAGATAAATACCCCAGTAATTTCCATATAGTCAACACATAAAATGTACAAGACCAGCCTAATCTACAGAAGTCTCCATCTCTGTGTCTGTGTCTATCTGTCTATCACCTGAAAATTATAACACAGGTAACAAAAACCTCAAGCCAAAGCAAAGCGAAGGGAAGTGAAAGAATGAACCATGATAAAGATACAAGAGATGGACAGGAAACGAAGTGCAATAGGAAGCCCAAATGGTGGTGGACAATGCCACATCACAAGGCCTAGGAGCACCATGGTAAGCAACTCAAGACACACTTCTCAATACACTTCCTATACGTAACAAGTGAAAAGACCCTCATCTTCTCCACTTGCTATATCCCAGGAAACTTTAATTCATCTGACAATTACTTTCTGAGTTGCTATAAGTCACTGAATGAAATCATTGACTAGGTCTGCCTCAAGCCTCTGCTCTATACCTCCCAAAGGATACATTCTAATCTCCTTAGTCCTCAATAGCTGAACCTTAATGTAAATTTGTTAACCTATCAAATCCAGAATGCTTGTTCCTATTTAATACAAAAACAGATAGAAAAATAAGAAAAGAGAGGAAATAGGAAAAGCAAATTAAAACAAGAGGAGAAAGGCAGAGAGGCAAGAAAAGAAGCACACTGCTGAGTCCTAAACTACCTACCTGTTTGTCTCCAAGAATTTAAATTGTCCTGTTACAAAAGCTGAAAGGAAAAGCTCAGAGACAGGCTCAGTGTTGCATGCCTATAATCCCAGCACCTGGGAGACTGAGGGGATTTTTAAAAATCCAGGCCAGCATGGGGTTACATTAAAAAATAATAAGTAAAACAACACAACACAACACAACACAACCACAACAACAAAAAGGATGAGGTTACATTAAAAAGAAAAAAATAAAAAATAAAAATAAAAAAGCCTGCCCCACCCCACTATAAGAAAAACTTTAGAAAGAAAACAAAGTCTGAGAAAGAAGTGACTGACTCCAGTTTACATACCAAGTGTTATATACACGGATGGCAATCCACTCAGCAACCCAAAGTTGGTGATAGCCACTCAGGAGGCTAAGGCAGATGGATCTCAAGTTCAAGGCCAACCTGAGTCTCACAGCAAGTTCAAGGAGTAAACAATAAGACCCTGTTCCAAAAAAAAAAAAAAAAAGCCATCTGAATTCATGTCATATGACATAAGCCTTGTAAGTAATAAAAGTAAAGTAGAAGCTCGTTATCTGAATGAGAATGGGTGAGAACGCCAGAGTCAGCCTGTTTGCAATGTGCTAACATATAGAAATTCATTTTCCCAGAAAATCTAAAGCCCAAGTCCCAGTTAATAATATTAACTAAAACAGAACAAAACTAAAGGATGTGGTCAGTAAGATGGCTCAGCAAGTAAAGGCTTGCCACTGAAGTCTAGTGAACTCAGTTCAGTACCCAGAACCCACATAAAGGAGACCAAGAACCAACTCCAATGCTGTCCTCTGACTTTCACCTGTGTTGTGGCATGCACTCAGATGGACTCTCAAGGGCTCCAATGAATGTGCACGCACACAGACATTCAGACACATGTACACACAACACATGTAGATATACATATACATGCACTTATAATATTTTAAATAATAGATCAAAATCCAGTTAATGTTCCCAAGTTACAGTTTTCTATTTACATACAACATCTCCAACTATACTAAAAAGGTTCCTATATATTATATAAGGTACTTCCTTAAGGTGGGACTATATATAGAAGCTTAATGATACTACTTCATGAAAGAAGGCAAAGCCAGGCAATGGTGATGCACACCTTTAATCCCAGAACTCAGGAGGCAGAGACAGGCAGATATATCTCTGTTGAGTTTGAGGCCAGCATGGTCTACAGAGCACGTTCTAGAACATTCAAGACTATACAGAGAGACCCTGTCTTGAAAAACCAAAGATGGGGGGCAGTAAAATATGAAAACCTTCTCCATTCTCTAAAAACAAATAAAGTGGTTCTTGGTTCATGTTTATTAACAATACTGCAGACACTTATTTAAAATCTCACAACAATTCTTACAGGAAGCAAGCACTAATGCACAGAATTGGCAAAATGATGACTAGTACTTACAAAGAAACCACTCAAGGCAAAGAGTGTGTGTGAATTTCCCTACAGTTCTTTGTGAAATAATTAAGATATGTAAAATACTAAAGAATTTGAAAACTAGAAACAAAGAAAATAAAGCTATATTAGTTAAAATAAAGATTGCTAAAAAAGAGCCTTCAAGAGAAAGTATCTACCAGAATCTGTACTGATTATAAAGGCCAAAGCACCAAGCCTTCCCATGCCCAGCAACTTTGTCAGGTAAGTAACCCTTGCTCACTCATTCCTATTCCAATACCCTCTCCACAAAGCCTCCTTCAACATTAAAAACATAAGATCAAAACCTCTGTTGGGAGAGGGGGGGAGCTGGGCAGTGGGGTGGTGGTACAAGCCTTTAATCCTACAGCGCTTGGGAGGCTGATGCAGGTGGATCTCCAAGTTCGAGGCCAGAATGGTCTATATAGTAAGCTATAGGACAACCAGGGCTACAGAGAGAAGCCCTGCCTTGAAAAAAAAAAACAAAAACCTTGTCAACAGTGGGCATGGTGGTACATCCTTGGGCAGAGGCAGGAGGATCTCTGAGAGAGGAGCAAGACGGGTCTGGAGAACAGCCACAACTACACAGATTCTGCCTCAAAACTACAATTAAAAAAAACCTCTGGCTGGACCCATCCTACCATAGCAGCAAGGTCAAAGAGTTCTCACAGGAGCACTCACTCCAAGGTACTGACTGCCTTCCCTACAGTGACTACTTCCGACTATCTCCACAGTGTCCTTTGACGGTTACTCCTGATTGTCAACTTGCCTGGATTAAGAAATGCCTCGCAGATTAGTAAAGCATACCCTGGTTAGGGGAGAGGGTCTGTAATCACATTTCCAGAGACAAAGCAGAGAGCTAGCCTAAATCCACGCACTAACCCCTTGAGAGATACACAAGCACTGCATTACTGGGAGGTAGAGTCTTTGGAGGAAATCTGTCACCAGTGGGATATTATTAGGGTTTTATCTTGTCCCAGAACCTGCCTATATTCCCCTTTCTGTACTCCATGGCCACCTTGATATGAAATGTTCTTTCAACAAGCCCTTCCCCACTAAAACCGAATGACATCTTAGAAAATATGAGCCAAAAATCTTTTCCTGCCTTCTTTGATCAGGTATTTGTCACAGTAACAGTGAAGTAACTAATAATATGCCACTCTTCCTATCTCCTTTGCAACTCTGCTTCTTCTACTCAGTATTAACAGGGGCCTCTTTCTGCTCTTATTCCTCCACAGGCAGCCTGACATGCACATGGTTTTAGATACTGTCATCAGTATGAGAAGGCTCCCAAATGGCATTCTCTACTTCTGTACACTAAACCAGTAACCTAAAGAGAAACCCATGGCCATGGAGCACTTCTAAACCTAGAAACATGTTCTCCCACATCCAATACCTACTTCTTTCACAATGAGCCTCAGCTCGGAGATAATAGTGCACGCAAGCCCTCCAGTTGCCTGGGTCTGAAACAGTACCTTCTCCTCTCAGCTCATACTACCTATCACCATGCCATGACAGCTTTCCACCTAGCATCTCCACTTTCTTGAATTTCTGCTCATCATATTAACCTCTTCAAAGGCTCAGCTAGTCTAACATATGACAGTGCTATGAAAAAAAAATCAGTATTAATATGAAATTTTCAAAGCAGGGACTTTCTTAAGCACATCTTTTTATTCTATACAGTATGCACAAAAGGACAATACTTGCATACAGCTGGTATCCAATAAAAGTATTACAATTAGTTATATTGCCTTCATAAGTGTTTGAATAGATTATATAGTTAACAGTCTCCCAATTCATGCATGATTTTCTTGCTTCTAAGATCTGAAAGATGTTTATTTAGTTTTTGGTTTTTTTTGAGACAGGGTCTCATAACGTTCTGGAATTACATAAACCAGGCTGGCCTCAAACTCAAAGACCTACCTGCCTCTGCCTCCTAGGTGCTGGGATAAAAGGTGAGCCATCAAACTCAGCTTAGAGCTGAAATTTTCATGTTAAGTTACTGAGTAAAATATAAGCTACAATGAATACTTTAGAAAATTATGATGCCCACTGAAAATCTGAAAAGCCGATCACTGAGGGCTGAGTGGGGGTGGGGTGGGTGTTGTGATGTGGGATGTCTAAATCACACCTTCAAATCCACAGTCCATATAAAAGATTCCTGCTTCTGAGCTTTAAGCACTCTAAAGGCAGGCATGCATGCCTGGGAATACTCCCTACCTATCTCATTCAGATACTTTGCAATTTGAACTGAGATGACAATCTGGTGGGAAACATATTGAAAGAAAAAAAAATATTATAGTTGCTCAAAAAGTTCTGAAGCTCTTGTCCTATGTACACTTAATTACAGCCTCAGAGCACAAATTGGACATCTAGGAAAAAATCTCACATAATCAGTTCTTAAAAAGCAGCTCCCTGGATTTCCATGTAAATCATAATGCTTGTTATAATCTTCAATCATCCAATACCTCACGTTTATTGCATGTAACATAGCTTGCAATCACCCATTTATCTACAAAATCATTAGCATGTAGTCTAATCCCAGCCTGAGGGCACAGGGACACATCAACCTGTCCCTGTTATGTCTCCCAGCACCTGCTAAGATGCCTGACATGACTCAATGAGAAGGCTCTCAGTGAACAATTAACTGAATCAGGAAGGCGCTAGTGTTAGTCCCCCACACAATGTCCTTCAGTGTGTCCTTCTTTCTTTGCTTTCTTCAAGGAGGACATCTTGGGACTCACAGGGTACCAGTCATTCAGCCCAAAGGTCCTACAATTCCAGTAACTGGACTCCAAAGACACCAGGTGACCCTCTCCTGTGGTCACACTGGAGTCCAGACACTTTATGACAGGAGAATCCGAGCCTAGGTTAAGAAAATACAATCAGCCTTCAACTCTACATGTGAGGGGTGCTTAGGGAGACAACAGAAAACGAACTCTCAAGTCCCAACACTTCCCTCTCTGTAATAAGCTTTTCACGCACTTCTAGGGGCAACTCAGCAGCACCCTTCAACACTCAGAGCCAACGTGGGCATACAAAACAGCCTAAAACAAACAGGGAAAAAAACTACAGCTCTGCACAACCCCTAAGACCCAAAGCCACGGTGGAAACCATTTGAACACCAAACAGAGGGCTGTGTGTTACTAAAGCTATCAGAGGTAAATGTTCTAGATTCAGACAGGCTCTCCTGGGGCTCAAGCTTCTACTAGCTCAGATCTGAGCTAAGTTAAAGTGTTCACAGTGCAGGCTCTCTCGCTGTAAAACTGAGAATGTGCGCCCGTCCCGGTGGATGAACAAAGTAAACATAGCCATGCACAAAGTTCTTGGTGTGTGGCCTTTAATAAAAGCTCAATAAATGCCAGCTCTGTCATTCTAGGCAGTTATCATCAAAGACCCCTCTCTAGTTTCCACTGGATTCCCAAAAACTGTCCTGCCTTTTCTAATTTGAGGGGCTCTATGTACAAGTGATCGGAATACCTGTTCTAGAACCAGAACTGGACCATACAGATGAAGATGAACTGGATCTTCATCTGTGAAATCTCATCACGGGATCACAAGTGACCCCCGGGGCTGCCTATGTATGCATCTCATGACTGACTGACTCGTCCGAGACTAAAACGCACTTAGGAGGGGACACCAGAGGTTCCCCCACGCCAGTCCCACCGCCCCGCATCCGCAGTTTCTTCCCCACGCCAGCAGTTTTCAGGGACCCGCTGGGCTCTGGTTCCTCCCACAGACGCCGCGCGGCCGCGTGGAGCGGGACGACCCCACCCACGTGCCCGCGCCCGCGGAGGAGGCCGCGGTGCATCCTTCCTCCCGCGCCCGCAGCTCCACGCCGGCGGTTTCCCCGAATCCGCGCGGACGCCCTACTCGCCACTCACCCTCCACCAACCCCCGCTTCCACGACCCCCGCCACGGCCCAGCACCCCGCGGCCCAGGAGTCCCCTCAGGCACCGGCGAGCCGCATGCACGCCGAGTGGGAGGGGGGAGGCCTGGCCGCCATCCCGCGACCCTCATCGCCTCACAACGGGCGCTGCGCGTACTCACCGCGGGCTCCGACCCACGCAGGCCTGGCTGCTCCTCAGAGCGGCTCCTGCCCAGCGCCACCTCCTCAGGACCCTGACGCAGCTGCTGGGGCCGCCCTGCGAGACGGGGACGACCGCCTGCCGCCGGCTCAGCCTCCCGCTCTGCCGCCGCCGCCTCCTCGTCCGAGCCCGCGACCGCAGCCACAACCGCAGGGACGTTTCCCGGGCGCCGGCTGAGCAGCGTCTGTTGAGCCGCAGTCCTAGACGCGCACCCCGGGCTGGCGCTCGTTGCATATGCAAAGAGACCGCCGCCCATTGGCCCGCGGGCGGTGGCGCGTGCGGGGCTCGGCCTATCAAATGCCGGCCTGGGGAGCGCGGCGCTGGCGGCAGGGGCGGGGCGAGGTTACTATGGGTCATTCTGCGGAGCCGCCGACGGCTGGACCCGGCTGGGGCCCTCGCAGGGCGGGGATGGAGCCCTTGGGGAGGGGAGCGGCGGGGCGGACCGGCAGCTAAGGCAGCTGCGGAGGGGAGCTAGGCAGGGGTCTTCGCGCGGGAGGATCAGAGGCGTCCAGGGTGCCCCCTGCTAAGAACTGCAAAACCCGCCTTCACTGCTGTGATGCATAAATCTCAATATAAACGAAGAAATAACCTGCTTGGATTTTTTTTTTCCCATTCTTATCTAGAGCGGGATAGATTCGTTATCCTAGTTTGAACACGGATTTCTAGCAAATCATGCAGGAGAAAAAATGACGCTTGAAAACGCTTGTGGAGGAGAAAGCTCAAAGCATGCCCTGTATTATTTCTCTTGCATGGGCTTCGTTTAATGCAGCGTGTATCCGTTTACTCCTAAATCTTCGCATATCACACGTTTCATGTTTCCAAAGGATGAAACTTTACTCAAAAATATTCTTTAAGAACGAGAAATGTGTGTGTTTAGTTTGCCATTGTATACATCCTCTTGGACACTACATCAGGATATAGGCATTTATTTTACAACTGCCTCCCCCCATTCAAACAAAACCCAGCAAAACACAAATGACTAAATCAGCCACTGCAGTGTAATATTAGAAAGAGACTGTTCGTAGCAGAGCTGTTTTTTCTTAACCCAACCTATTATTTAGTTGATCTGTGAACTTTTCTTTAAGTAGGTGAAAGGTCGAGTTGCTGTGCTAGCCTCAAGCTAAGGCAGAGAGAGGCTCACTTCCCAGGACAATCTAAAAACTCTCTCAAGAGGCTGCCAGGACTTGAGCTAGGTGGAGCCATGATTCACTCTACAAAGCCAGCTCACTCACTCACCTTGGGCCCCTGGCCAGTCTAATTGCCTCAAAGAACACATAGTGTTTGACTCAAGCAGCCTGCTCCTACTAGGAATTTCACATTTCCCAAGGAAACCCTGCCAATAAATGGAATGCAGAAGTTCCAGTCTACAGAGGGACATATACCTTAGAAGTGGCAATTCAGAACTGCAAACCTTGAGAAAAACTAAGCAACTTCAAGACAGGAAAACTAATACTGAACTTTCCTCCCCGGTGAACTAACATAAAACACGTGTGTAGAGTTCCAGGGACATCTTTCTTCATTATCTCTTTATAGGCTAAACAATATGGGCATGTATTTACATTTAACAGAAAATACTCTTGAAATTCAAATACTGAATTGGAATATTGTTTGCTGTTTAATACTAGTTAAACAGAAATTATTGTGTTTCTATTCACTAGGCTTCTTTGTATGGTTGTTTATTTCTTTGTTGGAGGGTGGGAGCCAAGATCTCCTCATGTAGCTCGGACGGGCCTGGATTTTACTATGTAGACCAGGGTGGCCCAGAATTCAGTGATTCTAGGATTACAGGTGTGATACACGGCTTTAGGCTTTGTTTGCGCCTGGAAACTCGGCCTTACACTCTGCCCACAGGCTAACCTTGAACTCCAGACAATCTTCCAGCCTCACCTAGGTTTATTATTTATTTATTTATTTATTTATTTATTTATTGTTGTTGTTGTTTTGAAACAGCAGGGTGTGATGACTCACAACTTTAATCTTAATACTTGGAAGGCAGAGGCAGGTAGATCTCTAAATTTGAGGCATGCCTAGCCTACTTAGTAAGATCAAGCCCAGCCAGAAGGTGGTGTTTTGTTTTGAAGGAGAGAGAGAGACAGACAGAGAGAGAGAGAGAGAGAGAGAGAGAGAGAGGGAGAGAGAGGCAAGGTGACCCAGGGTTAAAGGTGCTTAGTGCTAAGCTTGGTGACATGAGTTCAGTCCCTGAACCCATAACTGTAGAAGAAAACCGACTCTCAAAAGCTGCCTTCTGACCTCCTCTGAAGCACCGTGGGATACAAGTACACAGGCACAAAACAAATATAAGAAAAAGAAAAAGAAAAAACACAACTAGGCCCGGTGATCCCAGCACTAGAGATGCTGAGCAGGAGGGCTGCTGCTGTGACACTGGCCCTAGCTTGGGTTACACAGTGAGTTGCAGGCCAGCTTAAACTCCAGAGTGAAACTGTCTCAGAATAACAGACAAAGAAGAGAAAAGAAGACAAGAGAAGAGAAGAGAAGAGAAGAGAAGAGAAGAGAAGAGAAGAGAAGAGAAGAGGAAAAGCACATTTGCTTTTCTCTTAGAAACGATTCAGTATGTGTTAAGAGTTTTGAGGAGTATTGAATTTTGCTTACATTTCCCTTCTTTTTTGTAAAACTTCAAATCAGAGACTATTAAGGGTCAACCACATGAAATCATGAACAGGAGTAGGCAGTCCCTTGTGCCCTTTTGGTATGTTTCCAACTTACAACAACAGTAAGGGGAACTGTCTATAATTGACATAAACATGTAATAGTCTATTTCCTGTGAAGGGACATAGAGAGAGACTGTAACTATATCGCAAAAACTACATTTCCCATTATGATAAGACAACAGAACCAGCTGATATTTAGAGTTTTAACAGGAATGCTTTTGTTTCACTTCCGGTGGATGGGTCGGTGTGAATATAGCACATGATGCTGTGTGAATGAAGGAGGCTCTGACTCCAAGGAGCAGAATAATCAACAAAAAGCAACTTTAAAATGTCACTTACAGGGGCTGGTGAGATGGCTCAGTGGGTAAGAGCACCTGACTGCTCTTCCGAAGGTGATAAGTTCAAATCCCAGCATCCACATGGTGGCTCACAACCATCCGTAACGAGATCTGGCGCCCTCTTCTGGAGTGTATGAAGACAGCTACAGTGTACTTACATATAATAAATAAAATAAATCTTTAAAAAAAAAAAAAATGTCACTTACAGCCTGGCATGAGAACTCAAGCCTTTAAGCCCACACTTGGCAGGTAGTTCTGAGTTCAAAAACAGCCTAGTCTACATAGCAAGTTCCAGGACAGCCAGGGCTATGTGTACCCTGTTTCAAACAAAAAACAAACAAACAAAAAAAAAACAAACAAACAAAAAAGAAAACCACTATTGTCTGACATAAAGAGACTTCAAAAGACAGGGCAATAACAAATACAGGCAAACAACTCCAGCACTTCAGATTCCAAGGCAGGAGCACCTACCTATTGCAAGTTCAAGCCAGCTTGCTCCACTTACAAGACCATTCTGCCTCTACCTCTGACATACCTGAGGGGAGGTTTGGTTGTTAACTGATTTGGCAGGGCTAAACCCACTGTGGGCAGCACCAACCCTAGGCAGGTGGTCCTGACCTGTACAAGAAAGCTAACTGAGCCAGCATATGAACCAGCCAGCAAACAACATCTTCTTCATTGCTGCTGTATTTCTTGGCTGTGAAGTAAGTTCCCTAGTTGGAGGTCCGGCTGTGTGCTATAGCAAGCAGTCCTGCCTTCAAGTTCCTGCTTTGACTATTATCAGTGATGAACTGCAACTTGGAGTTGTGGGAGATCCTGTGAATCCTTAACAACCTGGACGTTTCCTATCTTCTCTGTAACTTTTTAATCTACAGTCTGTTTCATATAAGTCAGGAGCCCAGTATTCAGGCAGTTACAGTTAACTCCCCACCATAGTTGAGTTTCTTTTTTTTTTTTTCTTTTTTTTTTTTTTTTTTTTTTTTTTTTTTTTTTTTTTTTTTTTTTTTTTTTTTTTTTTTTTTTTTTTTTTTTTTTGGTTTTTTGAGACAGGGTTTCTCTGTATATCCCTGGCTGTCCTGGAACTCACTTTGTCGACCAGGCTGGCCTTGAACTCAGAAATCTGTCTACCTCTGCCTCCCGAGTGCTGGGATTAAAGGCGTGTGCCACCACACCCAGTTTGAGTTTCTTATTAAAGAACTTTTGAGGTGGTCAAGGCAGTGAACACCTATAATTCTAGCACTTGGGAGGTAGAAGGAGGAAGATCAGAAGTTTGAGGTCAGCTTCAACTACACAGTAAGTTACAGGCCAACCTGATCTACAAGAGACTCTATCTCAAAAAAATAATCTTTTCTACAGTGGATTTGATATATTTGATTAAAGAAGAGAAGACATAAATATATAGCAAACTTATGTCTATGTTATGACTGCCTGTAACTAAGTTTAAAATTAAAAGTGGCTTGGAATGGGGGGAGGGCCCACACATAAAAGGAGTCCCGGATTCATAACTCATGACCAGTACCAGAGAATCACAAGAAACCTAAGACATATCTTCCTTCCTGGTTTTTCATCCTCAGTGTGCAACATCATACTCAGAGTTATACAACAGCTGCACTGGAGAGAGCGGCCAATATATCTTCATGGGGGGGGGGGCGGTAACAGAAACATACAATAGGGACCTGCTGTCTAATAGCCCCCTTCGAGGCTTCTTTACCCCAGCTGTACCTTAAGTCTTATTAACTAGAATATCATCACATCTAAGGAAACTGGGAAATATAAACAAACAATGCCAACTCAAATAAAAATCAAGGTTCATTCCTAGCCACGAAGGAGAAACTATCTATTGGGCAAGCAATCAAGCAGAGGCTCTGCTGTCTTCTGAAATGCTTAGTCTAGCAATAGTTCATGTCCTTCATTTAGAGCAGTATGTTTGTTTGTTTGTTTGTTTGTTTTCCTTTGATTTAGAAATTGTGACAATAGATAATAACTTTTTCATAGTTTTCTAATTACATAATTATAGTCGATCAAAGCATGGACTCGATGGCCGCGTGGGAGCAGTTGGTCCGTATGCCATGAAGCAGAGAGAAATAAATCCCATTGGTTCTGCTTGCTTTCTCTATCATATTCAGTCCAGATGACAGCCCGAGGAGTGGTGCTCCCCATGTTTAACCTCGTCCCAGAACTCAAGGCAGAAGCAGGTGGATCTCTGTGAGTTCCAGGAAAGCCTGCTGTACAGAGCAAGCTTCACAGAGAGACCCTGTCTCGGAAGAAGAAGAAGAAGAAGAAGAAGAAGAGGAGGAGGAGGAGGAGGAGGAAGAGGAGGAGGAGGAGGAGGAGGAGGAAGAAAATGGGAAAGAAAAGGAAGAAGGGGGCCTGGTGAGATGGCTCAGCGGGTTAGAGCACCCCACTGCTCTTCCAAAGGTGATGAGTTCAAATCCCAGCAACCACATGGTGGCTTACAACCACCCGTAACAAGATCTGACGCCCTCCTCTGGTGCGTCTGAAGTCAGCTACAGCGTACTTATGAAGAATAATAAGAAATGAATCCTTGGACCGGAGAGACCAACCGGAGCAAGCCAGGCTGTCCGGAGCGAGCAGAGCCGAACGGGGAC
>LR749842.1:577607-588170 GCA_902729485.2 Mus minutoides
TTTTTTTTTTTTTTTTTTTTTTTTTTTTTGGTTTTTCGAGACAGGGTTTCTCTGTATAGCCCTGGCTGTCCTGGAACTCACTTTGTAGACCAGGCTGGCCTCGAACTCAGAAATTCGCCTGCCTCTGCCTCCCGAGTGCTGGGATTAAAGGCGTGCGCCACCACGCCCGGCTCTTTTTTTTTTTTTTTAATTTCTTTTAAGTGTATGTGTTTGGTTGAACGTGTGTGTGTGTGTGTGTGTGTGTGTGTGTGTGTGTGTGTGCGCGCGCGCGCGTGTATCTCTTCTGTTTTGTAGCACAGCCCCTCCTCATTCTGCCTGTCTCTGGAGGAATTTTTAAGCCACCAATTTGGTTAACCGCACGGATCATAGAAATAAATATAGACACCCCCCACCCCCAATGACAATCAGATCATCCATTTCCAGCTTTTGCCAGGAATATTGTGTCAAAGGGTGGTGACATCATCCAGAGAAGACCAACCAGAGTTCATCCCTGGTGTTGACTTCTGTATCATGTCAAGGACTTGGAACCACATGGGCCTGAAGTTCAGAGTCCTTTGCAAAGTCTCTCAGAAATCAACCATTGAGGCCAGCACACAGAGATGAGAGCCTAGAAAAGAGGCGATCGTGAGGGATCCCTAAATGTAGCATTGGGGCCAACACCTACCCCATTCTCCCACCAAATAAGTCAATATAGTAAAGTCTGCATGTTTGCTTAAGCCACCCTTGGCTCCTTCACAACTCAGGCTTCCTTACCCACAAACAGGAAGATGGAAAAAAGGATTTAAAATTAAAATTCATCTCAGCTTAAGAAGGTGGCTTGTTGCTATGGTGAAATAGGAGCTAGGCTTACTAAATAAACATTCAGCAGGGCACTAGGCTGTTTCCTGAATGGACTGTATTCTATCGTCCCATCTCTGCAAGCAGGAATCATATTTCAAGGGTTTCTTTGTTCCTTCTCTATCTAGGACACTGAAGATTGGGTTTCTAGGCAAATGCTGCAGAGAATAGAGTGGGAGGTGAATTTAGGACCTCTGCTCAATCCAGTCCACCCAACTCGCTCTGGTTCACTCAGTCCCTGTTTGCTCCCGCCCAAAGATTTATTTATTATTAAATAAGTACACTGTAGCTGTCTAAAGACACACCAGAAGAGGGCGTCAGATCTCATTATGGGTGGTTGTGAGCCACCATGTCGTTGCTGGGATTTGAACTCAGGACCTTTGGAAGAACAGTCAGTGCTTTTACCCACTGAGTCTTCTCACCAGCCCAGATTCAGCTTTCCTTAAGTCTCAGTGTCCAGTCTCATACTAACAGGTAATCAGATGGGGCCACAGTTAAATGAAAATCCAAACATGGGAAGAAAATTGAAAAAATGTGCTTCCTGTCTTCCCCATCTCCAAATATTGACTACCAAGGGGGGGGGGGAAACACTAATGAGAAAAGATGAACAGAAGAATAAAGGAGAATGAGGAAAAAGAAAGTTTTGTCAACTAAAAAGAACTCAAAACAAGAATCGTTCTTCAAAACCTTGCATCTTGAGTTATAAGAGGGCCAGCAAGATGGCTCAGCAGGTAAAGACACTTGCTATTCAATGGTTCAAACCTGATGACTGGGGTTGGATACCCAGAATCCACATGACAGAGAAAGAAGAGAACTATGAATGAGAAAGGGAAAAAAATATGTATAGTTTAAATTTATTTCAGAAAAACCCCACCGTGATTTAAAATGTTAAATTTAAGTAGGAATTAGGAATAAAATCTTAGTATCTCATCATTACCACTTATTTGAGAAATAGGGCTAGAAAAAAATTGGCAGAGGTTTGCATTTGACAGTGCTTCAGGGTGCTACATCCAGGCAAAGACAACACTCCACCCTTCCCACCCCTCCCTACACAGCCTTGTGGACAAAAACTTCTTGGCTCTTTTCCACCCTTCAGAACTTACCCATCCTGTATCTTGTGACCTAAAGGCAGATCCTGTGCTTTTTATACATCCAACTTTGTTGGTTTGGAGACCAGTCTTACTATATGGCTCAGTCACCCTCCTGAGAGCTTGTGATTACAGGTGTGTACCACCACACTTGACTCTTAACCTCTTAGTCATACAATGTCAACATGGAAAAGGTATTAAAATAGATTACTGCAACGGCTATAAAAAGGAAGAAGCAGACCAGTGCACCATATAATGAGATGCAGGAACTGAAAAATGAGCCTGTGAAACGAGGGCAGGTTTTCACCTTTTGTTCTGGGCATGTCTGTATTTTTTAAATGTTGTAACATTAAGCACGAGTTTATGTTGTTTATGCAATTTTTTTTAACATACAAGAGAAACATGAAAGAAATATGTTTGCTAAACTATCACCTCCCCAGGAGAGATTTTTAGAGAGGATTTATAAATATCCAGAAAAGATTAAAAAGTCATGTCAGACTGGCCTTTTCAAGGCTTCAAGTTTGAGCCCAGCCACACCTGACAGTCAGTCGGTCATGTGCTGCCAAGCTTGGTGGCTGGGATTTTTCTTTTAGTGTGAATGTGGACAGAACCTACAGTCACAGTCACCATTCCCCAAAGGGCCACTGTTTGCAACAGCTTCTAGATTCTTTTTTTTTTTTTGGTTTTTCGAGGCAGGGTTTCTCTGCGTAGCCCTGGCTGTTCCTGGAACTCACTCTGTAGACCAGGCTGGCCTCGAACTCAGAAGTCTGCCTGCCTCTGTCTCCCAAGTGCTGGGATTGAAGGCATGTGCCACCACGCCCGGCTAGCTTCTATATTCTTATATGGTCCTATATTGAAATTTAATGCTGTAAAGGATGCTGATAAGATACTGGATGAATCTCGGGAAGGAAAAATTGAAAGAAAGGTATTTGTGTATGTGTGTGTATATGTGTGTGTGTATGTGTGTGTGTGTGTGTGTGTGTGTACACAGTGTGTGTGTGTATGTATGTGTGTTGTAAGTGCAGCTACAGCTTACATGCACACACATGCAGAGATCAATCAAAGAACATGTTTTGAGAAGGTGTTCTCTCCTTCCACCTCACTGAGGTAGAATCTCTCTTGTTTCTGCTGCTATGTGTATTGCTCAAACCACCATTCCTTTACTCACTGGGGAAAATGGTTTGGATGGAAGCATTTCTTCATCACAAAACCACTAACCTCTAGATTCACATTGTGTTCCTATATTTCTTGGCTGCTCTGATCTGAGTATTAATGAAGAACATATTCATTTGCAAGTGTTAGGCATACAAAGCGAATGTATTTATTCTGACCAAAGAATTAATTCTACGATGTTGCTGGAAAAGTCACAACAGACCAGGGCTGACGTGGTGCAGTGTTGAATGGGGAGCCCAGACGTTATCAGCAGAAGTGTTTTCCTGCTTCCCAGCAGGTCCCTCTTCTGTGGGTTTCATTCTCACTGATTATATAAGGAGACACAAAAAGATAGGCAGTCGCTGCAACCTTGGGGTGTGGGGAGCCCCAGTGATTCGCTGACATCACTGAAGGATTTGTTCATTGACCTTTAGGACAGACTGTCAAGGAATGATACGCATATATGCCATATGCACACATTCACTAAGAATTATGTTTATAAGCATATAAGAATTATGTTTATAAGAAGAGATGGCTCAGAGGTCGAGTGTTGACTACTCTTCCGGAGGATCAGGGTTCAATTCCCAGCACCCATATGGCAACTCTGAAATTCCAGATCCAGAGGATCTAACACAGACATGCAAAATACCAAAGCACATGAAATTAAAAATGTTTTAAATATGTTTACTTGTTCATTTACTTATTTATACAGGTCTTGAATATGCATGGGCTCACCTATGTCATGGCATGCATGTATAGGGCTCAGAGAACAACTGTGGGAGTTGGGTCTTTCTTTCTACCATGTAGGGATGGAGCACAGCCTTGGCAGCAACCACAATTTATCCACAGAGCTATTTCACAATCTCTGGGGTTTAGGTTTTGTTTTGGGGAGGGTTTGGTGGTGGTAGTGGTTATTTGTGTGTGTGTTGGGGGGTGGGTAGAAGGGTTCATTTGAGAGAGGGTCTCATGTAGCTCAGACTAGCCTTGAATTTGATAAGCAAGCAAGGATAACCTTGAACTCAGGAACCTCCTATCCATAATTCCCAAGTCTCTGGATTATAGGTGTGTACCACCGTCCAAGCCCCTTCTTTGTCTTGAACATATGTTTGATACAATTCCCTTTTGTTCCAGTTAGAGGTCTATCACTGTGATTAACACCATGACTTAAAGCATCTTATTTGGGGGAGGGGAACATTTAGTTTATTTAACACACTGATCAGTCTTGAAGACAATTCATCCTTGAAAGAAGTCAGAGCATGAGTTCAAACAGGACCCTAGAGTCAGGAACTGAAAAAGGGATGGTGGTGTAATGTTCTTTCTTGGCTCCTTTCTGGGCCTTGCTTTGATTTCTTATACAAACCAACAGCTTCTTCCCAGAGGTGGCATCATCAAAAGCAGGCAGGGCCTTACTACATGAATCATTAGTGGAGGAAATAACACCCCCCTCCAGAACTGCTGACAGTTTAACCTGACTGCAGCCTTTTCTCAATTGAGAGCCCTGCTTTCCAGATGACTCTAGCTTGTATCATGTTGACCACACAGGAACCAACGCTCCTTTGGAACATTTAATCTAGAAAGGGAACTGTACAAGAAAATTATTGGTAAAATGGTATGACAAGATGTGGGGTGGAGCTCAGCATAGGCTGAGAAAAGGCTGCAGAGAAGGGTGGGGATTGACTCTGATTGCTAAAGGCAACTTCTAAGAGATGAAGGTTGAGCTGCACACCCCTAAGGGCATCTAGGAGTTAGACAGAAAAATGGCAGGCCAGGGAGTGAGCAGACACTCTAGTTTGAGCCCTCTGTAAGGGCCAAGGCAGAGAGCACATGCCTGAAATGTCAAGTAAATCAATATAACCATAGCTCAGGCTGTGGAGGAAAACGGTCTAAGAACACGTGGGAAAGAACATGAATGGACTTGTAAGCCAGTCTGGCTGGAATGTTTGATATTTAGCTAGTAGGCAAACATTAGTCACTAAGTGCTTTTAAGTAGGAGACATACAGAAAAACACACCAGGTGTGGTTTTGTTTATTTGTTTAATCACAATCCTGATGAGAGAGTAGATTGCAGGAGACTCCACCTGGAAACAAGCCTTCTGCACAGGTTCTGGAAAGAGGAATTAGGTGTCTCACACTGAAATCAGAAGAAGGGAAATGAATTAGCAGTATACAGGATATGAGGCTGACAAGGCTGGGAAAGTGAGGAGGGTGCAAATGAAGACGCAGGGAGGAGACGGACAGTTACCAGGTTATCTGGATGAGTGACTGGTGGGTTGTCCTTGTCAATCAAATGGAAGCTCAAGTGTCAGAAGATGATGAATACAGTTGGAGGTATCCCGTTGGAGATATGTAATAGACAGCCTGGTCTGAGTTCAGGGCTAGAACCCTAACGGTCATCAGGGAGCAGAGTAACTGCTGGATTGGATAAGCAGGCATTAGCTCTGTGCTTTTCTGCAGTGGGTAGGAGTGTATAGAACAAGAAAATATCAATCACCAACATTTGAGTCCAGTGGATAAAGAGGAGTAAAGAGTATAAAACCCAGCATAGACGTTCACACTGTGATCCCAGAACTCAGGAGGCTTAGGCAGAAGGACTGTCTAGAGTTGAAAGCCAGCCTAGCCTACGTAGTGAAACTCTAGCCTGGGCTACATAGTTAAAAATCTACTATCTCAAGAAACCAAACCACAAACCAAGAATGATTGTGAGTTCTTGTAACCCCAGTATTTGGAAGACAGAGGAAGTAGGATTGCTGTAAGTTTGGGGCCAGCCTGGTCTACAAAGAGAATTTCAGACAGGACTACATAGTGAGACCCTGAGTCAAAAAGCACAAATGGAACCGCACGCATATAGGAAGGAAAGAAAGAAAAAAAGAAAGTAAAACAAGGAAGAAGGGAAGGAAGGAGGGAAGGAGGGAAGGAGGGAAGGAGGGAAGGAAAGAAAAAAGGAAGGAAGGAAGGAAAGAAAGAAAGAAAGAAAGAAAGAAAGAAAGAAAGAAAGAAAGAAAGAAAGGGAGTGTGTGTATATAAAGAAGAAGGTTGGGCAGGGAAGAGAGGGAAACTTGCTTGTCTTAGGGTTTCTGTTGCTGTGATAAAACACCATGACCAAAAGCAAGTTGGGGAGAAAAGGGTTTATTGGATTTTCATTTTTCATTTCAAAGCCCACCACTGAAAGAAATCAGGGCAGGAACTCCAACAGGGCAGGATCCTGGAGGCAGGAGCTGATGCAGAGGCCATGGAAGAATGCTGCTTACTGGCTTGCTCCCCCTGACTTGCTCAGCCCACTTCCTTATAGAACGCAGGGCCACCAGCCCAGGAATGTCACCATTGTGATAGAGCTGGGTTCCCTCATTGATCACTAACTGAGAAAATGCCCCACGGGTTTGACAACAGACCAGTTTTATGGAGGCATTTTCTCAGTTGAGATCCTCTCCGCTCAGATGACTGTAGCTTGTGCCAAGTTGACATAACACTCACCAGCATAGTTGGAAAGATGGCTCCCTGGTCAGAAGCACTTGTTGCTCTTGCAGAGGACCAGGTTCAATTCCCAGCATTCATGTGGTGATTCATAACCATCTGTAGTTTCAGTTCCAGAGGACTCATCGGGTACTAAGCATGCATTTCTTATAGAACCAGGATCACCAGCCCAGGGATGGCACCTCCCACAATGGGCTGGACCCTCCCCTATTAATCACTAACTTAGAAAATGCCTTACAGCTGGATCTTATGAAGGCGTTCTCTCAATTGAGGTACCCTCCTTTCAGATGACTCTAGATTGTGTCAAGTTGACATAAAACTAGTTGGGACAGCACCAGACCCAGACACATGCAGTGGAGAAATCCATGTTACCACAAAGGTAAGATTTTTTTTTTTTTTTGGAAACATGGTCTGATTCCTCTTCCTGCTCTGGCCCTAACAGAATTTCCAGCTGTGGTTTAGTGATGTAATGTACTTTTTTCTATTCCCTAATGTATTGTTAACAGAGGCTTTTGGCTTATTTCTGCATTGTTGGCTGTCTTCCACATATCAGATGTCATCATATGCATTGGTTTCAAGCAACTCTTGTGTCTATAAATATTTAGATGAACTGTCTAGGAAAACCCAACTTCTTTTATGTTGCTTCATTGAGATTTGTCTGTTTCTTGTTTGGAGGAGTTGGTTTGCTTATTTGTTTTTTGGTGTGTGTGTGTGTGTGTGTGTGTGTGTGTGTGTGTTGGTCTTGGGTTTTTTGTTTGTTTGGTTGTTTTTTTTTTTTTTTTAAGAGAAATAAGTTTCTCTGTATAGCTATGGCTAGCTTGGAATTCCATATGTGCCAGGAAGTAGCACTATTAGGAAGCAAGGCCTTGTTGGAGTGGGTGTGGCCTTGTTGTATGAGTGTATGCTACAAAGGGGGTGGGGTGAGGCTCAAGGCTTTGTGAATGCTAGGCAAGCAAGCACTCTCCAAAATTTGTCTTTTGAAAGTAGATATTGCATTGCCATTAAGTACTGCAATATTGTAACTTCACTACTGTTCTCAAAATATTTTTGAGGCTGGGGAGGGAGATGGCTCTGTGGATGAAAGCATTCATCACGCAAACCAGATGACCCGAGTTTGAATCCCTGGAGTCCACAAACAAGCCGGACACTCCTATACAAGCATCTTTATTTATTTATTTATTTTTAGCTCTATGGTGGTTTGAATACACTTGGCCCAGGGAGTGGCACTCTTAGGAGGTGTAGCCTTATTGGAATGGGTGTGGCCTTGTTGGAGGAAGTGCGTAGCTGTGTAGGCGGGCTTTGTGAGATCTTAGGGCTCAAGCTGTGCCTACTGTGGGAGAGTCAGTCTCCTGGCTGCTTTGGGGTCAAGATGTAGAACTCTCAGCTTCTTTTAGATCGCCATGTCTGCCTGGACGCTGCCATGCTTCCTGCCATGATGATAATGGACTGCACTCCTGAAACTGGAAGCCAGCCCCAATTAAATTTGACTTCATAAGAGTTAACCTTGGTTATGGTGTCTCTTCACAACAATAAAACCCAAACTAAGACAAACTCTTAAAATATATATTTTATTCTTGTTATCTTTAACTGTGCATGTATGTGTTTAGGTATGTGCACATGAGCTTAAGTGCCCAAGGAGGGCAGAGGCCTTGGCTCACTTGAAGCTGAAGGTACAGGCAGTTGTTGACCACCTGACATACGTGCTGGGAACTCAGGCCACCTGTAAGAGCAGTAAGTGACTTAACCACAAAGCCATCTCAAAAGCTACACGCATCTGTATTTTTTCTTTCTTTTTAAAAATGTACTTACTTATTCTATGTGTGCAGGGAGGAGGAGAGTGACATAGACTTCAGAGGAAAATAACACAGTCTCCTCTCATTGTGTTGGTTCTGGGGATAGAAGTGAGGGCATCAAGTTTGGATGCAAGCCTCAATTGAACCATTTTACAGTCTTGTAAGTATTTGTAATCCCAGCATGTCCTTTGAGATTGAGCACGCACAGGCGGGAGACTTTGGGGAAGCATAGAGACGAGAGAGAGAGAGAGAGAGAGAGAGAGAGAGAGAGAGAGAGAGAGAGAGAGAGAGAGAGAGAGAGATTCATTTAAATACAAGAAATAAAGCCGGGCGTGGTGGCGCACGCCTTTAATCCCAGCACTTGGGAGGCAGAGGCAGGTGGATTTCTGAGTTCGAGGCCAGCCTGTTCTACAAAGTGAGTTCCAGGACAGCCAGGGCTACACATAGAAACCCTGTCTCAAAAAACCAAAAAAAAAAAAAAAAAAAAAAAAAAAAAAAAAAAAAAAAAAAAAAAAAAAAAAAAAAAAAAAAAAAAAAAAAAAAAAAAAAAAAAAAAAAAAAAAAAAAAAACAACCAAGAAATAAGAGCTGGCGAGATGGCTCAGCAGGTAAGAGCACTGACTGCTCTTCCAATGGTCCTGAGTTCAAATCCCAGCAACCACATGGTGGCTCACAACCATCTGTAATGAGATCTGACACCCTCTTTGGGTGTGTCTTTATACAGCTACAGTGTACTTATTTATAGTAATAAATAATATTTGGCCAGAGCAAGCAGAAGTCCTAAATTCAATTCCCAGCAACCACATGAAAGCTCACAACCATCTCTGTACAGCTACAGTGTACTCATATGCATAAAATAAATAAATCTTTGAAAAAGAAGAAGAAGAAGAACCCTAGCTCTGCATAGCTTCTTCCTGGTTTTCTAGGATGTTTCCCAAGGGTTCCAAAAATTAAAAAATAAATAAATAAAAATAAAAAATAAAAAGTAAAAATTTCCCATTACTACACTCTGTAGCCATTAAGAAACAAACTCCTTTTCACCCTTTCCCCAGCCCTCAATAGTGTCTAATCCACTTTCTGCCCTATGGATTTACTTATTTTAGGTATATTTTAATTAGGTTCATTTATTTTATTTTATGTGTGAGTATTTTTGCCTACACATATGTATATGTACCATGTGCATGCTTGGTGCCTGAGGAGTTCAGCAGAGGACATAGGGTTCTCTGCAACTGGAACTGCAGGTGGTTCTGAACTTCCACGTGAGTGCTGGGAAATGAACCTGGTCATCTGCAAGAGCAAGTGCTTCTAACCATGGAGCCATCTTTCCAGCTGTGCTGCTGAGTTTTATGTTAACTTGGCACAAGCCACAGTCATCTGAGAGGAGGGAACCTCAATTGGCAAAACATGAAAATGAGAAATTTGAAGATGAAGATGAGAAAACATTTAAAAAATGAAAATGAGAAAATTGAGACTAATAACGTTGGTTGGCTGTCAAACCTGTGGGGCATTTTGTCAGTTAGCTACCAATGGGCAAGGGCCCAGCCTGTTATTGTGGGTGGTACCACTCCTGCTGATGGTCCTGGGTTCTAAAAGAAAGCAGGCTGAGCAAGCCAGGGGAGCAAGCCAGTAAGCAGCACTGGTCATTGACCTCTACATCAACTCCTGCCCCCAGGTTCCTGCCCTGATTTCCTTCAATGATAAACAGTACTGTGGAAGTGTAAGCTGAATAAACCCCTTTCCTTCCCAGCTTGCTTTTGGTCATGGTGTTCTGTCATAGCAATAGTAAACCCAACTAGGATCCCAGCCCAAGATACCATTGTATAAATGAAATCAGTCGTGTTCTTTTGCATCTGGTTTATTTCATTAGCAGGACACTGTCAAGGTTCGCCCAGGTAGAACATGCATCAGCACCTTTCTACAGCCCTATGCAGAGGCTTCTCCTCTCTAGGCTGCCTAAAGTTCCAAAGTCCTTCCACAGTCCTCCCCAAAACATGGTCAGGTTTACCCCACTCTGCTGGTACCAATTTGTCTTAGTCAGGGTTTCTATTCCTGCACAAACATCATGACCAAGAAGCAAACTGGGGAGGAAAGGGTTTATTCGGCTTACATTTCCATACTGCTGTTCATCAAAGGAAGTCAGGACTGGAACTCAAGCAGGAGCTGATGCAGAAGCCATGGAGGGATGTTCTTTACTGGCTTGCTTCCCTTGGCTTGCTCAGCCTG
>LR749842.1:719952-780083 GCA_902729485.2 Mus minutoides
AAAAAAAAAAAAAAAAAAAACAAAACCAAACAAACCCAAACAAACAAACAAACAAACAACCACAACCTAAACTCCAGAATCAATAGAAAAAAAATAATTTAAATTGGGCTGGAACTTTGTAAATCTCTGTGGGGAAATAATCTTTAAAAGTAAAATATTAAGAACTATTTCTGTTTTACTTTCCAAATAGTATTATTTGTTTCCCACATTCATCTATAATTTCTTAAAACACACGTATAGCAACATATCAGGGAAAACAAAGCAGCATTTTAAATCCTCTTATGAAGTACGAGAGTTAATCTTATGGTCAAATGCCTGAGTTAATAGATCCCTTAATAAGTAGCCAAATCCTGTTAGCTGTACGTTTCTGAGAGATGAGCAGTTGAGTTGGTGAACTCAGACTGCAATTTAGGGTCAGAAAGCTACATGTGGGACTTACTTGCCATAAGTGGAAATTAGTGCAGTGGAAAACTTATTAAGAGTTATGATGGCCTAAGTCTGGCCTCAGTTCTGCTTCCTCAAGTGAAGGGCAGTGGTGGTCCTTGCTTTATTTCTCTCGAGGAAGCAACATTTCTGCTCTGCCTTACAGGCTAGGTGAGTCCCACAGTCCATGGCTGTTTTATCTTTCTGCTTTGATGTATTTGTTCTTTCATGGCTGCTGAAAGGAGGTATCACAAACTTTTGATTTCAAACAGAAACTTGAGTCTGGTGAGGTGACTTATATTCTTGTCTCTCAAGACACCTTGAAACAGGAGAATCTCTGAAAATTTCTGGCCATCCAGAGCTCCAGGATGAGCTCCAGGACTGCTTCAGCTATAGAGTTGAGCCTTTATCTCAAACCATAAAGAATAACGAATGAGATGAAACAGAGTTTTGTTATATTCAAGTTCCGGAGGCAAGAAACCCAAAAGCAATTTCACTGGCCCAAATTTCTGAAGACCACTGACTTTATCTTTATTTTTTGTAGTGGCCTTACTGGAATCACTGACTTCCACTTATTGAGTCTACACGCAATTGCATTTAGGGCCCATCTTAATAACCTCAGCTAAGTTCCATCTCAAAACCCTTAGCTTGGGGGCTAGTGAGATGGCTCAGTGGGTAAGAGCACGGACTACTCTTCCAAAGGTCCTGTGTTCAAATCTCAGGAACCACATGGTGGCTTACAACCACCCATTATGAGATCTGACATCCTCTTCTGGTGCATATGAAGTCAGCTACAATGTACTTGTGCATAATAATAAATAAATCTTAAAAAAAAAAACCCTTATCTTATTCCACACAGGCTCCCAGGCTCCGATACCACATAAAGTAGCATTTGCAAGCTACACGAGATTAAGTCCTGACATCTCAGTGGCCCATGATTTGACTTACTGTCCCTCAGTGTTATTCTATGGAGGAAATCTGCTCATGCACATTTTAGGCTGAGTACAGCATTTGACAGAAAAGTCCTGCGGTCTCTAACAGCGCCTACCCATAAGGTTGCTTCGGGTATAAAATCTGTAGTTTCAAGAGGGTTAAAGGATTAAGTAAAAGCCGGGCAGTGGTGGTGCACGCCTTTAATCCCAGCACTGGGGAGGTAGGGGCAAGCGGATCTCAAAGTTCAAAGGCAGCCTAGTCTATAGTGCGAGTTCCAGGACAATCAAGGCGATAGAGAAACCTGTCTCAAAAAAGTAAAAAAAGTGTGGCCCGTTAACATTAGTATTTGCATATTATTCTTTGCAGGAAGTCTTGCATCCGTTTACCTTGCTTTTCAAATACCTCTAGGCGGACTTCTTTACCTGGAAGTCCTCCCCACCCATCTAGCGCTCCGCCTACCCAACTTGGCATCTTCCTTAGGGCTTTTGGGAGCATCCGGGCCTCTGAGGTCTGTTCGCACTCTTGCCTGTCAAAATAGAGATAATTCCACCCGATTACACCTAGTTTTCAAACTTTTAGGTTATCGTCACAACAGAACTATATTAAATAATCAAGAGAGCGGTATTTTCTTAAATTCAGGTGGAAAACGGGTGTGCAAATGGTTGAATTTAGACAGGCATCGCGTGAGACAGCCCAAGAGAGGAGCGGCGGGTCCTTCGCTCTAGGGTCGCTGAGGCCCCGCCGGTGGCGCAGGCGCAGTGTCCACGACTCGCCATGCCGACTGTCAGCGTTAAGCGAGACCTGCTCTTCCAAGCCCTGGGCCGAACCTACAGTGAGTGCCCGCCCCGTGGCCTGGGCTCGGTGCCTGGGGGGAGCCAGGCTCGCCCTGCAGAAGGGCGCGCTGGCGGCGTTCATGCCGCTACGCGGGGTTTGGCTCAGCACGGCCACAGTCCGCAGGAGCGCGCTGCTGGGCGAGGAGACTCGGCTGCGCTGAAGTTGCTTCTCGGAACCAGCTCCGCGGTGGCTCCGTTGCATCATCAGCGCGTGTCGGGCTCTCCGAGTCATTCATTCAGAGACCGAGCTTCTACTGCGTTCCCAGCACCGACTTTGGTGTCGGGACACAGACGAGGAAACGTACCCTGGGTTCCATCACGAGTGTAGGCTGTGGAACCAGGTTGAGAGCGAAGGGGAGATGTTTAAGAAAGATGCGGGTCACACTAGGTAGCCCAGGCTGTTTTCGAACTGCCGGTCTTCTTGCCTCAGTTTCTTGAGTGCTGGGATAACAAGCGTGTGCCACCAAGTCCGGCACTGGCTTTATTTTAGTGTTGACCAGGCTCCAGAAGTGTGTCAGGCAGTGTTTGAGGCTAGTGCTGTGCACATAACACATACACGAGAAAAATAACAAACCATGACGTTAGTAAAACGGTTTATTGTACATGCTAAATGTTTTTTTGGGAAAGGGAACCAGGTTGTGCGCAGGGGTAGCATTTGATAGGTAACATTGATTTGACCCCTGAATAAAATCTCTTCTATGAGCTTAACATTCACGATACACTTATCTCTTCCTCAGTTCTAGAACTAAGCCATTGGGGGCCGTGGGGGGAGGTAAATATTTGTCAAATTATCATTTCCAACACAGATGGAGTAAGTTGAAATGGTATCAGCCTCACCCTGTAGTTATCAGCTTCTGTAAAGGTCAGAACGAGTGTTTGATGAGAGCCTCCCAGTTTTTGAGTATTAGAGGCCAAAATGATAACAAAATGGAGCAGGCTCATAATAACACAGTACCAATGTCGTTACATAATAACACAGTACTTACTGATGTCGTACAAATAAACGTTTAAGATTTTTTTTTCTTTCTTTGGTGTTCGAGACAGGGTTTCTCTGTATAGCCCTGGCTCTCCTGGAACTCACTCTGTAGACCAGGCTGGCCTCGAACTCAGAAATCTACCTGCCTCTGCCTCCCAAGTGCTGGGATTAAAGGCTTGCGCCACCACACCCGGCTAAGATTTTTTTTCTAAGGGTGGACTTTAGATATTACTCACCCCTGTGTTTATCGGTTTTTGCCTGTGCTTATTGGTTTTTGTCGTCGTTCTTTTGGAGACAGGACCTTATTCTGAAGTCCAGACTGGCTCTAAACTTGTGGCATTCCTCCTGACTCAGTCTCCCAAGTAATACGATTATAGTTGTGACCAGGAACTGTCCCAAGTCCTTAGAAATGCTTTTGGAATGTGGTTTTAATTTCTTAACCAGTTTCCGTTATATAGTAAGCTTATTTCTATCCCTCACTTACCCTGTTATTCTAAACCATATTCTCTCTACTGGTGGTTGCTGTTTCTGGACTGCACATGATGGCGTGTGGCAAGATGAACAACTTCAGAATCAGTTCCTAGTCAGACCCTCATCTCTGGAAAAGTACCAGATTGTCCAAATTTTAAAAGACCATGAGGCTTATGACCTGTTCGCAATTATCAGATAATGTGTTAGTACTTTCTCTGGCTGTTTCCTTTTCCCTTCACTTTGAAGTGGTGAGTGATCAAATAGGCTTGGTTTCCCCACACAGAGTTAACGGTAGGCCCTTTTGAAATTCTTTCATACATATTGATGGTATTTGAGGTATACAGCAGCTGGGTTAGTACTAGCCTTCATTGTTTCTCTTGTCTTCTTTCTTGAAACCTTTCTTTTTAAATGTCAGTTTAGTGGCGGTTGGAGTTGGAAAAGGCTATGCACCAAAACAGGTAGTTTACAAATGAAGTGTGGGTCTCATTTATCTCTCTGTCTCTGTTTGCCTGTTTCTCTTGTTTTCAGATAATGTCTCATTCGTGCTCTTACATGTCACCTTCTTACTGAGACCTCTAGGGTTGCCGCCCATCTGAACTCCACTGTCATTTCCAGCTGCCACTGTCACCTTCCATTTCTCTGCAGTTTTTGTTACCCCGGGCATTTTGTTTCCCCTGCTTCCTTGGAGCAGCTCTGTCTTCTTAATCCTCCTTGCGATTGCCTTTCTGTTCAGGTGTGTTCTTGTTACTTGTTTTTTGTTTGTTCTTTGATATCCATTTTCTTGTGAACTGGTTTCTGATTGCTCTTCAGTCTGGGCCCTGTTCTACCTCGGTACAGTAAGTACTGCCAGCGCCACCTGTGTGCCACACAGTTTTTTAGGTTTTCCATTTTATTGTAGGGACTTATTCATGGTTTTACTTTTGGTTCTTTCTTTCATCTAAGTTTTAAAAATATAGCTTAAAGGAATAAGGAGTAAGATTCAGTATATTCTAGTAATTCATACAATTTGATTTATTGCCGTTTGGCTAACAAGGTTTTTGCACAAACTGATTGTTTGCTACTTAGTTTCTGATGGTTAAGATTGGATGCTTGGTGGTCCTGTATCTTACTCCAAGTTGCAGATCTGAAGTCGGGTCAAGAGCTCATTGGGGCTGGAGAATCTGCTTCTAAGTTGTTTCTTAAATCATCACCATCATTATTATTATTTAGGCTTAAACCGTTTTATATGTATAAGTGTTTTGCTTTGCATCAGATGCGTGTCTGGTGCCTGTGGAGGCCAGAAGAGGGCATTAGATCCCCTGGAACTTCTTACTGATGACTGTAAGCCACCATGTGGGTTCTGGGAGTCAAACCTGGGTACTCTGCAGTAGTAACAAGTGTTCCCAACTGCTGAGCCATCTCTTCTCTGCTAAGTTTTCTTAAGTGGTATCAGTGGGTTTTGTTTACCCACTGATGTTTTTCAGTTCCTTCCACCTTGGCTTTTGTTAATTCGTCCCAGAAGGAGAACTCTAGAGAAAGAGCAGGTAAATGGGAGAGCTTAAGGACTATCCTCTGTGTTTGATAATTGCTCAGACACGCTATTCCATCCTTTTCCATATTCTGTTGGTCACAGAGACCGATCCTGACCTTGTGTAGGGGGACTAGATAGACAGGTATCATTGGTATCAGTCTCTCCACACAGGTACCAAATGGTTCTTGTTCATCCACATGCAAAATATACTTGTGCTAGAAGTGTCATCTTACAGCACCATCCACAATGAGACATCTGAACCTGGTTCTGACGTGGATGAGGGTCTTAGGATGTTTAGCACCTTGTGATAGATGAGTGCTATGCTACTGCTGAGAGGCTCAAGCATTAGGATAGGTGTCTCATATACATCTAAGATGCCATAGAGAGACATAGCCTCGGTAACTACTGGAGGGGAGAAAATGGAACCCTCAGAGGAGCCATTGGTCCACTACAGTTCTGAAACTGAATGGCAAATGCAGGATGGTCTTGATTAGGTCTCAGGCCTGGGATAATTCTCCATGGCTCTGTGCCTGCCCTCTAGGCTCTGATTCCACCCTCTGAGTGATCCCCAGCAAGCATGTGCTTCACAGCTGATTAGCTTCCTCATTCTACTTCCTGTCAATAGAATTTTAGGGGCTCAAAGACTTCCTTTTGTCTTGCTTCCTCCCCTTTCAGTTCAAGCTGGCTATGTCTGCTGAAGTGTTTTTTCTAAAAACTTTCTGGGTCTTTGGTGAATTTTTTGGTGGATTCCTTTTCATTAGTTAAAAACCACAGACTCCAAAAACCTCTGAAATGAGCTGTTTCAGTACTTTAAGTTTTTTCATACAGTGCTCTTAATTAAGCTTTATTGTTTGATTAATTGGATTTGTGAGGCACACCCTTAATTTCTTCATTACACCTTTTGTTTGAACGAATTGTGTCTTTGATCTGCCTGAAGGTTTTCTAGTCAGACTGTTGATTCTATCTCATGCCTAGGATTTGGTCTCTGTCCAGAACTTACTTAATTTTAGCATTGCTTTACATTTAGAAGGCCAAAAAAATTTTTTTTTAAATCACCAACATCTTGGCTCATTTTTGTTTAATAGCTCTTTCTACGTTTATCTCTTCTTAAGTAAGTGGTAAAAACAAAACAGAAAAAGCGAGCTGCTCCTCGAGCACAGAAGTCTTAGTCTCTGCAGTGCGCGTACCTGCAGCAGCACGTGTACCTGCAGCAGTGGTGCTGAGGAAGTCTCTCCCTATGGGACAAGGATGCCCTTGCACTTTCCTCAGGGTTACCTCGCTTCCCTCCCTGCCTTTGCTTGTAGCCTCATTCAAGATCATGGAGCTTCAGCCAGTAGTGTTTTTGCTGCCCTTGGGTTTTCTTTTATAATCCTCAAAGCCTGCTTTGTGATTCCAGAGCTATTTCCAGAGTTCTGGTTCTGGTGCCACTTCCTTTACAGAGGCTAAGATTTGTATTAGTCTGTTGCCACATAACAGAATATTCTGTTTCTTAGGAGGAGAAAACAATATGCCTTTGTTACTGCACACAATGTCAGAGTGACAGGGATCAGAGGGGGTTGGCTGGGTGGTTCTGGCTTTAGCATTGTTGCTCGGTGGCAAGCAAGCTGCCATCTAGAACTACACTCACCTCACGGATTAGCTGAGCTTCCTAGCTCACTCATGTGATTGCACCATATACAAGCTCACACAAAGGGGAGCCAGGAGGCAGGATCATTTCAGACCCGTATCGGAGGCTAGGTATCTCAGTTACCGCATGCCTTTGTTTTCACTTACGTGAGCTGGGGGTGAGCTGGGAGCCATGCTGTTCTTGCTCACTCACCATTTCTCCTGTAACTAGCACACCATTGAGCTGTGCACATTCTGCTTCTAACACTGTTCCTGTTCCTTCTTCCCCATATTCTGTAGGTTTACGAGAACAGCTCTGTGTTTCACCTGTGCTGTTTTAGGAGGCTACCCTTCTTGGTTATCCTCCATCCTCCCCCAGTCTTAAAAGTTCAGATGTAAGGAACCAAGCTTGATCCCTACGACTATGAGAGAAAAAACACATGGGAGTCTGAGGCAGGAGGATCTGGAGTTTGTGCCAGCCTTGGTGTAGATAACTTGCAGGCTGTCTTGGTCTACCTACGAGGCCTTGTTTCAGAAAAATAACAAAACAAAACAAAATGAAGATACAGAGCTCAGGGGGTTAGGGAAGCACATCTCCTCAGGGGTTGCCTAGCTAGCGAGTCCCTGAGTACAGCTCTCATTGCCTACGAGTAGGACAGAGGGCAGATCCCTTGGCATGTCACGAGCTACCCTTTTTTTACTTCTTAGATCCTATTTCTTCCTAACACAAACATTCTTCATCTATACTGAACTACTTAGGTGTTCCCAGCTATGCCAAGCACTTGATTCACTGCGTCCAATCTCTGACTAATGAAGACATCCTTTATGTAGCTCTAAGTGAACCTAAGCGGAACATTGTGCCACCCCTGAACCTTGTACTGGATTTATTTACTTACACTTACGGTTTCTTTGCTTGAGAAGGAAATAGTTCAGGCAGGAATGGTAATTTATTTATCTTCATAGCCCTGGCATCTAGTACTGTTTCTTGGCACATAATGGCAGTAAATATTTGTTAAATTGAATTGAAGTTTGATATCTAGGCCAGACAAGTCTTTTGTCATTTTGTTTTATTTTGATGTTGGGAATTGAACCTAGGACCAGTGGGTGACATACTAAACGTGCATTCTACTGAGGCCAACTCCTCACCCTGGATCAGGAAACCTAAGACATCTGGTTCTTCACTAGAATATAATGGTAATTGTGTTTGTTCAGTGTTTGATAAATGAAGACCTTGAAAGAAATGCTGTCTTAGGTAACAAAGCAAAGTGAAATAAGGAAGAACTATTAGTTTTGTAGACCTGCTGTGTTTCAGAGTACTAGGCTAGGTCTACTTCCATTCATACCTTTTACATACTAAAAATGGTGACAAAAGGTTGTTTCCGTATGAGAGTGTTGGTGAAGTTTACATAAGGTCCTGCGCCCTCAGAGTGAGGGACATCAAACCCTGATTAGTGTGGCTCCAAAAATACCTGAGAGGGTTTTAATTACCAAGACGTAGTGGCCTTCCTTTGTGTAGGACCTGTGCCTCTGAGCTTGCTTTCTCACTTGGTCTCTACTGAATGATTCTTTTCCTGCTGAGTCGGTACAGAGATCTCAGCACTGCTAACCAAAGTGTATAGCTGATATTAGTACAGAGTGTAGGCCCTTTAATTGTTTTTCTAGATGTTTGGCATTAGGCAGATCTTTTCTTGTTATTGTTTTGATGCTAGAGAGTGGGCTCCGAGCCTCGGACAGACTAAGTCTCACCCTTGTCCTTGGAACTTAGGACATCTGTCTAGCTTTTCACTCAAGTATGGTGGCTTTGGTGGTTTGTGTTCAGTGGTTGATAATGTAAAAACCCTGGAGATTCTGCATCAGGTGACAAAGCAAAGCAGATAAGAGAACTTTGTCAGTCTATAGACCCACCATATTTCAGGTTGTATAGCCGTGTTTCTGAGCTTAAAACAAAACCACTGGCCACCCTTCTTGCTTTCATAGTGCTATGTGATACATGCTCAGATGCTCAGGGCTAGGGAACTAAACCGTAGACGAGATTCATAGATTCATATGCAGTTTCCATTTGTGCTAAATACATTAACATTAGCATTCTCTTTTTTCTCCTAGCTGATGAAGAATTTGACGAACTGTGTTTTGAATTTGGTCTGGAACTTGATGAAATTGTATGTATTAGACTCTTTTTAAAAAGCTATTCTATCTATTACTATTGGATAAGGCCTGAGGTATTCTTATTTGATAAGTTTGTGTTGCCAGTTTTACCCCTTAAAAAGACTTTACTTAAAGCAATTTTTCATTTTTGAGTTTGTACTTTATATCATTTCCCTTTTCCCCTTTCTCTTTTCAAACCCTTTCATGTACCCATCCTTTCTGTCTTTTATATAGGGCTTCTTTTTTCTTTAATTGTTGTTACATACATGTATGTATGTGTATATATACATATATACATATATATATATATATGTATATATATATACATACACACATATTTCCAAATACATATAAGTATAACCTGTTTATTCTATATGTTACTTGTTTGTATATGCTTTCAGGGCTGACCATTTGGTATTGGATAACCAATTGGTGTGTGTGTCTGAGCTCGTTCGTTTTTTTCCCTAAGAATTTGCTGTTTTATCTGTATTAACGTATAGTGAGTCTCTAGTAATTCATTCAGGGATTTCTGTATTAAGTTCTGGGGAGCGTTACTTGTGTTCTTGATCTCTGGATTTGTCTTGCCAGGCCTCATTTTGGAGAAACAAATGATTTGTTTTATATGATCACAAGGCCTTCTGGCTCTGAAATTCATGTGGTCTTTGATTTCTGCTGGACTCGGTCAGGTAGCAGTACAGTCTTAGCCTTCACATATGGGCTTCATGAGCTGAGTCTGAAGATGACACTGATGGCTGCATAAGTATCAGGTCACTTTCTATTCATATGCCTTCATGTCTCTCAATTCTTTATTTAGAACTCTTCTGATACCTGCCATCTAACTAGCTTTCTTCGCTGAAAAACATTTCTCTTATTAATGCTTCAATCAAACATTTCAGTTTTAGTTATTTTTGTTTGGTCTCTCTCCATCCTTGTCTTTCCTTTCCCTTCCTCTCTGTTTCCTTTCCTTCCTAATTTTTATCATCTTCTCTGATTTTAAGTTTAATAACCAGGTTAGATGTGTTTTAAGGGCCTGGAACAGCCTTGAACAGTCCCAACACTGTGTGGACACATGGCTTGCTCCTTTCTTTTCTCTCCTCTCCCTACTTCCCCCACCTCTGTTTTTGAGCAGCATATGAAGAAATGGGTTTCGGTGTGACATTTCATGAATAAGTCTGTGTACATTGCCGTCCTCTGTCCCCCTCTGCCCATCTTGCTGATGGTTTGCTTCCCCCAGATAGCAGCTTGTAATCCTTGCGTGGACAGGACGGTTGGTCGTGGAGGGCAGAAAGCATGGTGTGTTGTTACAGAGCTCCTCTGTCACTTCAGCAGGTCCCTGATGGGTTGCCTCTGAGTAGTTCCTACATAAAGGGTAACAGTAACACTTGACATTTAACTTTTTATCACTGTTGAACCTTTGGCTAAGGTCAGCTGTGGAATACAATAAC
The DNA here is from genome assembly GCA_902729485.2 of Mus minutoides. Lineage (NCBI taxonomy): Eukaryota > Metazoa > Chordata > Mammalia > Rodentia > Muridae > Mus > Mus minutoides. The sequence goes on from LR749842.1 coordinate 730,294, forward strand.
TTTTAGTCCTTGTGACTGAAAATTTCTTAAGTGTATTTATAGTGCCCTGCTGTTTTAAATAACAACAACAAAAAATAGGAGTAGAATTTTAACTTTTTGGCCATGATTATCTTTTTTGAAAACTGTGTTATTCTCTGCTGTAAGGTATTACCTTAGGCATAGTTGAAGTTTCTAAGTTCTGCTGCTGCATTAGGGCCGCTGTTGTGGTGGCTGCTTCAGTTTGCTGTCTCCCTATGGCTTCCCGTCACCCTGCTGTCCCTCACTTTCAGCCCGGCTCTCCTCTGAGGGTGTTCAGATTTGCTAGCGCTGTCCCTCTTGGCCTCGTGTTCCATGGGACTCCTTGCCAGGGCTTCTTTCATGGGACAACTCACTGTTCCCTTCCGACACTTTCCTTCTCTGTGTTCGTGATGTTGTCTTCCATTTCCTTTGGTGGCAAAACTTTTTGTGTAAGGTGGCAGGTAAGTATTGTCTCTGTCATGACTCAGTTGTCTCAGTGTATGACAGTAGAAAATAACATGTGTAACTGTGTTTATCTGTGTTCCAGTAAAGCATTGTTTGCAAAACCAGGTGGGATGCGTGGTTTCCTGGAGGACCACCGTTTGCTGATGGTGCTATAGATGGATTAGAGTGCTCTGCCATGAAAAACAGTAGTTTTCTGTCTGCTATGATTGTAAGACGTGGAACATTCTTGTGTTATTTTCGCGGAAATGAAATATATTCTTAGCTTATTAAACTCTTTGGCTTCCTTTAGACTTCTGAGAAGCAAATCATAAGCAAGGAACAAGGTAACGTGAAGGCACAGGGGGCCTCGGATGTTGTGCTGTACAAGATTGATGTCCCTGCCAACAGATACGATCTGCTGTGTCTGGAAGGACTGGCTCGGGGACTCCAAGTCTTCAAAGAAAGGTAAGGAATTGCACACATTGCTGAATTGTCTCGCCACTTTTCCCTCTGCTGCTGTCAGCAGACGAGTTCAGATTTCTAGGAGAAACCTCATATGGGTAAAATAGCTTCAGGTCCTCAGGAGTGGTGATTGGGAGATAAGAGTCGGGATTGTAGCCATTTCAAAGTTTGGGGGAACATTTTAAAACTCTGAATACATGATCTTAGGGTTACTATAAAAATCCTTCATCGGGGTTCTGTGGTTTCCCTCAGTAGTCCTGTGAGGTGGATAGTTCATTAGATTTGCTAAAGCATTGAGGGAAAATAGAGGTGACGATGGACTATATTTGCCTTTACATTAATAATCGTAAGGCGTAGAAAACCCTTGTGGAAATTTTGAATACTTATGGTGGGTGTGTGGCCTGGGCATGCTTGTCACCTCCTCTAGTTTTAGTCTCTTGATGTGTAATGCAGATCTTTAAGGCTCCTGAGACTCAGCGTGCAGTAAATGCAGAAGGCAATGCATGTGAGTGAAGACAGAAGTACAGTAATCAGAATTCATTGTCTTTGTTTTTATTTACTTACACACTTCCGGTCAGCTGCAAAAGAGTATATTCTTTTGGATGCTAGGCTCCATTCTGAAATTATGACATCTTTGAGTGAATGTAGATATTTGAAATGATGATTGGGTTTGAGTTTGGGGTTTGTTCAGTTGCTTTCATACTTGAAAATTAAATTGACTGGATTTAAGGCCACCAGTCAGGAGGTTTACTTTTACTTACTTATTTTTTTTAAATTAATGGATATAGGTGTTTATGTTTGGAAAGATGGGGGCCATTTTATATATCCCTGGCTGGCCTAGAATTTAGTATGTATACCAAGCTGGTCTTGGACTTCAGGTAGTCCTTTTGTCCCTGCCTTCCAGGTACTGGGATTATAGACATGTGTACCGCTATTCCTTTCTAGGACCTGTATTTTCAGTAAATACCTTGTGAGTGTTTACGTCTAGACAGAATTAGGAAGTAATTTCAACCTTTGCAATTACAAGTATGGCCCATAAGCCAGTAGCATGTGCTGCATTGCAAGAGAGCTCAGCCTCTGGGGTCCATCTGAGCTTCAGACAGTTGGTGCAGAGATGACAGTGGTGGGCTGACAGTCATGCGAGTTGGAGAAGTACTGACTTAAAACAGCAATAGCTGTCTTCAGGTGACGAGAGTTGCCCAGAAATGCCTTCAAAGTGCACCCGTTACCAAGCTTTCCCAATACCTTCTCTGCTGCAGTAACTTCAGATAGAACCAGAGAAGCTCTAGTTTCAATTTCAGTAAACTTTCTTTATTCTTAGAAGCTTAGACTCTTGTGTTATAATGAAATTTAAACACTGTCAAGTTCAGTGCCTTGAACAGTTGCTTTGTTAATGGCTTTGTGGTCTTGCTGGGACTCCAGTGAGAAGCTCATTACCATGGGTTAGTCTGTGCATTTTTAGGTCATTTTAAATGTTAGGAAGCTTGCAGGTTTTTGTTTTTATTTCTAAGATTCAAGGGAAGCTGACTTACTGTAAGTTAAGCTATTTCTTTAATTCTATTGGTTACATATATATGCACTTTATAAATATAAGTATAAAGTGCATATATATATTTAATCAATAGAATTAAGATATAATTATCAAATAATCTCACTATTTCGAATAACTTTGCTTCAATATTATTTTAGGATCAAAGCTCCAGTATATAAACGAGTGATTCCTAAGGGAGAAATCCAAAAATTGATTATCACAGAAGAGGTAATAAAATAGGTTTTTTACTTTTCCCTTAACACTCCCTCCCTTAATGCATGTATTAATAAGATGGGAAGGAGAATGTAATAAAACTAACCTTTCTGTCAGATGTAATTTCCTGTAGTCATGTGTTCAGAAGGAATGGTTTTCAGTTTCTCACCCTTAAAAATTGTCAATCTATGGGTCTGTAAAAGTGACTCAGCAGTTAAAATCACTGACTGCTCTTCCCGAGGACCTGGCTCCATTCCCATGGCAGCTCACAACCATCTGTAATGCCATTTGTAGGGGGTCTCATGTTCTCTTCTGGCCTCTGTGTGCACCAAGCATACATGCGATGCATAGGCATATATGCAAGGCAAAACACCTGTACATATAAATAACTTAATAGTTTTTAAAAGATTGTCAATTTATTACTAAGAAATGAAAGAAAATGAAGTACCTCCTTTCAATAGGTAATTTTGAAAAGTATCAATTGCTTTTAAAAAGCACATTTGCGCCAGGCATGGTGATGCCAGCCTGTAATTCCAGAACTGTTAGGGGGCACAGAGGTTCTTGTACTTACAGAGAAGCACTAAGTGATCCAGGTATGTTAACCACACAGGGGTGATTTACCTCTTTACAGGCTTTGCTTCCCTGTCTGATATCTGTAGAAATCCCCTCACAGAATGTGGGAGGTGGAGGCAGGAAGATCAGTTCTTCAAGGCCAGTATCATCCATACACTAAGTTTGAGACTAGCCTGTGGTACATGAGAAAGAGATCCTGTTTTAAATGTCTAAACCAAAACAAAGAAAAAGCTTGAGAACTGACATACAGCTCAGTGATAGAGCACTAGCTGAGTCTGAGGGAGGCACCGTGTTCATTGTCTGCTTCCAAACATTTTGATTAAAAAAATAAGATACATTGGAGATTTAGTTGTCTAAGTTGTGGTATGTTAATGTACAGGGATTATTTTGGTAAAAAGTAAGATGTGTGAGCAAATTATTTAAAGATTAATTTTTCGGGGCTGGAGAGATGGCTCAGTGGTTAAGAGCACTGACTGTTCTTCCGAAGGTCCTGAGTTCAAATTCCAGCAACCACATAGTGGCTCACAACGTAATGAGACCTGGTGCCCTCTTCAGATGTGTCTGAAGACAACTACAGTGTACTTATTTATAATAATAAATAAATCTTTAAAAAAAGATTAATTTTTCCTTAATTATTTAACCTATTTTCAGAAATCTTATTGAAATATGAATGTGTTTGTGTAGTACCTGCATCTCCTGCTTGGTGTTTAGCTCCTTGTTGGTTGATGTTAATATTATGCCTGTTTGAATCAAAATTTGTGACCTTGTCAGGAGTGCAACCCCTTTTCTGTGGTAAAATGTTGTGACAAAGGGAAAGCCATAAGCCTAACTGTCTGGATGGTGTTGTGACCTGCAGACGGCCAAAGTACGCCCTTTTGCTGTAGCAGCAGTTCTCCGGGATATCAAGTTCACAAAAGACCGATACGACAGCTTCATCGAACTTCAGGAGAAACTACACCAGAATATTTGCAGGTTTGTCAGGCTTCGCCCGGTCCTCCTTGTCCTCCCCCCCTCCTGCTTCCTTTGCATCCCTTCCATTTCACATCTCCTTGTCTCACATACCTCCCCGTCCTGTTGTTGAAAAAAAGACACTGTGCCCAAGACAGCTTACAAAAGGAAATGCTTCATTGGGATCAGGGTGAACCTTGCTTCCAGTTTTAGAAGCTTAGTCTGTGATCATGGTGGGAGCATGGTAGCAGGAAGACAGGCAGGCACAGTGCTGAGAGCGTTACATCCTGATTTGCAGGCAGCAGTAGAGAGAGGGCACTGACGTGGCAAGAGTTTTTGAAAGCTCAGTGCCCGCCCTCAGGGATATACCTCCTTCAACAAGGCCAGAGCTTGTAATCCTTCCCAGAAAGTTCCACTACTTGGGGACCAGGGATTCAAGCATATGAGCCTATCGGGGGCATTCTCATTCAAACCACCACACTATCACCTTCTGCAGATTATATTTCAGAACATTTCTAAGCTATATAATGAGAGAGGTTCACTTTGCTGGACTGGACAGATATTTGTTACTGTTTAAATCTGATATGTGTGGGGCTGGAGAGATGGTGCAGTGGTTAGAGGATTTGCTGTTCTTGCACTCACGTGGTGCAGTGTGCAGTTATGGTGCTGTAACTGCAGCTCTTAGTCAGCCATAGCAGCCCGCTCCTTGGGCACTTGCACATGGCTGTGTATGTCTGCATATACAGGTATACACGCAAAGCATGAATAAAAAAAAAATCTCAAGAATGGTGTAAGTGTGGTGTATAGAGGACTTTTATTGCTAGAAGGTTTCTTGATTATTTTCTTTCTGTTCAAATCATTTTAAAAATATTTATTAAGTATGATTTGTTTATGAACTGCTAAGAGTCAAATCAAGGTTCTTGTGTGTGTGCTAAATACTCTACTGTTGAGCTATATGCCCTCAACCTTGTTCAGAGTTATTAATGGATTACCAAGTACAAACCATGGCAATTTAAAAAAATGGAAAAGTTTCTTTACTTGATCCACATTTTGAATAAGTATAATTAAGTGTTGATACATAAAACTTGAGCAGGGGCAGACATACACCTAGCATGTAGTGTGGGCTTAGGCTTGATCACAACACTGGATATAGATAGATAGATGGATGGATGGAACCTGAACTTAAGTGACTGAACTTCCTCGTCCTTTTGGGTGGTGCTGTGGACCCCCCAGGGCTCCTTCGTGTTGGTTAGGCAGGGACCTTAGCTTGAGTCTTGCTGAGCTTCTGTGGCACATTACTTCCTGTGTGGTGTTTCTCTAGTGCAGTGATCTTTAAACCTTTTATTTCCAAACCCTAACAATAAAGGAGGGTAAGTGTGGGAGTCCTTGAAATAATTTCAGCACTTCACATTTCCTCTGCAGATAGATCTCTGTGAATTAGAGGCCAGTGCTACAGTGTAACCCTGTCTAAAAAGAGGGGCAGGGTGTAATGAGTGTGATAGCCAGGTATGGTGGTACATATCTTAATCCTAGCACGTAGGAGAGAGTTGCAGGGAGTTTGTTATAAGTTTAAGGCCAGCCTAGTTGAAAGCCAGCCAGGACTATAGGTAGAACTTGTCTAAGCAAACAACAACAAAGAAAACTACATATTTATTAATGGTGAGAAACCCTAGTTTTAGATACTTTGTGTGGATCTAGAAACAAGTTAATTTGTTCAAAAGATAATATTGATGGTTATACTGCATATTCTTAAATAGAATAGAAAACTGATAAATGATATAAAAGCAAATTATCATTTCTTAATAATTGAAGCTTGTCAAAGTACACTGACTTGGAGGTGTGTGTGTGTGTGTGTGTGTGTGGTGTGTGTTTGTAAATGTGGTATATAAGGAATGGGCTAGGGACAGTTTAGAGGAGAATTCTAGATATTTTCTTCAATGGTGAAAAATGCTTAGAATTCCGAGTCAGACTTGGCAGCTAGTGTTCCCTTCATAAAGTGTCTTTGCTCAGATAGTGCACACATGTCCCTAGGGCTTCAAGTAACATTCTTTTTTTTTTTTTTTTTGGTTTTTCGAGACAGGGTTTCTCTGTATAGCCCTGGCTGTCCTGGAACTCACTCTGTAGACCAGGCTGGCCTCGAACTCAGAAATCTGCCTGCCTCTGCCTCCCAAGTGCTGGGATTAAAGGTGTGCACCACCACGCCCAGCTCTCAGTCTTATTATATTAAAAATCTACCTATTAGCTTGCTGACATATATCATTACTAAGCAAAATAATAAATGAACTATGAATTTATTTTGAAGAAAGAATTTTATTGTCCATTGTAAGAGTGTAGTGGGCAAGGGTGATAAAATGGGAACAACTTGCCTGAGCAAAGTAGAATATGGTTTTAAAGGAATAAGGCCAAGGTCGGACAGGCAGTGCCAGCGAGGAGACGAGTGGCAGACTATTGTTTTAGACACAGTTATTAAACGTTCTTCCCTCCCCCTCCTCCTTCCCCTGGCCTCCTCCTTCTCTCCCTCCTTCCCTTTTTCCTTCTCCCTTTCCTTCCCCTCCCTCCCCTCCCCTCCCCTCCCCTCCCTCCCTCCCTCCCTCCCTCCTTTCCTTCCTTTTTTTAGGGCTCATTGGTTTCTACTTTCTAATCCTTGGGTTTGGCAGTCTAACTTTAAATTTACTGAATGAATTCACGTATTTCATTATGGTAGTTCTGTGTTTATTATTAACTCATTGTATAATAGATTGTTTCCGCTTGCTAGTAATCCTGCCCAGTTCAGCCATAGTTATTCCAATTTTTATTCACATTTACTTGTTTGTTTGTTTCAGTACTGGGACAACATCTCAGAGCCTTGTATATGCAAAGGCAAGAATTCTACTAATAGCTAAATCCCCAGCTTTGTATTGCATTATACGTTTTATCTGATTTATATATGTGTGTGGTTATATGTCAATATGTCATATGTATGCACCTCCATGTTGGACTAATTTTAAGGAATCATAAGGACACAGTACTTAGCAAAAGTATTTGCTTCCACTATTGACATAATGGTTAACTAACTTTTGTTTTCATTATTTTAATGATTGTGAGAATTTGTTATATTGCAATAAAGATGTTATGTAGCAGCTATGGGCTGTTTGAAAGAAATGTTTAAAATAAAAATTAAAAATATGATCTCTGTTATCTTCAGAAAATTAGGATCTCTGGCTCTCATTTCCTCTTCCTCCTTCCCCTCTTTTATTTTTAGGAAAAGAGCATTGGTTGCTATTGGAACTCATGACTTGGACACTTTATCAGGCCCATTTACTTATACTGCGAAACGTCCTTCAGATATCAAATTCAAGCCTCTGAATAAGACCAAGGAGTATACAGCTTGTGAATTAATGAACATATACAAGGTAAATAAGTTTTCTGGTTTATTTATTTGTGTGTGATTTTGTGTAACTGTGTTTATGTGAGTGTGTGTGTGTGTGTGTGTGTGTGTGTGTGTGTGTGTGTAGGCTTGACTTCAGTGTAGGGATTAGAGAACTATTGGACGTTGGTTCTCTCCTTTCAGAATGGATTCTGAGGATCAAGCACTAGTTGCCTGGCTTGTAGGAGGAAAGTACCTTTACCTGCTAAGCCATCTCACTGGCTTGGTATTCTTTTTGTTTTTCTTTTTAACAAAAAAATAAAATAGATATTTATGTATTCCCTTCTCAATTTGCAGTTAACGTACATGTTTTACAGCAGTGGTTTTGAGGGAGTCATTATACTTACTCTACAAATAAGGTTATTATTATTATCATCACAATCATAACTATCATCTTTAGTGCCATAGCTTTGAATAAATCATGAGATGCTTTTAGGTGTAAGCCTTGACCTCTGTTTCCTGAATGCTGAGACTAAAGGAATGAACCTCTGCGATGCTATTAGTGTGATGCAAGAATTGAGAGCTAATAAGTAAACTATACTTTTTAATTTTCATATTTGTATTGAACTAACACTCATGCTTATATAATTAGAAACTAAGGGGCTAGAGAGATGGCTCTGAGGTTAAGAGCACAGACTGTTCTTCCAGAGGACCCACATGGCAGCTCACAACTGTAACTCCAGCTCCAGGAGATCTGACAGCCTCACATGCAAGCAAACCACTAATGCACATAAAAAAATCAAAAGAAACCACTAAAAAGTTTTAAAAAATTTAAGCTATTTTGTGTACATGAGGAATACCATTGCAAAATACCTACCCATATTATTAGCATCTTAGAGCCTCAGCAATGAGGGATTCAGCCATCACTTAATATTGAAATAACAAGTAGAAATAGTATCATTGGTCCTGACTTACCAGTCAGTAACTTAGCTCATCTTTCTGAATTGTGTGATGACTGAATATTGTTTGCAATGACTTGGGAGTGCTGGTGAAATCTATTTTCACTTTGGGAAAGTTGTCAGTTTCTCTCCTCAGTCTGGTAGGAGAGACTGAATGCAGACATTAAGATTCCCATTTATACTGGTGAAGTTTGTAAGTTTATAGATTCTTGTCATGTTGAACATTTTTGGTATTTTTCTGACTTTTTCTTTTAAATTTCAGATTAATGCCAGCTGGCTAGAATAGAAATAAATAACTACTTTTGTTTGACTTCATTTTTTTTTTTTAGACTGACAACCACCTTAAACATTATTTACATATCATTGAAAGTAAGCCCCTGTATCCAGTTATCTATGACAGCAATGGTGTGGTCCTGTCGATGCCTCCGATTATAAATGGTAAGTCATTTCATGAAGAACATGGATCCTTGCAGTTTCTTCTTACTAGTGCTTTTGTAGAACTCTCACTAGGGTGAGTTAGTCATTGACTTTAGATCTGAATCTCGGGTCTTTTGTAGATTTTATTATTTGATTTTTTAAAAAAAATTATTTTATGTGTATGAATGTTTTGGCTGCATATTTGTCTGTGTGCCTGGTTCCTTTGGCGGCAAGAATAGAGCATTGAATCTTCTGGAATGGGAATTACAGATGGTTATGAACCACCATGTGATGTTGGGAACTGAGTCCAGATGCTTTGCAAGAGCACCAAGTACTCTAAGCCACTGAACCATCTCTCCAGCTTTTCAGATTTTTTGTTTTATTTATTTATTTATTTATTTATTTATTTATTTATTTATTTATTTATTTCGAGACAGGGTTTCTCTGTATAGCCCTGGCTGTCCTGGAACTCACTTTGTAGACCAGGCTGGCCTGGAGCTCAGAAATCCGCCTGCCTCTGCCTCCCGAGTGCTGGGATCAAAGGCATGCGCCACCACACCTGGCAGCTTTTCAGATTTTATTTTAATATTTTTTTTATATATATTTCTCAAAACCTTTAGTTTAACTGCTGATTGTTATGTAATAATCTGTAGTATATAAGATAAGCATTTAATTCATAATTGCACATGTTTATGCATATGTAAGTATTTTCTGATACTACTCTGGGTTCTGTCTCTTCTTTCAGGATGTGTTGGTGGTTTGGATATTTTAGTGTCTTGTTAGCATACATACTGTGGCTTGAACTCAGGCTCAAGTGGCAAGTGAATGCCCCTGGGGAGGGGGATTGAAAGATTTTTTTTTCCTTGTTCTTATTTAGATGTTTTGGTATTAACAGCAACTCTCTTTGTTGAACCCAAACTAATTTGTAGTTTTATAAACTAAACTGTTATTTACATTTTGTACTCTTTCCTTTATGGAAAAAGTGTTTATAAAGCAGTTTAAATGTGTTTCCTCACTGTAATGCTATCCAAGCCATAGATGCGTGTGTTTGGGGCAATCAGAACTGGTTTAGCTGACACAAGATGAGAAAACTCCTGAGATTGCAAATGCCTGCAGTTTGAGTGGTCAGGAATGCCGGCCTCCAAGTTAACTAGATCCAAACTGACCTTAACCTGTTGCTTCATAATTTGAGGTGACCAGGAAGTTTAGCCTTTTTAAGCCTTAGTTATCTTTTTGTCGTTACTTCGTTTATATTTTGGGACAAGGTTTCTCCATGAAGCCCTGGCTGTTCTAGAGTTTGTGTCTAGACCAGGCTTGCCCTGAACTCACAGAAGTCCACCTGCTTCTTCTTCCCTAGTACTGGCATTGTTTGCGATTATGCCCAAAGATAGTGAGGATTATCTGTATTTTCTAACTTGCAGTGGGAGCTTAGAAGTCTTCTGTCTCAGGTCTGGTGACATGGCCCAGGAGGATAAAGGCACTTGACTCCACACCTGCTGAGCTGCGCTTGATCCCTGGAGCTGGTGTGGTGGGAAGAGGGAATTGATTCCTACAGGAGCTTCTCTGACCTTCACACATGCATACTAAAGAATAGTAAAAGGAAAATGTTACATACCCGATAGTCTATAATCCCAGTACTTGGGAGGCTGAGGCAAGAGGATTACTGTGCTCTGAGTTATGTAGTGAATTCTAGATTGACCTGGGCTAATAATACCCTATCTGTAAAAATCAAAGGCAAAAAAAAAAAAGTATATCTCCTTATTTCTAACGCATTTCAATTGTTTTCTAAGTTTAAAATGTGATTTTTAAAAAAAAAAATGTGGTTTGTATCATGTCATATCTCTGAAATTTTTATTGCTTTTTTTTTTATAGGGAATCATTCAAAAATAACAGTAAATACTAGGAATATATTTATTGAATGCACAGGGACTGACTTCACTAAGGTAAGTAAAATCTTTATTCACCTTTTTTTTCCTTTTGTAGATCAAATCCAGCCCATAGCCTGTTTTATTTTATTTACTTTTTTTTAACAAATAAAATTTTATTGAAACACAGTCACATTCATTTGCTTATTAAGTAACTATGGCATTTTTATGCTATAAAGATAGGGTCAGACAGTTATGACACAGACAACATGACCTGCCAAGCCCAGAGTATTTACTCTCAGGTCTTATAGAGCACGTGTGCGTGTGCTGACACCTAACAGAATAACAAGTGGCACTTCTTTTACTGTTCACTTCCATCGTCTTCAGAGGGGTCCAAAGAAAAAGTCACAGAAAATATGTGGACAGAAGCCCAGTGTGGGCAGTGCAAACCTGTAAGCTAGCATTTGGGAGGTGGAAGCAGGAAGATTTAAGAGTTTATAGCTAGCATGCACTGTATGAAAACTGGTCTAAAAAATGTAGGAATGTCTGGGCCAGGATGTGGGAGTGGGTGGGTTGGGGAGCAGGGGGTGGGGGGAGAGGATAGGGGATTTTTGGAGGGGAAACAAGGAAATGGGATAACATTTCAAATGTAAATAAAGAAAATAACTAATAAAAATGTAGGAATAAATGACATGTGGCTTAAGGCTTTTATGACATTCGTTTAAAGAAGAAAATAAAAAATGCAAAACAATAGGTAGTATTGCTAGGCAATAATTTTATGAACTGGATTGTTAAAGAGAAAAACCAAGAGCCAGTACAATACATAAAATGATCACTTTGTCAGTGAACATTCCTTGTGTTGGCAACAGTATACCTCCTATTGACAGACTGTATCCACCATGTCGGTTGATATACAGGACTCTTTCTCTGAAAAATGTTCAGAAGAGATAAAGTGAGAGAGGCTAGGAACTGTGATGCATTGCCTGGGGTCCTGGTGCCCAGGAATCAGAACTTCAGGGGAATGACAGGCCAGTACTTCGGGTGCTTTCTGTCACAGTGCTTGTCAAAGCTCAGCTGTATAGCAGCCTCCATGGCCAGGATCTTGGGAGCACTGTTGCCATACAAGCGCTTCATCTCTGCTTGGCACCGCTCCCAAGGCTTCTCAGATGGAGGCTCCACTGACCTACGGTGGTTGAAGTACAGGCTATGGTCCGCATTCACATAGTCATTCAGGCGCTCTGCGTCCAACTGCTGCTGTCGCCTTCTCTCTTCTCTGTGCCTCTCAGTCTGTGCAAAGTACTGGCGGAGCTCCTCAGTGATTTCCATATTGCTTTACTTCATCTGAATCTGACTCCAGCTCTTCCTCCTCATACTCTGCTTCATTTCCTCTTGTGGATGCCTGGGTTCTACTGCTGTTGTGCAAAGGCTGCCCAGGGCTTTTGGGATGGGAAACACGGTAGGGAGACTCCTGCCGTACCATGTGCTGGCCTTGAGAGTACCAAGGATGCCCAGCCTCATAAGCAGGAAAGCTCCGGGGAAGAGCTCCATGAGGGAAGAACCACAGGAAGTGAAATAGGAATCCCTGAACTTTCTGTAGGCATTCTGGTGGCTTTGCCAGTATCTTGCATATACTGGGTGAGAATACCAACATGCAGTAGCCTTCCATTTTGAGGCCACTGCTGTTATCTCTGATTGCAAAAGTCCAAGTGGGAACTCGTGGGCACGCAGCTGGCAGATCTCGGGTCTGGGCAACAACGGACCTAGTTCTGGTGGTGGGGAGGAGGAAGGGGCCTGTTCACCTTTTTATAATGCCAGACAAAATATAGTTTGCTTGTGGGCCAAGACTGATTTTAAAGTATAAAATATTAGAATAGGTGGGAACTCCAGAGACTGAGCCACCGGGTGGGGACCAGCCCTTGCCCACTTCTGCTCATGTCCCATATGTGCAGCTTGATCTTCATACAGGTCCTCCAGCATCTGGAACAGGGGCTGTCCCTCTTTCAGGTACTACAATGTAGGATTTGAGTGCTAGGAAAGCTTTTTGTTGTGTGATATTTCATGTGGGCAGTAGGCAGATGAAGAGAGAGCCTGTAACAGTAGGAGGTTGGATGTGGAAGAAGGACCTGCAGAGACTTTCACCTACAGCTGCCACATTGGAGATTGTTGTAGGCATGTAGTTTGTATCTCTTATCTGTGATGTTTGCCTTTAGAAATACTGTCTAAGTGATATAGATTTTACTATAATTTTTAACCTTTAAATCCATATTTATTTTATGTCTATGAGTGGTTTGCCTGTATGTTTATATGTGCACTACATACATGCCTGGTCACTGTAGAAGCCAAAAAAAAAAAAATGGCTCTAGATTTTCCAGAACTGAAGTTGTCTCTTCACACTCCCCTCCCTCCGTAAGGGTTGGTTTTACCTTAAGAATGTATCTGGCCTCTGGCCCTTACTGCTTATTAGGTATGTCCCATGTGTTTTATGTTTATGCATTTATTCTTATAGCTACCAAAGTTTTAGTTTGTCCACTTAGCCAGTGAGAGGACTGAGACAGAGAGAATAAACTAGATCATCCACAGTCCTGTTGTTAGTAAGGGCCTGAGCAGATTCCAACAGTCTGGCTCCAGAGACTTATGAAATTGATAACATTTACTCCAGTAACTAGCCATTTGTCTCTTTTGAAACCTCATAATCCAGAGTTGGGGTGGGGGAACTAAACGATTTGTCTCAGTCATGGATTGTAACTCTCAGAGAGTTGGGTAAATAGAGAACACCTGAAGATAAGAATAAGCCTGCTCCTACGTTTTTATTCTATTTCCTTTCTTAGAATGTGTATGTAAGGGTTCGTTATTAGATGTTTGAAGACTAAGTTATAGTAAATATTCATTATGGTAGAATTGAATGAGAATGTATTATAAATTACTATAATATTTGTATTTTTCCTTTTGCAGGCAAAAATCGTGCTTGACATTATTGTCACCATGTTCAGTGAACACTGTGAAAATCAGTTTACGTAAGTTCACTCAGCACCATCATTTGCCTATGCTCTGAAGCCAATGGTCTAAGGTCTCCCTCCCTGTACTAATTTTAGCAATGTATGTAGTGTACATATATATGTGCAGGCAAGACATCATACATAAAAAATAAGTCTTTAAAAAAATCCTTATGAGGCATATGTTTTATTCTTGTGTTTAGCTTCAGGGTACCACTAATGTTTGTCAGTACATGGGATCAAATGTGTTCCTGTAGCTAGGACACATCTGGGGAGATGACATAGCTCTAAACAGTATGCAGAATGGAAAGTGTTCCTGTAGCTAGGACACACCTGGGGAGATGACATAGCTCTAAACAGTATGCAGAATGGAAAGTGTTCCTGTATGTAGCTAGGACACACCTGGGGAGATGACATGGCTCTAAACAGTATGCAGAATGGAAAGTGTTCAGTCTTTTGGTTGTCATCTGGTGTTTGTAAGGTCAGTCTCACAAGGCCTCATGGAGGCAGTGAAACTTTAGTATTTAAGGACTAGATTTGAGGATGTAAAGATGGAAGAATAGCTAAAGAGTTGTAGAAGTGTATGAAAAAGCTGTGTGTCCTTACTATTAATGTGATGTATTAGCATTAGCTTATTCTAGACTCTCAGTCATAATTCATAGTGAATATATAGTAATAAAAATGACTGAAGTTATGTAGGCTGTACCAGTTTTCTTGTTTTTTTATAATTTGCATTTCAAGGATTTAAGCGTTAACTTCTGTCTTTCACTATAATATCCTGGTAAAGCTTTGGGTGTACATCAGTGTTGTGCAAGAGTCCATGCAGGATGCATGCTTTACACACTGGGAGTAAGCTTTCTAAGTGGCCTCTGCCGAAAGGGACGCGGGAGGAAGCTTTGGGACCTGGAATGGTAGCATAGTATTGTATCTACTGTCTATAGGAAGATTGGTTAGAACAGTTATGCTAGGATGTGAGAGATCGAACGAATCGAGGCTATAGTTATGAAACAGAATAGTTATTAATCTTATGCATTTTAAGAATTTATAGCTCATTTGCTTTCATAAACATTTTATTTCTGACTTTTTTCTTTTTTAGAGTTGAAGCAGTTGAAGTAGTTTCTCCTAATGGAAAATCAAATACCTTTCCAGTAAGTTCTTAAAAGATGATGGTGGTGGTGGCGGTGGTGGTGCTTGTTGAGTGTTTGCTTCTCTCTGCTGATTGATTCACCTGTCGCTTGCACCGTGTCTCACGGATTCAGTTCTCAGTGTCTCACCCTTTTGAGGGTGGGTGGTGTGCTGCCTATCTGTGGGGAGATCGTGAGTGGTAAGTGTTGTGGATTTAAGTGCAGGAGCTTGACTGTACCTGTCTCACAGTATATTACATAGCGTCATAATTCTGTGGCCTGCCTTGTTATTAACTAGTTAACTGAGTGGTTTACAGTCTCATTCCTTTTGTGCTTACTCAGTTCTACAGATGTAGTTAGGATGTTCACGTTGGAGTCCGTCATTGCTGAAGGCTGTCACTGTAGTTAATTCTCAGTTTGTTCAAGCTGGTTGAGAAGTAAGCACAGTTAATGTTAAATATGCGGTCTTGGTAGAAAACATCCAAACCAATATTATTCTTAATTTATTTTGGTTGCTTTTTAGACATGTTCTTGTTTTGTAACTGACGCTGGCCGGGAATTCACTGTGTAGCTAAAGCTACTTTTTGAATTCATGATCCTCCTGCCTCTCTCCCCAAGAACTAAAGTATGCTACCACATCCGCATTAAAGTATTAAATGGCAGGATCAGTCTTGTAGCTGTGATTCTGACCAGCGACACTGTTCTCCGATCAACTTGTGTTCCTTTGCTTTTCTTTTTCCCTCCTGTCATTTGTGAAGTGAATCAGAACATAAATATTTTTTTTTACTAATTTTTAAAATTTTAAGTATCTGAGTATTTTGCCCGTATGCATCATGTGTGCTGTGGACCTGGTGTTGAAGCAGGCCAGAGGAAGGCACATGAACCCTGGAACTGGAGTTCCAGAGGGTTGTGAGCCGCCGTATGGGTGCTAGACTCTTAACCTGGGTCCAGTACTCTTAACTCCTGAGCTGTCCAGTACTTAAATTACATGTATGCAGTGACTATGTTCTGCATAGTTTATAGAAGTTAACTGTCTCTTCCTATGTGGGTATCAGAAGTGGAACTTAAGTCATTAGACTCGGTGGGAAGTGCCTTTCTCTACTTCCTTCCAGACAGTAAAGTAGTTTTAAAAATATGGTAAAGTCTGTTAAGATACAAATGTTACCCTTCCTAGAAACATTAGTGTTTAGCATGGTATTCTTTAAAAAATTTTCCTATTATTTGTGTGTGCGCGTGTGTGCATGTGTATGTGTATGTGTTTGCGCGAGCATGTATGTGCATGTGCTAACATCTGGTGTGCCTCTGGAGGCCAGAGGACAACTTTGTGGAGTCATTCTATCCATCTACTTTATGTGGATTCTGGGGATAGAACTTGACTTGCCAGGCTGGTGCTGTAAGCACCTCTGTCCACTGCCATTTTACTGCCCCAGCCTCTTATCTAGATTAACATGGAGAAAATGAGTATGTAACCATATAGCTGAAATTACAGTGTCACTTTCTGTTGATGGGTGTAGAGATTTTGTAGTTTATGTTTGGGCTTTTTATAATGTGGATAGAACCCAGGCTACCACAAATGGGAGGCAAGGACCCTACTACAGAACCACACTTTTACTTGATTTGCATTTTAACAGTGATTGTTAGTTATAACGAACAAAAACAAGAAGAAAGAAAAAAAGAAAGGGAGGGAGGGAGGAAGGAAGGAAGGAAGGAGGAAGGAAGAAGGAAGGAAGGAGCGAGCCCAGCAGTGGTGGTGCACGCCTTTAATCCCAGCACTTGGGAGGCAGAGGCAGGTGGATTTCTGAGTTCGAGGCCAGCCTAGTCTACAGAGTGAGTTCCAGACAGCTACTACTGCACAGAGAAACCCTGTCTTGAAAAACTGGGTGGGGGGTGGGGGGTGGGAAGAAATACAGGATTTTAACAAACACAGTGAATGGAAATTGTTGTCTTTCAGTAGCCTTGCTACTTTATAGAATGGAATAAGGTTTTGAAGATCGGTGATAAACAGTGAGCTTTGGTGTTAGATATGTCTGTGCCTTCATCATTTCATGCATGCACACACTCATTAATGTTTACGTGTTGAGGGTGTTGAGGATTAGTGTTCATAAGCTATTTCCAAAGGTAGTGGAGAGCCCTAGTTTATGCATGTGAGTTTTCACTTACTGTATAGTAAGGTCCCATGCCATTTGAAGGAGAGCCAATGCCAATTTATGAAGTGTTCCCACCCACTTCTACTGTCTTCTGGAATAGATTGGTAGGCAGGTCTGGAGACATCATAGTATTTTTCCACATGGGAAATGATAACAAAGAAATTTGCACTTTAAAAAAAAAGTAATCGTGGGGTTTGGGTATTTATTTAGCTCAGTGGTAGAGGACTTGTCTAGCAAGCATGAGATCCTAGGTTGAGTCCTCATCTCCAAATACATACATACATACATACATACATACAAACTAAATGAAGTGAGTAAAGAATAATAGATTGTGTTTATTTAGAGCGTGTGAGCTACAGCACTGAAGTAGAAGTCACTGGACAGTCTGTAGGAGACCCTTCTCTCCTTCTATCATGTGGGGCCTGGGGATTAACTCAGGTCATCAGGCTTGCAGCTAGCTCTTCTACCTACTGAGCCATCTGGCTGACCCAAGCATTAAAAAATAATTTAGGACATAGACTATTCATATGAGTCAGATGTAACAAATTGATTATAATGTTGAAAGACCTCAGGTTTATTTCAGTATGTGGCTCTAAGAACAGTCTCTTGGCTGGGTAATAAAGCTGCAACAGCTGAGTGAACGAGAGAGTCTAGAAAGTGGCATATGATGGGGGATAATTGATGTCAAACTTCCTCTCTCTCAGGAGCTGCCTTACAGAAAGGAGATGGTGAGAGCTGATTTAATTAACAAGAAAGTTGGAATCAGGTATGCTCTGAAACATATTTATGGTGGGAGAGAAGAGAATTGAAGCATAAAGTATACAGTGAAGTTTTTGTTTTTTTGAAAGAGTGCTCGATAGTATGCTAGGATATTTGATACCTAGCAGAACTCAGAAAGAAAGGCTACTATTTCAGGTAGAAACCTATCTTAAAGCAGGATATAAGCATGTTTTACACACTCCAGTGAAGCTTATGGCCTGGCCATTATTTTTTAGAGAAACTCCTGCAAATCTTGCCAAGCTCCTGACCAGGATGTGTCTGAAGTCAGAAGTCATAGGTGATGGCAATCAGATTGAGGTTGAAATTCCTCCGACCAGAGCAGATGTCATCCATGCATGTGACATTGTGGAGGATGCAGCTATTGCTTATGGCTATAACAACATTCAGATGACTCTGCCGAAAACGTACACCATAGCTAATCAAGTAAGATTGCACCCTTGAATAAACAGCCCTATTGTTAGCAACTGATTATTGAATGCCAGGAAGACTTGGAGACAAGCAGGACCTGGGAATTAAACAGCGTTTGGATGTGCTTTGCTATGAGAGGCATTTGTTATGGGGAAGGATACAGAACAGATGCCCAGATGATTAGAGAGAGTTGAGAGCCTGTGGTGACTAGCTCTCTAAAGAAGGATGTGTTTCCACTGTGGAGCTCTGGGTGACTCTAACCATAAGATTCATTTTCTCTTCTTGGGACTAAAGGCAGACGCCATGTGGGAGAGGTGGGGTAGAAGGCTGTTGGATAGTGGAGTGGCTAGACAGAGGGGAGTTTGTTTCCTTGTAATGGTATGTTCCAGATGAATCTGTTTAAGAAAACCAAGTGGGGAGATGTCATGGTGTATTGCTCTTCCCTCAGTTTCCTCTCAACAAGCTCACAGAGCTCCTCAGACTTGACATGGCTGCGGCTGGCTTCACCGAAGCACTGACCTTTGCTCTGGTACGTCTTCAGCTCCCTTCTATCCGGCTGAGTGTTTCCTTGGAATTCCTGAATTGTGTATTGTATGATTCCTTACTTGAATCTATAAAGTCTAGACTGCTGAAACTTAAAGATACTAAAAGAGAAACTGTTTCTTGACATCATACAGTTTCCAGTAAAGAAAAATCGTATTTCTTTTTGTAGTCCTAGAAGATCATGAAGGCCTAGAAACAAAAAGTCCCAGTGAGATGACCACGTGCTTTGTGTTTGATGTAAGTGTAGAAGGTGCGCAATGAATTTCATAAAAAGATAGGTTAGGTTGGAATATTTGGTCTTAATTTGGTTGTGGCTGTACTCACTAGATACCGCCCTGGTTAAGGTCTTAGGAACTGTTCCACATTAGACTTATTTCTTTGTCTTTGAACATGTTCACAAACATTTGCTTTGAGTTGAAAAGCTGACATAAAAGGCCTAAATCAGGAAATGAATGTTATTACAGAATCAGAAGGGACTCCCTCCCCCTCCTCAGGCTGACCACTGAAAGAAATGTGTGTGTGCAGTCTGTGGGTTTCTCTGCCAGAGAGGATCTGTGGTGCCCAGACTGCAGGTCTTGGATATTCCAGTTAGCTTGATTTAACAACCTGTCTCCCTGGTCTCCAGCCCCAGCCTTGAAGTTCTGAACCTTTCGAGAGGTTACAGGACTGTTGTGTGTCAGGACTTGTTAGCAGGCACTGCACCCAGGAGGAAGCTTGACGAGTAGCTGACATACTGTACACAGCGGAGTCAGGATGAGAGTCAGGCTTGACCCTGGGCTCATCTTGTGTACGCTGAGCTTAAGGTCCCATGTCGTCCATATGCAGATGTTTTGTTTCCATTGTGAACAGTCACCATTTTATACACATTGAAATATAAAATTTAGCATTGAGAAATGCATATGTTTTTAAAGTTCATAAGTGACAGTAGAAATCAACACATTCTCATCCTGAAGGATTTCAACTTTATAAATACAAAATAAGCACCCACGTTCCCCTCTCTACTTGTGACTCTGGTTTTCTTCCCCATACTAACTGCAGTTACCATGTAGGCTTGTACTCCTCACTGCCTCTGTTGCTGCTTTTTGATTCTGTAACTTAGTCCCATGTATCTTGCAGGAGTGTACAAGCTGCCTTCTGCTAGAGGCTACTGTCCAGGAGGGTTCACTTTGCACTGATAGCTGTGTGTACGTGGTACCAAGTCTTCTCAGGAGGGTTCCTGTCCTCCACAGCAGTTAGAGTAACTTCTCTCAGTCCCTCCATACCCCACAGAGCCATAGGCATGTGCCCAAGAATCCAGCGCAGACCTGTTAGGAGCCAGGGCTTGTGACTGAATTGTAGCACTAGAGTAACACTGAGCAGTGAGCTCGGCTGTCCAGGCACACAGTTATGTTCATTGTCTGGGAGAAGAGGCGTGAGGAGCTAGAGTGTTAGAGGTCACATTAAGTTTTCTATTCAAAGTTTTAACAGGGGCAGGAGAGAAGATGGCTTGGAGGTTTAGAGCACTGGCTACTCTTGCAGAGAACCCAGGTTCAAGCTCTAGCACCCACAGTGTCTGTAACTCCAGTCTCAGGGCATCCAATGACCTCTTCTGGCTTTGGTAGGCACCATGCACTCCTGCAGACAAAATACCTGTATGCATAAAATAAACAAATCACTAAAATTTTTATAAAGTTGTGGTTTTTTTTTTTTAAAGATTTATTTATTTATTATATGTAAGTACGCTGTAGCTGTCTTCAGACACTCCAGAAGAGGGCATCAGATTTTGTTACGGATGGTTGTGAACCACTATGTGGTTGCTGGGATTTGAACTCAGGACCTTCGGAAGAGCAGTCGGCACTCTTAACCACTGAGCCATCTCGCCAGCTTCTAAAGTTGTGTTTTTTTATAAACAGAACTTAACATTGCTGGTCTGTCTTGCCACATTTAGTTTGAATAGGAGTGACAGTTAGTCTTCCAAAGCTGCTCCTTGACTTCTTAACAAGCAGTTCACTTTTGAACACTGCATACAAGTTATCATCTTCTATAAAGTGACTCAATTTTAGAACGAAATGCCTACTTTAACCTTAAGAGTAACACTTATAATGATTATGGGGATTGATTGAATGAGAGAGGGGGTGGGGGGTTTCTATATAGCCCTAGCTGTCCCAGAACTCCCTCTGCATACCATGCTGGCCTCAAACTCAGAGATCCACCTGCCTCTGTCTCCTGAGTGCTCAGGTTAAAGGCGTGCGCCACCACCACCCAGTTATGATTTTGGGTTTTATATGTATTATCTTCCTAACATTATAATAGACACATAAATGCTGATATTTAAGAACATCTTCCTTCCTGGGCCTGAGCTACTGTCACTTCAGGAACTCTTAACGAAAGCTGTTTCTGATTGTCTCCCTTTTTTTCCATCACTATTGTGAAGCACAGGGTCATTCAGATATACTGGAAGCCTTTTTCTTTCACACAAACAGAAATAGCTGTGTTTGAAAGTGGGTAACATGTAAATATATTTTTAAATTAACTGATCACAATGTATCTAAATCTTGTAGCAAAACCCCATTCTGCTCTGCAGAAACTGTCATTTTCAGTATGAAGCAGGCTTTCCCTCCAGCACACCAGTGGTGGGGCTCTGTTCTGATAGAGTTTAATACCTTTTCAAGAAAGCATGGCAAAATTGGGTATGAAGATGCATATTAGCACATATATGATACAATACTTGGGAGCCTGAGGTAGGATGGTAAGTTCCCTGCCATCCTGGCCCTCAGGTGAGCTAAGGCAGGAGTTGCTAGGGCAGGCATTAGCATGCAGAGAAGACAAAATTTCCCTCAGGTGAGCTTGCAGTTGGTTTACCTTCTCTCAGCTCCTGGTACAGTACCTGATAAAAACAGGCATCTTCACTCTTTAGTATTGTGAGGCCTGAGCAGTTCAGTGAGCAATATTGTCCTAAAGTTAGAACGTAGCCTGATGGCACCAACTTTCATCACTTGATTATTGTTCATTTTATGTTTTAGCACTCTGTGTTAGGCATTGGACATACAGTATCTTTAAATTTTGATCCTTATTAGATTTGTTGGATCTAGTAGTGAGTCTGCTCTAACATGTGCCTGCAGTTCTAGATTCTGAGGTGGGTAAGAACTGAGTAGTTTCTTTGTTTCTAAGAGCTATATGGGTTATGTGCAGGGGAAGTTAAATGGCACATTTCAGAGAACACTGAGCCATGTGAATTCTCCTAGTTGCACAGTTCTGCCCCAAATCAGTGCAGACTTAACCTGGGATTGCACTGGTAACCAGAAAACCCTGGGGAAACAGGGGGGCTGTCTTACTGGTCCTTCTAGAGATACCTTTATTGAAGAGCTAAAGAGCAGTCACTTAAGTAGAGCCTTGGTGGTGCTGGCACAGTGATTTTAGCTAAAGGCATGTAAAATTATAATGCTCAGAAAACAGGGAGGAATTAGGAGCTTAGATGGGAAAGGTAAGTGGGGACCTAGTACAGAGAGGACCTGGGTGTGGGCTAAACCCCATCTTTACAGGAGACATTAAATAGCTCCCTGTTGTGGCTATAACTCCTCATAGAGAGCTATTCATAGTTACTGCATCTTCTGTGAGCCTAAACTAGGTGAACTACAAGTGATGAATTATTAATTGTTAAAACTTATTAGATCAAATTCTTGGGTTATTATTAACTCACTGAATTCTATAGAGCAAACTGAGTGAGAGCATGAAGTACATACTTTTAAACTTTTAGTTAGGCCTTGCCCTGCACTAATCGATTTTACATGTTCTTAGTGCTCCCAAGAGGACATTGCTGACAAACTTGGCCTGGAGATCTCTGCAACAAAGGCAGTGCACATAAGTAATCCCAAAACCGCAGAGTTCCAGGTAAGGGCTGGGGTAGGTAAAAGTCGTTTGTGGTCAATGACTTAGGGAAGCTCTCTTCACTTATACCTCAGGGGTGAATCCTTAGAACATTTTAATGAACTTTCCTTAGATAATTTGGAGTTGGTCCCCCTGCCCCTCTGTCTCTCTTTCTCTGTGTATGTATTAGTATTTTACCCAGAGCCTTGTGCTTGGTAAGCAAATGTACTATTAATTATTAACCAGACAGTGAAGTTAGCTTGCTTAAAAACATATAATATTTATTATTATTATTATTATTATTATTATTATTATTATTATTATTATTATTATTATTTCTGTCTTTGAGATCATGTCTTTCGCTGTAGCCCAGGTTGTTCTGGAACTCATTGTATAGCTCAGGCTTGACTTCCAAGTGCTCACATTCAGCCTATTCTTTTTATTTTTATTTTTTATTATCAGATATTGTCTTCATTTACATTTCAAATGTTATCCCCTTTCCTGGTTTCCCCTCCAAAAGCCCCTCCCCCTCCCTTCCCCCTCCCCCGCCCCTCCCTCTGCTCACAGCCTAGTCTTCGTTGTTATATCTTGCTGGCTTAGCCACCCTTACCTGTGCTTTTCACATCATAATTGATAATTAAAATTTCTGCTTCCTCTCTTTCCCATTCATTTGTAATAGATGGATTAAAAATGTACTCCGTGTCTCTCCGTAATCCATCCTGCCCGTTTCTAACGACTGTTCTTTGTGGCTTTCATTGTCCTCTTGAGTTTATTGGTAGTTTCTTACAGAGTTTAGGAAGACTTCAATGGAATGGTTCTGCACTAGTAGTCGTGTTAAATGATTCAGAGTATGGACTAGGATGTTACCTGTAGACGTGCATTTCAAGTTATAGCAGTTTTGCTAATAGCTGACTGTCTGTCCTCCTATGTATGTGAATTCTGGCTTGCTTTCTTGCATATGCAGTCCTGCATGTTTGAAAAGTCTTAGAACCAAAGGCTCTGGGTTTAGGAAACATGACACTAGGGAAACCTCAGTAGTGATCTGCGATACTTTCCATGGAACTTGGTTCTCATGTATGTAAAAGGTAGATGCTGGGTTCGTTTTTAGAAAATCCTTCAGGACCTGGAAATGTTTATACTTAAAAATTCTGAGTTTTATTTATAGAACTACCTACTGTAGCAAATGAGCTACACTAATATTTACTCATAGCACTATTCATTGAATAGGAATGGATTTTTACTTGTTTATGCTAAATGCATCCTCCTACCCCAATTTCATTTATCAAGTGTGACACAGATTTTTTATTTCTCAAAATTTCTATAACTGCTATATTCCTCTGAGTTTGTACACTGCCTGCTCCACTTTATATAAACAGAGGGCAGGCAGATCAGAAGTGCCTCAGCGGCCGCTGTACAGAGTCCTTTAGAGGGGCAGCTTCTGCGTTACCCCTGCTTTACCTAGCAGAGTACAGTTTATACTTACTTATGGTGAATTAAATGGAAAGTTGCTTATAATTTGGGTACAAGCATGTTCTTTTTCTATGTAATTCTTAACTTTGTGTTCTTCTCTGACAGTATATGTTTTATAGAATGGGCAGGAGAGGAAAAATACTATTAGCAAGTAAAAACATGTACATTTTTATTGCAATTATTATAAACAAGATTATGTAGTATTCTCACTTGTCCCCAGGTTAACAGTAATATTAGTAGGTCTTCAAATGGCTGTCACTGTGTAAGACTTCCCAGCTGTCTCTTTTCAGTTAGGATTCCCTTGAGGTTGTACATTAGAGTTGACTGATTGCGCAAGCGTAGTCTATAGGCTATTAGTCCATCATTCACTCTGCACCTTGTCATCTTTCTGACACAACTCTTTTCTTTTACTTTGTTTAAAAATATGGGCCCTTTGTTCTGAAGGCTTTCCACATTTAGGATTTTGCTAAATATATCCCAGTGCTCTCCTATATTTCTCATAAATTAGAGCTGAAAGTTTGACCAAATTCAGGTTTTAAATTTTTATGTTGCTGATGGATTTAAACTAATCAAATAAGAGTTATGAGTATTAAAAACATTGATAAGTGTGGATATTACCACTATACTAAGAAGAATGACAAACTTAAAAAGGAATTTAGAGCTTTTTGGTTTTGCTTCGGATCTTCAATGAAGAAAATGCTCCCACCAGGTTGCAGATTGGCCCGTGGGAAAGCCTATGGTGCTTTCTCTTGACAATCGATGGAGGAGGGCTTAGTTCACGGTGGGAGGTGCCACCCTGGGCTGGTGGTTCTAGGTGCTGTAAAAAGACATGAGCTAGCCCCGAGGAACAAGCTAGTAAGCAGCACTCATCTATGGCTTCTGCTTCAGTGCCTGAATTAAAGTATTGATTTCCTTCAACAATGGGCTCTTAACTGGAATAGTAAAATGAAATAAATCCTTTTCTTCCCAAGTTGCTTTGGTCATAGTGTGTATCCCAGCAATAGAAACCCTAAGTCACTTAGCTCAGGTGGGCTTCCAACTGTTATGAAGCGTCTACCTCCAAGGCCGAGGTAACATGCACCAGCACATCTAGTTAGAGATGTGCTCGAGATGCAGGATGGCTCAGTGGATGTTTACCAGCAAGACTCACAACTTGAATTGGATCCCTGGAACCCACATGGTTGATAGGCTTTCCAAACAGTAACCTTTAAAAGGTGAAAATGTCTAACTTATGGGGTAAAAAACCCAAGACCCCCAAAACAGTATAACAAGATCACTAAGCTCTGTAGTAATATAAGGTATCTTGCAAAGAGATTGTGTTGACTAACCTTTATTAGAGTGTGTCATTAGTCGTCATAACTGGTAGACTGTTATAGTTACGGCTATATAAAGATTGGTTTCCAATATTGCTCGAGCATCTTGGATCATCCTCTGTAGAAAGGAGGGAACTAAAGCGCAAGAACTAAAAAGCAGATTTAACAGCTAAATACCACTTTGCTTCTTTGTTTGAGAGAGTCTTGCTGGCCGGTACTCTCTGTATCTCCCAGACTGATAGTGAGCACGTGACAGTCTTCCTCTTGTCTCAGCTTCCCAAGTGTGGGAAGTAAAGGAGTAGCCCATGGTGGGCTAGAGACACAGGATCTTGGTAGGCCCCTCAGACTGTCTTTATGATGTTACCTAAGCTAGCCTTGAACTCACAATTCTCACTGTTAGGATCAGAAAACTAGATCTATCTATCTATCTATCTATCTATCTATCTATCTATCTATCTATCTATCTATCTTACATTTACTATAAATGGATGAGAAAGCAGAGAATAGTAAGTAAAAGTCAATTATGAGGTGGAAAATCCAGGTAAGAGAGATTGAGTCAGCTAGCTCAAAGCATGTAAGAACCAAGTATAGGCTGAATGTGAGCATTCGGGAGTCCAGCCTGGGCTATTTCAATTACTTTGTGAAAGGAGGCAGAATATAAAAATTTGCATATGTGCAACCTTGAAAACCTAGTTTAGTTTTAAAAATTATAATGGAATAGCTAATCTTTAGATAGGAGTAATCATTATATTTGCTTCTCACTGTATAAATTATATTTATTGGTGTTTATTTTGTCAATTTGGAATGGAGAATATTTTCAGTTCTTTTAGTGAACTGAATTTGAGAATTTAAAAATAAAAAGATATTGCCCTTTCCAAAAGTTTTCCTTGAAGCCAGGAAGCTGTCCAGCTTTGTCTCCTTTACTCCTTCCTTTGCCAGTTCTTGAGTCAGTGTCAATTCCCACCTTCTCCTGTAGGTGGCGCGCACTACCCTTCTTCCCGGCCTTCTGAAGACCATTGCAGCAAACCGGAAGATGCCCCTTCCTCTCAAACTGTTTGAAATCTCTGACATTGTAGTAAAAGATTCTGGCAAAGGTAAGAGTGAGCCACCTCGGATTTGCATACTTAAGCATGTGGTCTACTGTGTGAATTCCAGCTCTGTTTAGAGACGTTAGATGCTTACTCCTGTACACCCAGGGGGGGTGGGGTGGGGGCATAGGGGGGAGGAAGGAAGAATGGAAGGTTCCCAGAGCATTCTGAAACTTTCCTTTCCTGTACCCTGTGACATTTGTGGCATGGTACTGTGGTCAGGCGTTGACTGACCAGCACTACTGCAACAGTGATTGTGAATAGGTTTCATAAATTTTCTCTTTGAAGTACATAAATTCAAAGTACTTATAGCAGGGTTTTTTGTCTAACACTTGGAATGCATGATCATTCAATAAATATAAATTTAGGAATTTTGGAAGCCTGGTTTTCCTGGAAGTGATTCTTTCTAAAGCGAGCTCAAGTTCAATTGTTTGTCTAGACATGTAAGTGCCGTGGCCCCTCAGTGATCAGTGCCTCCAGTGACCACTTGGCTGGCAGCCTTCCTTTAATTTCATACGTCAGCCCTTATGGTTGTGAGCAGTTCTTAACTCCAGGCTGTAGTTTATAGAATTTTTTTTAAGTTACAAATCTATACTAAAAACAAGAGAACATTTTTAGTGTTAGCTGTAAAGAGTTGAGGGTTTGCTCAGTTTTTCCATTGGTGTAGATACTGGGTGCAGGGTGGCTCTGATCTGTAAACGTTGACTCTTTTCTTCCACACTTATCCTCTGAGCTTCATACTGACTTGATCCTCTGTGGTGTGCTCAGAATTATAAGTACAGGATTAAGGTAACTGCACTGTTTCGGTACCACATTTGCTGTAGAGAACACTGCTGAGATTCAGCCCCCCGTGCATGTACCTGAGCTGGGTTTGATTGTTGTTTGTTTTAGCTCAGACATGTGCATTTCCGTTGTGCTTTTTCTCCTGGGAGAACTCTGAACCTTTGCTGTGCCCGTCCTAGTGGAAACTGTCTACTGATTTCTCCATGGTTTGTTTCTTTCTCATCCCACTTTATCTTGCATTGGCTTCTACTGCTTCTTTAATATTTTCTATCATATCAGTAGCATTTGAAAAATGAAGGGAAGTTAAATTACTCACTGAGTCTACGACTTAAAAACATGTTTCCTTTTGTTGAGATGGAGTATGTTTTCTGTTTAGGTAGGCCTGGATCTTATTTCATAACAAGAACTTTTCTGAGGCGGTATTCTAAATACGTGCATGTTGATTCCCTCCTAGTCATCTGGCCTACAGGGAATGGTCTCCAGCATCTGTAGGGAGGCAGCAGTGAGTCTGGGTTCTGCAGACTGCATCCATAAGGCGTGGGTTTTAGTCAGGCTTCTATGGTACACAGTTTATTTGAACTCTGGCTGTCTTCTCATCTGTACAATGGGTAAGGACAGCAATTGCTTCATTAACTGCAGTAAAGATGGAGGGAAACTGCATTTAGAAAGTTTTAGCCACATAGTGATGACTCTTGTTCTAGTTAGGGATGCTAGCAGTCCCCGGGCCAGATGCTGCTGGCTTGGGTCATGTTCATTTTCTGCTGTAGTGCTTAAAGAGCCAAGGTGGCCAACAGTGTCACTGTGCTTTGCCGAGACAATGGGACTTGATTTTTTTATCCTAACCTTTAAGAGACTTAGTGTTACTAGATTTTCTTTTGTGAGTGTGTTTTTCCCTTATGAGAAACCTAAGCCATACTTTTAAATGTAAGACTTTAAAATAAATCACCACCCTGCACCGAAGGTCCCATTGCCACTGCTGTAGTGCAGGCTGAGAGCCTGGGCAGATGCCTGGGAAGTGACCTGGACAGAGCTGAGGCTACCTTAAGCCCCACAGGCTTGATAGTGAAAGACTGCTTCTTCTCCTACGGCAGCCACATGCTTTTGGTCTTGATACTAAAGCTCACCAGGATGGAAAGATGATGTTCAGACCTAAGTGGACTTGGGTGGTACCAGCTCTGGAAGAAATGCCATGCCGCACTCTGCCATGGAATACCAAAATTGGATGCAAAGCCACCTGCCATGGGAGTTCTTGGCATTTATTCTATCTAAGTCTATAGGGTGAAAACTACACTGGCATAGCAGTAATCAGTCAATCAATCGATAAATCAGAGATTTTTCTTTGAGTAATTTACCATTTACAAATTAGAAGTCATCTCTCTCTTAGATGTATCCTGGCCATGTGTTCCTAAATGAAACTTTTTGAAACCACCAAAATAAGTGATAGAGGTATTTTCCAATTAATAATGAAATTTCCCAAATCTCTTTAGTGAGCAATCCCCAAATTATGGGGTTCAAAAAAATGGAGATGTGTGGCAAGCAGGACCCCGGTGGTCTAGTTAACCACAGTGATAGAAAGCTAGAAAGGACTGTAAGTCTAAGAGAGCACCTGCCACATCTGCGTGAAGAGCTGCGTTCAGTGCTCAGCACCCATGTGAGAAACCAAACCTGGCAGCATGTGCCTGTCTTACCAAGATCAGGGAGGCAGGGGCTGGCAGAACCCTGGGGCTCACTGGCCACCCGTGTATCCATGTTCCACGTGGAGGGAATGTGCAAAGTACCCTGGGAATGCAGAGAATGGAGCTGCGACTGCCAGTAACTCATTCTGCAATGCCGAAAAAATCCTAGCACCCCTAAGCCTCATATGAGTGTCTGCTTGGCAAACATAGCTTCCAAAATGAAGACAAAGTGGAATCTGAATTTCTGTGTTTTCCTGTCTGACCCAAGTTTTTCTGAGAGCAGGCAAAAGACAAGTCCCATTTTCCTGCTTGACCTAATCAGACATTTTACTCTAACGAGCACTCCTCTCACTGGCCATCGTGATGAATGAGGCTGTCAGGCTGCCAGTTTTGAAGCCAAGTCAGGCACACTTTTCAAGCATTAAGACTGCACTGTAAATCAGGCACACTTGGCTTGTGTGAGGCCGAGCCAGCCACTGCATTTGTTGAGCCTCAAGCTCCGAAACTGCTGTAACACTTTTAACAATTAGTCATGACTCAGGGGACTGAGCTGATTTATCCCTTTTGGTGGACAGAGTGGCATGTGTTTTTGGAACAAGAAACTGAGTACAGACTCTGCCCTAGGGTAAGTTTTTAGTTTTGTAGCAGGGAGGGTAGCTGTGGCGAACATGCAAGGCTGCTGTGAAAGTTCCTGGCTGGTTTCAGATGTTAATCGTCATTTACTTCAATGTCAGGAATGACCAAACTGTAAACAAAATATTTTTAAAAGCCAGGAAAACTGCAGGGATGAGCAAAAGACTGCCTGTCTGGAAAAGCTAGCACAGTTTTAAACACACGTTTTAAACACAGTTGAGTCCTGCAGTCACAGTTCCTCCCTCAGTGCTTGTGGAAGCTGCCACTATGCCTCGAATCTCACTGAAATGCAAGAAAGCGAATCTCTGGGTCAAGGATGAGCAAGTCTAAAAGGAACAGGAACTTAAAGATGTGCGTGAGCTTGGCTGGCTCTGTAAAGGGTTTGGAGGTTTATATCATTAGGAGCAGATCAGCATGATCCGCTCATCCAAGGAGCAGCCTCTCGTGCATGGTTTCAGAAGGTTTGGACTTGGTCACTGCTGTACTAAGTGCGGTGGGTTCGAGCTCTCACATAAGCTCTAGACAGCCTCCCTTTCTTCTCAAAGCTCGGCTACTCTGAGCTTCTGACTCCCTCAGACCTTGCTCCATCTTCCAGAGCGGCTCTTGCTTTGAACTCCATTCCCCCTGCCTCCAGGTTACAATGAAATGGTTCCCAAACTCTCACCTTGTCCCAGATGCCTCTGTAAGCGAGAGGATGGTCTGTTTCTTTTACACCTTCCTAAGTGGATGTGGAAATAAGGAATTTATGTTTTAAGCCTTTAATTGCAAGGTCTGTTTCAGAGTTGTGTTTCTTCTTCCTCCCTTGAGCATCATGGCCACCACAGACCATAACTGTGTCTTCGTGTGGGTTGTTCCTCAGCATACTATTTGTACACACATGCACACACACAATGTCAGGGCTTATCTGCCGTGGGTTACGGAACATTAAACACGGGCATGCATAAGATCATGGAGCCAGTCTCCAGCTGATAGAAAGTAGACATAGATGAGTGAAAGAAGGGTCCGGACTTTGTAATTTTTGGTATACCTATGTGTTGGATGAAGGCTGAAGAAGATTTTATTATAGGTTTGTTAATACCTATCTTCTGAGATACTGTCCATCAATTCTGGAGCTTCAGATAATAGAAGATTATCCAGCATCCACATGTGGAATGCGGCTTTCTGAAGAGGGCTTATGTCATCAGTCTGGATTAATTTAATTTCACCATTTCATATTTTTGGCATGTAGAATTTCCAATTAATAATTCAAAAAACATGGGTGTAAGGAGACTGACGTTAACAGTTTTTGAAGTAGCATCCTTCTCATATGAGATGGCATCTTAGCTGAGTAAATAGATCATTTTTAATATAGAAAGTTATTTTAGTGTGCTTGGTTCCACAAAGTTAAGATCTGCTAACGTGAGTATAATGTGCCTTGTCATGCATCCAGTTCTGTATTTTTTTTAATAGATAAAAATCCATTCCAGGTTTATGTTAACAAAATAAAAGCCAACCCTCAGGAATATAATTTTTTTCCCCTGTATGCATTGAGAATTTTAGAGATTTCTTTTCACATTTGTTTCTTGGCTTCTCAGCATCATTTTAAAATAAAAGTGTGTACTGTGGTGCTGCCATATAAAAGCATTTTAGGAAAGCTGTTGCTGTTTTTTTTTTTCCCTTACAATTGAACATATATTTTTAATATTCTTAAGCTTTCATGAATGTGTTTTATTGATTTAGGAATTTTGTTCTTCTGTTTAATTAAAAAAATAAGATCTACAACTTGTTAGACATTCCACATCTAGAATTAATTCACTGCCAGTCCTTGCATATATCTGTGGCCATGTTACACTTCTGGGTGTAGCTACAAAGAAAGTGATAGCTTTTTAGTTTACACAGATGAGGTTACACTTAATCTAACCTTTCTGGATGCATACTATTGATCTTGTTTTTAATAGTTACATAATAGTCTACCATATGGAAGCAGAGTGAGCATGAATGAATAGATGGTTATGAGACTTTTCCTAAAGTATGTCTTTAAGTGAGTATCATTTTCCCTTGAACAATAATTATTTTTAGAAATAACAAATTGTCAGTAATTTAGTAAATTATTTTCTAAACTTTTTAACTGATTTTTTTCTCTTTTTTGTTTTGCCTTGGTTGGTTTTGAGACAGGCCTTGCTCTGTGACCTTGCCTATCTTCAAACTCACATCCTGCTTACAGGTTCACATGAGACAACATACCCAGCATATAGTTATGTCTATACATATAAATATACGTTGCATATGGTACTATATTGCATACATTAATTATACCTATAAAATGGATTTTACTATGCCATTTTCTTTTCTTCCTGTTATCCTCCTCTTTCTTCTTAAAACAGGTACATCTGGTTTGGTCGGAACTTATAAACCAGGCTAGCCTCCAGTCTGACTGCCTTTGCCTGGTGCTGGGATGAAGGGCACCCACTGGCTATTGTGCCCTGTGTTTGATTCATACCCCCATGGCCTGTCCCCGAGTCACTGCCGCTGATCTCCCCATCTAGTCCCTCCTTCACTTCTGTGCCTTTGCTTACTTATTTCCATTGTACTAATTTATAGTCCTGTCAGGAATACATCAGGATTCTTGGTTCCCTACATTAGCTGTGGTCATTTAGAACATGCTAAAATTCTTTAGGAGATAGGTCTGCAGCATGAGTTACGGTTTTGTGAGTACCAGTGTTGAAAATGCTGCTGGAAAGGTAGACATAGATGCTATAGTGAAGGGCTTCATTCTCTGAGTCTGATACTCTGAATCTCCAGCTTGTGCACAATATCTATCAGCCCTTGATTTTTCCAGAAGCTTTATGTTCTCCGCTTACACTTTTGTTCTAACAGCATCTTTATTTGGCATCTGGGTATGTGTGAGCGTAAGGAGGACTCTGTACCCTAGATGATATTATTACCAGAAACCACTAATTCCCTTCTAATCATTGGTGCAACAGGATCTACACTGCCTGGAAGCCTATGACAAACCTAGGATATGAGTCACGTGCTCAGGACATAGTGTGCCACTCCCTTTTCATTTCTTTAAAAAAAAAAAAAAAAAAAAAGTCATGTGCTGTATTCTTTGAGCTCACAGAACTGCATCTATCCACCCCTCCTTTGGGTGGTTTAGATCAGCGCTCTCCAGGCAGTACTTTGAAGTCTGTGCAATACATGGATAATTTAGGCTGACATACTTGGCAGGCCCATTTAAGAAGCAGAATTGTTTGATGGCATGACACAAGAGGTCTGTTAACTGAGTTATGAAGAACCAAGGCATTTCCAGCAAACCCTAGCCTTGGCATGAAATCTAAATAGTTCTTACTTTGTGGCATGCAGTCTTTACTTCCTGTGATGTAATATGGCCTCTCGTGCAGAAGGCAAGGAGGTGGGAATTTTAGCATACCTCATCATTTTTCTGTAGGCGGTGATGGGGATAGAGAGTGAATGTTTAAACAAAATATGAAGAACCAAATCCAGAGGGGGTGGTACCTCTGGAAAATGTGAAAAACCGTGGGGTAGGGCGGAGACACCTAAATAATGAGGTTACATACAGCCCTCAAAGTATTGCAAAATTAAACCTAGAAGTTAATTATTTCCCACATAAGTTATAAACATAGTGAAACTTTTCTTAAAAGAAATAAACTTTAATTTTATTTTTTATCTTTTTGAAGACAAGGTCTCATGTAGCCTAAGATAGCTTTAAACTCACTATATCCCCAGGAGGCCCTTGAACGTGAGATGCCAGTGCCACCATGCTGTGCTAAAGCTTTCTGTCAACTGACTCCGATTGCAGACTCCGATTGCAGCTCTTTTTTAAAGTTTTATTTGTAATTTTTTTTTTTTTGCTATAGTTCCTCAAAGTACATAAATTGCTTTAAAACTTATGTGGTTTTGGTCTAGATATTTTACTGTTATCAAGAAAGGTTCACTTTAAATAATTTGGAGATTAGGAAAAAGTAGACCAAGGCAAAGGTTACCAAACTTTTACCAGCTTCTCATTTGCATCGGTGAGCTCTCTGAATGGCGGCCTTACTGTCGGCCTGTTCTCACGGTGAGTATGGAGCTACAAAGTGGGTTTGGTGCATGCCTATGTTCAAGTGGAGGCCTGTGACACCAACAAATGGGGACCACATGGCAGGAGTACCCAGAAGCAAGTCAGCAAGCAGTATGATGTGCGCGCGCATGTGCGCATGTTCACATTTCTGCAGTAGAATTAGGCCTCTCATTTTAGTTTATGCATACTGTTAGGTTCCCTGGCATTTATACCTGCCTGACTTTAATATTATCCTTAGCCTCATCTTTGATTAGAGAGTTTAGCTATTGGAGTTCTTGGTCCTTGGTGGAAACAGTAGCACAGGGTGGCAGAGCTGCACTCGTCCCTTAGGCTGCCTTGGAATAGGGTTCACTCTGTGCTCCTGGCCATGTGCTTGCCTCTTTTTCCAGATTTTAGTTATGCATTGAGAAAATACCTGTTTAGTTTGTGTCAGTCCGGTAGTGTCACTGGGCATTATCGTGTAAGGAAGACTGGAGTGCCTCAAGCTTAGCATGCAGGAAGTGTTAAATAGCGAAAGCAGTTCTTTCTCTGTGTCTATTCAGTCAGGAGTTACTGAGAGTATAATCTCCATAAATTAAAATACCGTTGATGGACACAGATTCCAGATTTAAAAAAAATAATTTATTTCAGTGACTTAAAAAATTTTAAGAATCATAAAAACTTTGGAGAAGTAAAACATCTGTTCTTTGTACTAAAAATGTTTCAAGAATGCAAATTTTTGACTGCATTAAGCAACTATATGGCTAGGCATGCATTTATTCTTATACTGTTTCCCTTCTAAATCTTTTATGGTGCACTGTAGGGCAGTGGAGAGAGAGTGGGGTTTAGTCAGTTCTGAGCACGTCCTGCTTTGTAACTTCATAGCTGTGGAATTGATAATGATTAGCCTGAGCTAGTTAGCTCGACTTTGGGCAACTTCACTTAATTGCCTTGAGCTTTGGCTTCTCCATCTGCTTCATAGAAGAATAATCCTTGCTGTGGAGTGTCGAGGGTAATGATGACATTGATGGCTGCCTGGTAGATATCAGTCCTTGGTCAGAGCTTACCTGCGGCTTGACTGCCATGGTTTCTGGCTATCCGGACGAAAAAAGGCCATCTGCCAGCATGGCTAGTAGCTTTTACCCATGGAAAAGCTGTGCCGAGCTTTTGTTCAGCCCATGTGAACAGAGGCAGCTCACTGTGTTCATGTCATTTCCCAAGACAGGTATTGTCGTTCTTCTAATGAGGCCAAATGCATTCGAATATGTGTTTACAGCTCTGTGTCTCTAGTTTAAGGGTCATGGTAGTTACCTAAGTTGTAGGCTAGTTTTAAGTGAAATCCTGCTGTTGACTTTACGTGCTCCTTTGTGTGCTGTGTACCTTTTAAACCCTCCCCCCGAGATCCTGAACACCCTCAACCTGGGAATCCTCCATGTTCTCCCAGTTTAGTCACATTTCCCCCCACACTTTACTTTATACAGCTACCATCTAGTCTCAGTTGCTTGAAAAACGCTTTTCCACCCTGGCATGAGTGGATTGTGTGTCCTGTGGCCTTCTTTGGCCGGCTCCTTTCATTCACTACAGTGCCTTTGAGAACCTCTTAGGTCCATTGACAGTTGCTGAAGTTGGATCTGTGAGTAGTGTCTCACTGTTTATACGCTGGTCCATTATCCAGTTATCCATTGGGGTTCATCTCAGGTTGTGAGTCTCTGTGGGGTTTGTTTGTGTGTATGTGTGTGTGTGGGGACGGATGGATGGACAGGGTTTTTCTGTGTAGCCTTAGCTGTCGTAGAACTTGTTCTGTTGATCAGGCTGGCCTCAGACTCACAGAGATCTGCCTGCCCCTGCTTCCTGAGTGCTGGGGTAAAAGGAATATGCTACCATTCCCTGGCAGTTTGTCTTATTTTTATATAAGGCAACATATATTAATCATGGTAAGATTTTAAAATGATCAAATCTAGAAAAAAAACTATCTCATTGAAACATAACCTGTTAACGTTAGATTTATTTCATTTGAGTCCTTTTTCCCTATGCATGGATGTTTCTGATTATGGCTATATTTGTATAGTTTTGGTTTTCCACATACTTTTTAGAAGTTACTCTGGTGGTTTAAAATATAGATGCAAGCTGCCTTCTTAGTAGCTTTCCATGCTATAGCACTGCAGCAGCTCTACCTGTCCATACTGTGTGAAAGACCACTGAAACAGTCCCATCAGACATGCTGTGCCAGGGAGCCGCACCTCTCCCCTCCTCCTTTCTGTGAGCCCTGACTGCCACCCTCCTGTTAGAGGATGATCATGAGGTTTGGGGGAGGGTGAAGGGCATGGGAGTGTCCTTTCACACAGGGTTCTGCCTTCATTCACATTAAAAAGCAAAAGGCTTCAATACTCGTGTGTGAGAATCATGTAGGTTTGACCTGCTGTGTCTGGCTCGTTTCTCTTGGTGTGATGTCCTTGGGATTGATTCATATCCTTTGTTTTACTTCTTTCATGAAAAAAAGATTTTAAAAATTTTATTTTATGTGTATGGGCATTTTGCTTGAATGTTTATCTGTGCCCTTGGAGTTCAGAAGACAGGGTCAGATTCCCAGGAGTTGTGGATGGAGGCGAGCTGCTGTGTGGATGGGTGCTAGGAACTAAACTTGGGTCCTTAGCAAGAGCAAGTGCTCTTAACCACTGAGTCAGTTGTCCAGCCCCTCATTCCAGGGTTTAATTGTGAAGGTTTATGTAGAATTTTATGAATATATCACATACAGTTTTTAAAGATTATAAAGTAAGCAGTACTGTACTGTAATTACAGCCTGGCTGAGAGCTGGCGTGCTGGGACCCTTAGAGTCTGGGGTGATGCTTCTGCTACAGTGCCATCCCTCTACTGGGACAACTTCTCTGTAACTTTGCTTCATAGTTTTCCAACCTGTGCAGGTTCTTTGAACAACATAATTTAGTTTGCTTTCTTTTTTATCTTGCTGGCCTCCTTTAAGAAGAGAATACAGGATCTGGGTGTACAGCAAGGTCCTCAGTTCAGTCTCCAGCACTGTACCCAGGTTTTATATGTCTTACTATTCTAAGTGTTCGCTCGTGTCCATTAAGGAGAGCTTTCCCAGAATGCCTTCCCACAGCCTCCACACTGCTCCGAGAAGTGACTGTACTGCACTCATCCCATCTAGGTTTCTATGTCTCAATTGGAAATAATGTAGTATGCATTCTGCAGAAAGCTCTTTTGGTATTTAATAGTAGTATTTGGGTGTTATCACGAATATAGAATATGAATCATCAACTGGTACATTTTGCTCGAGTGTTTACAGCACATTTTACAAGCAGGTTCTGTAGTGAAGCCTTTTGACCTGGGGCCAGCCCTGAAAGCTAGTCACTCCTCCCCCATAGTAAACTCCTTTGAAAACTTGGTGACTAAAAAGTTTGATCTTTTCATGAATGTCTGAGGCTGGATGCTTCTCTTGATGTCAAATAGTCTGTTAATCTCTTTTTGTTAACTTTGTTCAGGTTGCTTAAATAATGGCTAATGTGACCTGATGACCAAGTCTTTTTTGATTTCCTAGATGTAGGTGCAAAAAACTACAGGCATCTCTGTGCTGTTTATTACAACAAGAATCCCGGGTTTGAGATCATCCATGGCTTGCTGGACAGAATTATGCAGCTGCTCGATGTGCCTCCTGGTGAGGAAAGCGGGGGCTACATGATCAAAGCATCCACAGGTAAGATGCCCGGGCTGGCAAGCCTGATGAAAGGCCACATCCTGGTTTTGATAAAGTCCGCCTTCCTTTCATTTTGCTTTTGATTTAGAGAGTGTGAGCAGTAAGGGGCAGAGAACTTTATCTCAATTGTTAGTATTTTCTAGAAAATACTATTCCCTTTCCCTCCAGAACCTCAAGGGGTTTGCTCGTCGCACTTGCTGGGAACTGCTGCGCAGAGTGGCTTTTGCAAGGAGCTGAGTTGTGGTAGCCTCTGTGGCACCATTGTGCCACCAGCACTGGTGAGCCCAACACACAGGCTGCAGGTTCAGAGTGCAGCTTACACCCATGACCTGTGTGCCTGCAGCTTTGAGGCACAGCAAGAAGAATGCCACTGAAAACTGCACTTGTTAATCAAGGAGCAAGGTGGGATCTGCCAAAAGCCCAGTCCAGTCTCTGGCTTTAATTTAGGCCAATAAATGCCACGTGTGTGCTGTGCGCCTCATATGCTGGTTTCTCCTTGTCTGAGGAGGTCTGAAGCTTTTGCTGTTTGTTCTCCTGTGGCTTGAATCTAAGTTTATTTTCTTTGACAAGAAACCTAGAAACAATTGAAGCAAAGTATTTTTATCACTAGTTCCTGATGTTTAACTTTGCTGTTTTTAGGACTGGATTTGGCATCCCAAATTTTCACCAGAACCTTCATTTTGAACGTGTTATTTAGCAGTTATTTATAGTGAGATTTTGGTGAGGAAATATTTTGGAGCTTTGCTTATATTTATTTTCTTAATCCTCAGAATTTTTTTCTGTTTTTATTTTTTATTGTGGCTTGTTTTCTTTTTTATTTTGAACCATTTTAAAAAATAGCTCTGAAATATCTAGCTATGTTGGGCTATTTGCTCATATAAAGTTGAATGGTTTAATGGTAGCAGGAATTTGGCATTTCTATACATATCTCATTGGATGTGATTCAGTGAAGATGTTTTAGGCTTGCATAGTAGAGTCCAGTGCTGGAACTGGCCCTTTGAGTCCATCTAGTACAGTATCTGGGCTTTATAAGTGAAGCAATTCAGGGGAGGCAAGTTTTATGTGTTGGGCCTGGTTGTTCATGTCAAACCCAGGGCTCTTCCTCCAGTTGCTTCAGGTCTTATTGTACACACACTGTCAGCAGTGGTAGTGTTCTAGAAATGACTAGGGGAAGTGACAGGTCTTTGACAGAACAGAGCCAGGGACTGTCCTGCAGAGCCCTAGGCAGATCTGAAGGTGAGTACTGTGGAGTAGAGAGCCGTTTGTGTGGCTCCAAGCTGTGGGAGGAGTTCCGGATGCCACCAGGGGCCTTCAGCTAGCTAGAAAGGGTTGAAGCCGCTGCTTCTTGGTGAGTGGTAACAGGTCTGTACTTCAGTGGGATTAATGCAGCCGCAGTGCATGTGGTCTGGAGGCAGGAAGAATGATGGCGAGTCAATGGTGGGAGGCCTTGCAGGGTACTGTGGATCCCCGAGAGGGAGCACTTCTATAAGACTGTCTAAGACTGAGCTTCAGAAGCCACCAGAAGATAAAAACAGCAGCATCCAATATTTGGAAATTTTCATAGTCTAGAGCCTTCTATGACAGCCAGTAGGTGTTGATCTTAAAAATTATATTTTTGTAATTTCAAACTTGTGTAATTTGAATCATGTGGATATTAAAGTTCAAAGCAATAGAGAACTTGTTAGCATCTAATTTCCCTAATAAAAAGTATATGCTATTTTAGCCTAGAGAGGCTTTTAAATTATAAAACACATCTATAAGTTATAACTATTTCTCTTCACACCCCCCACCCCCTTTCCTGGAACTAACTAGGTCTGTAGATCAGGCCTCAAATTCAGAGATTGCCTGCCCCTGCCTACTGATTATTGGGATTAAAGAAGTTTGTCACTACCAGCTAGCTTTTTTAGTCTTACCAAGTAATTCTGGCGGTCCTGGAACTCACTATGTAAACCAATCTGGCTTTGAATTCACAAAGATTGGCCTACTTCTGCCTCCTGAATCTAGGATTGAAGGTGTGTGCCACCAGGCCTATCCTGTGATTATAACTATTTCCTAATTACTTGTAGGTCTTTATGTTTCTTTTGCTTAGGGCAAATAGTTACGTTTTTTTCCTGTTCAGTGTTAGAGATTACACCCCGGGCTTTGAGCAGGCTAAGCAAACACTGCTACTGAGCTATACTCTGCCCTTGTTTTTTTGATGCAGGATCTGGCTGATTAGCCTAGCTTGCCTTCAGTTTTCCATCCTTTTTCTTTGCTTCCCTAGTGTTAGAGATGATTGACAAGAGCCATGTGCATGCGTGTGCGCGCACACACACACACACACACACACACACACATACACACACACACACAATGTATGTATATATGGTAGGAAAAGATCTTCAGAGTAGGGCAAGTAGAACCATAATTAGAACTACTGTTTCATGCCATTTTGGATTACTGAACTGTCTTTTATTACTTAGGCATATGGTTTACTTTTTAATAATTAAACATCCCTAGCGGCTTTGCAGTTATACTTTAGCTTAGTCTGTTTAGCAGACTTCTTGACTTGGGTCTTGTCGCTTTCTGTCTCTTAGTGCTTTCTTACAAGCTTCCTTGTGTGCTACTGTGCTGGGAGAATACGTAGAGTGGAGCTTAATCGTCTTCTTAGAACCTGGCCTTGCCCATTAGAGCTCTGGAAATTCATTTGGTTGATCATCACCAGGCTCCCAAGGCACGTGCTGGCTTACTGAACATGCAGAGCCTTATTGACCGAGTAGTAGCATTCTCTGTAGCTTGTGCCTGTCTGCAGCACTCAGAAAGCTGTGACTACAGCCAGTAAGACAGGCATGGTCACTAATCATACATAGTTTTCATTTTCTGAGCACCTCTGCAATTTAAGACCATGAAGTGATGTAGATTGTCAAGATGAAAGAATGGGATCAAGCTGAGTGAAAAAACAGAAACCCTTTAACTTGTTAGCACACTGCAGAACATCTTAAGGGTTTCAAAAGTTCAGCACAGAGTGTTTTAGAGGTACTTGATCAGATCATTATACCAAATATATGTTTTTATTTTTTTCAGGCTTTTTTCCCTTCATTTCTGTGGTTTGTTGCAAACTAAATTATGTATGTTAAGATGCACTTAGCCTTTTAACAAAACCACTTCTGGGCAAGGAAAATTCTCAACATTTTTGTGTTTAGAACAGTAATGTGGTTGCTGGGCAAATCAGTGGCAAAAATCATTTCTTGTAGAATGTGGTGGGCTTTGTCTGTGACTGGCTACACTGACTCCAGCAGTGGTTTTTTTCCTCCTTAGCTTGTTACCTAGTTCAGTTTTGATTTTTTTTTTTTTCAGTTCTACAGAAAGTTCAGTTTAACTTGAGACAAGATCGTTACTGAACAGACAGGCTTCAGAGCTTTGGTTTGTTTGTTTGTTTGTTTGTTTGTTTGTTTGTTTTTGACAGTCTGAGCTTTCATACTACTCAGAATTCATTTCAGGAAATGAAAATTGACCTTGTAATGCCCACATTTAGGGCAGCACCATATGTTATTAGGGACCTTCTGTTACAGTAACACATAGTGACCCGAGGTCATGATCTTATTCCTCTTTCAGGACACCTGTGGAAGATCTCAGATGCTAAAATACATGGTTAAAATTGTGCTGTTTCTCTGGTCACTCTTAGTGTAACATGAGCTGGAAAATTCATTGGGAAGGTATCTGAACAGCTTGTTGTTGTAAAGGTGTTCAGTTTATGGTTTGGTTACACAGAGCATCCTGGAGTATAATATAGGGGTTCTAAAGAGCATATCCGCACTACCATTAGCAAAGGCTAATCTAAGGCATCGGCTTTGGTAAAAAGTTTGAAGATTGAAGCCTTGTGACTTTAGTGGTTGTCTACAGCTTGTGGTCAAAGGTTCCCAGTATTGTGTCCATGTGTTTTGAGTGGTAAAAGACTGGGGGCAGGCAGCAGGACAGTAGGACCTCAGGGCTCTTAGAAGCCCTGGCACCTACCTCATGATTCACTCGTCCTGTCTTATTTGTGAGTGTAGGTTCATGGTTCCTGCCTCATTTCTGTGCAGAAGGTAAAGGTCCCATGCATGAACACTTTGTTGTTGTTGTTGTTGTTGTTATTGTTGTTGTTGTTGTTATTATTTCTCCTAAAGACCTTTTTTAGATATTCTCTGTCTTTTTTTCTAAAGAACTGTTTATTTATCCCCTCCTTAGGCTAGCTCCTACACAGTGCTACATAGCACATAACCCTTTTCTGTTAACAGAAAGTTTTCTCTCAGGCCTTTGTTAGAAATGCTCTCCCTCAGCAGGTCCCAGGCTCTCAGGAGGAAGCTGGTTCAGGGGCTGTACTTAATGAAGGGAAACTAGTTTCAGCTCCCAACGTTCATACCTTGATCCCTGAGAGAGGAAGTGTATCAATGAGCTGATGGGGTTTCTTAACTATTTCTAGACAAAGAAGAGAATGACCATACCCTAGCTTGAGAGAAGGAAGTGGTCCTGCTCCCATCTAGCCAGGACTGACGCCCAACCTCAAGGCAGGCAGTTCTCTGCTTCAGGAATACCTGCTACTCTCTCTAGTTATCAGCCAGACATTTTTGTCTTAATTGCCCTTTGATTAAATTTTAATTCTGCAGATGTACTATACATTGCTTATATGCTGCATGTGTAACTGTGTATATAGAACCATAAAACATAATAATTTTATGTGTGTGGGCATATGCAACCCAAGGATCAAGCCTAGAGCCTCATCCACGCCAAGCAAGTGCTCTATAAAACTTACTTTTAATTGTTCACTGAAGGGTTAACATTGGCCAAACAAATTTTCGCTTGTAAAATTTTCTTGTTGTTTATACAGTATAATATGACTATCCTTGTGACATTTTGATACATGCACAGTATGTAAAGTACTTGGACCTTATGTCTTTAAAACCTAGTTATTGCATATGAGAAAACATGCAACATTTATTTGTCTTACTGAGTCTAGTTTGCTTCACTTAAAATGAGGTTTGGTCCATTTTCTGGCAAATGATCAATTCCATTCTTCTTTATGGGTAGATAATACTGCACCACCAAGCTAAACTTGTAATTTGGAAGTTGAATTAAAAAAACTATTTGCTTTTAGGTTTATATCTGCTGAAAAAGTTTGGGTTCTGTTTTTATTTTAATGTTGGTTTGGTTTTGCTTTTTTGAGACGGGGCTCAAAACCTAGATTGGCCTTGAACTTGCTACATAGACTGATCTTAAAATATGATCCTTTTACTACATTTTTACTTATTTTTGTGGGGGGTCTGGGGCACTCATACCACTGTATTTTATTGGGGGGGGGTATCAGAGAACAACTTGTGGCAATCAGTTCTCTTTCCACCATGTGGGGGCTGGGGTAGAGACTCGGGTTCTGGGCTTGGTGATAAGAACCATTGCACTGCCCAAACTTGTGATCCTTCTGCTGCCAGGGTTATAGGCATGTGTCATCACACTTTGTTTATGGGGTGCTTGAAGTTGAACCCAGGACTTTGCATGATTGGTGAAGATTCATCCAATTGAGCTATGGCGTCAGACCTCTTCTGAAAAAAAATTATTTATTTACTTATGTAAATAATAGTATATAAAATTACTTATGCCAATTAGCAGTTCATAAAAGTATAATGTCTCCATGATAATAAATGGAACATAATTGAATTAATTGATAATCATAATTTTATGTTTTTAACACTTGACAAAGATAAATTTAGAACTTTTAAAATTAAGTGATATGAACTTTTTAAGTTTAGGGTCAGAGCCTAAGCCACACACAGATGATTTCTGTGGAAGCAACACACACAGAACAGTACAACAACCCTTAGGTGCGTTTAAGCTCTCGCTGTGTGATTTTTTTAGGCTTGTTTTGGTTTTTGAGACAGTCTTGTTTTATAGACCAAGTTGTCCTTCTCAGCCTCCTGAGAGCTGGGTTCACAGGGCTCTGCTTACCAGGGCTGTGACAGAGAACAGTCTTGGTAGAGCTTTTCATCAGTCTTGTATTGCTGAATCCTGTGAGAAAGCTCCTGTTTACACTTGTTCGTGTCACAGTCCAGTGAGAGGAACTGAACACTGAGTCAAAATTTTGTCAAGTGGAGCTTAGCTTTGAGGGCTCCAAGCTGTAGGAGACCCGAGGGGACCTGCTGTCTCTATTCTTAACCTTACTTGAGATCAGCACCTTTGGAATAAACTCTGCATCCCCTGTGCTCCCTGATGAGTTTATACTACTTAGCACTAGAGTCAGCCATGTGTCCAAGGATCCCTGGTTCCTTTTAGTGAGAAATCAAATTTGTATCATGGGCTGTATGCTAAGGTTGTTCATTGTTGCTCCAAGCAACTTTGTTTCTGGGCTTCTTTGCATACAAAGATTATGGAGATTCAGAAAACACTTGTTTGTTTGTTTGTTTGTTTTTAAGTGTTAATCTTTTCAAATCAAACAGGTTTTTGTTTGATTTTTATTTTGTTTGCCTTTTCGTCCTGGGGTTTGAACCTAGGGCCTCCTGTATGTTAGCCAAATACTTTGCCACTAAGCTACATCTCCATCCCAACATGGATATTTTCAGTTCATAGTCAGAACCTGAGGATATTTATAGAGTTGTATAGCTCTCTTAGTTTACACTGAAACTCTTTTTTTTTTTTTTTTTTAACACATTTCCATTTTTGTTTGCTTTTACTCATCTGGCTGTGTATGTCATCAGAGTTTCAAAATGAGAATTCCAATGTTGTTAACTGTATGACTGCTGAAAATAGTTTAAGCACTACACG
Organism: Mus minutoides; assembly: GCA_902729485.2. Taxonomy (NCBI): domain Eukaryota; kingdom Metazoa; phylum Chordata; class Mammalia; order Rodentia; family Muridae; genus Mus; species Mus minutoides. The sequence continues at coordinate 774,375 of LR749842.1, forward strand.
CAGTCATTTCTTTTATCTGTAGTATATAACCTACAGAGTGAGTACATAGAGATAATAATATTCAGTCTTTGTTTGATCTTTCATTCCATTCCTTTACTGCCTTCTGGGGCTGTGAGATTTTTTGTTTGTCTGGTGTGTGTGTGTGTGTGTGTGTGTGTGTGTGTGTGTGTGCTGGTGTTAGTTTTTTTGAGACAGGGTGTTTCTATGTAACCACAACTGGCCTTGAACCCACGGTCCCTCTGCCTTTACCTCTTTACCTCTCAGGTGATGGAGTTAACAGGTGTGCTCCACTGACCTCAGCTTTCTTTTCATTTGTCCTTCTGTGGTTTGTTTTTAGATATAAGAGCACATAAATGCATACACACCCCTCTGCCTTCTCAGCTGAGTGAGCAATGCTGTGTGCACTGTTATGTAGCTGGCTTCCTGTTCCAGCAGCCTACACAGAGAAAGCATATTGGGGCTTTTTTCCTTTGGCCCAAATGAACTGTTCTCATGTGCAGAATCCCAGTTCTCCGACAATGAACTTCGGCTTATTTCCAGCCAATACTACACTGTGATAGCTTTGTGCTCATGCTATTTGATGCTTTTGTCGGTACTTTTGGAAAAGATTTCTAGAGGTATGTATGGGGTTGTTGGGAAAGGGTAATTGGTGGGTAACCTTCTGCTAGATCTCTGATTCTCACACTGCAGGTGTAGCCGATGAGACGATCGTGTGTACACTGAATTGTAGGTTCTATGGGATGTTTTTTCCTTTCTGTTCTCAGTTTCATAGATGGGAAGTGGCATCTCACTAACATTTAGCTCCATTTTTTAATGAACAAATTTGAGCATATTTTCTCATTTGTAGTATATTTTAATTTCCTTTTCTCTGAGCCTCCTGCTAATTATTTCTTTAGATTTATTGGTCTTAGAACTTTTCGTGTTATATGACTATTAACTTTTTGTGATAAATATTGTACCTTTTTTAGTTTATTAACTCTTTGATTTTTCTGACTTTTACTATGGAGGTTTTTAAGCATCATATAGTAAGTTACTCATTTCTTTCCTTCTGGAATCTGACTTTCTTAGTGGAGATGTTTTCACACTGAGATCAGAAAGGAGGTGTTTACTCCAGCCATGAAGACTGGTTCCATTATTTTCTTACAGAGTGCTTCATAGTATTTGCACTTACTGCTTTTGTGGTTGCTACTATCTATAACTTTTGTTAAATTAACTTCCAAAATTTCCATTGCTGTGAACAGACACCAAGGCCAAGGCAGCTTTTTTTTTTCCTAAAGATTTATTTATTTTATGTATATCAGTACACTGTAGCTGGTAGCTGTCTTCAGACACACCAGAAGAGGGCATCAGATCCCATTACAGATGGTTGTGAGCCACCATGTGGTTGCTGGGAATTGAACTCAGGACCTCTGTAAGAGCAGTCAGTGCCCTTAACCTCTGAGCCACCTCTCCAGTTCCCAGGCAGCTTTTATAAGGACAACATTTAATTGGGGGGCTGGCTTACAGGTTCAGAGGTTCAGTCCATAATTATCAAGGCAGAAAGCATGGCAACATCCAGGCAGGCATGATGCAAGAGGAGCTTAGAATCCCACATCTTGTTATGAAGACAAACAGAAGACTGGCTTCTACTTGGCTAGGAGGAAGGTCTCAAAACCCACCCCACACAGTGACACAGTGACTTCCTCCAACAAGGCCATACTTCCTAATAGTGTCACTCCCTGGCCCAAGCATAGTCAAACCACCACATATGCCTTTTGAAATTTATGGAGAAATTGAGGAAACAGTATCTAATGATCATATTCAATTTGTATGTTTAAGAGATAAAATAACTTTCCAAGGATGGGATAGGTGTAGAAGGAGATATAATGATACTGAAAGTGGGTAAGAGTTAGAACAGAGACCTAACTTCTGCTTGGGTAAAGGCACAGCTCCCAGCATTACACCACTTCTCAGAGGCCCCTTGCTCATTTCTGAAGACCTCCAGAAGTCAGTTCCTTTCTTAAGTAGTTCAAGAAGCTTTTGGATGTATATCAGAGTTAGTATCAAGGTCTCCTTACTCATCCAAATCTATACCAGAACATTGAAAGTCCTTTCCCAGCATTAAAAACAAATTTATGTATAATGAAAATGGAATTTGAGCTGAGACCTTATTTTTCAAAGTTGCACATTTAGTCTGTGACTTTCAGATTTCCCACATGTGTAATATGTAGTTAATAGAAGATTTACAGGTGAAAAAAACCAACCAAACAACCAAACAAACAAAAAAGACCAAAACAAAACAAAAGCCAAGCATTGGTGGCGCACACCTTTAATCCCAGCACTCGGGAGGCAGAGGCAGGGGGATTTCTGAGTTCAAGGCTAGCTTGGTCTACAAAGTGAGTTCCAGGACAGCCAGGGCTATACAGAGAAACCCTGTCTTAAAAAACAAAACAAGTAAGATTCACAGAGGCTGTGAAGTAGTGTTCACACCATAGCCAAGAGGGGCTAAAATGCTAAGCTAAGGCTCTCCTAGACACTGGGAATTCTACAGCAGATTCACAAATACAGTATGTACTCAGGAGGCAGCTGGTCTGCAGCTCTTCTTGCCTCTATGTTCAGAAGTTTTTTTTTTTTCTATATATTTTTAACAAGCTGTATCCTAAAAGCCTTTTTAAAAATGTTATTAATTCATAATCTGCTTTCTTTAAAAATTAGAAATATTTTATTGTGAATTTGGGTCAGTGGCTCATCTTTTGTTTTGATTTTCCTTTTACTTATATACTACTACATTTGGGAAACTAAAGAAACACAGTAAAAAAATAAACAAGAATTATTTGGCAAACTATCATATGTAAACATAATAGAACATGACAAAAATGTCTTTAAACATGTGGCTATAAACAAAATTGGAAAAGCATATCCCAAAATGATATAGGTGCTAAGTATAAAGGTAATATCTATAGATATTGCTTGGGCCAGGTGGGTAAAGCCTACGGTCTATGACTTCTATTCCCCATGTTCCTGCAAGTTGTCCTCTGGCCTGTACACACCCCCCCCCCACACACACCCAGCAGTGCGTTGCTCATTAGCCCTAGGATGCGTGACTCCTGGTCACTGGACTGCCATGCATCTTTCACCTTTACCATGGAGTGAGGTTGATTTACTTTTAGGTAGGTCTTCACTGTGTAGCCCAGGCTGGACTCAGATTCTTTTCGCCTCAGTCTTCCAAGTGTCAGGACCTACAGTGAGTGATGCTATTGAATTCAAATGATTTTGTTAAATCTCTTTGTTGTAAAATGAGAACAAGTGTGTGCCCTGTCTAGGCCAGAGTTTTATTGGGAAAAGAAGATATGTGGATGTGTAAAGGTCTTGTGAATGAGCAAGTCATTCTTCAGAGATTTTCAGTCTGCCACCAGGAAAAGCAGCCCTGAATGGGAGAGCTCCCCACCAGGGTTTAGGATGTGGATTCTAGTCTCAGTTCTGTGCTTCAGCTGCTGCAGATTCTCTTCTCCTGTGTAAGCTAGAGGATGGACAGGGCTGTTTGCAAGCTCATTTCCAGCTAGGAGCTCTGAGAGGCCTCTGCTGTAGGTTCTCATGCACTGGTTCCTTTTTACCCGCCCAGGCTTTTATGTGTCACAGCTCAAATCATTCAAGACTTGTTCTAGGAATCTAGAATTTATTCATTAAAGACACTTTGTTATAGGGGGCCTTTTAGAAATGGTCTGGGCTGGGAGAGATAGCTCAGTGGTTAAAAGCACATGCTGTTTTTCTAGAGAACCTGGGTTCTATTCCCAGTACCCATAAGGAGGCTCACAACCCTCTGCAGCTCTTCTGATCTCTGAGACATGTGTGTGGTGTCTCTATACGTATGCAGGTAAAACATTTCTTTAAACATTTTAAAATAAAATAAAAATAAAAATTTAAATGTAATTTTGTTTCCCCCAATGAATGTTTTGGTTGTGTTAGCACTCTGCTGTATTAACAGCATCAGCGTGTGTGTTAAGGTTAGAGGTGACAAACTGTTAGTTCTCCAGTTCCTCTTTACAGTCTCTTTATTGTAAACCAGAGGAAGCTTGCAAACATGAAGCAGTGGACAGCTTGGCCGGCAGCTTAAAAGCATCCTGCTGCAGCCCTGTGTGCCTGTGGGCCTCACGTAGGAGGGCAGCTTTGGGGCCCTCTTCACCTTTGGCTTCTTGCTCTCTAGCTTATATTATTGCTTGCCTTGGGCAGAGTTCCTAATCTCCTTGTGCTTTTCTTCTTCCCATCTGTAACTTACTGTTGCTCAAAGGGCTTGGGCAGATCCACACTCTGAGACCCTCTGACTCCCACTGCAGATGGAAGGATCTGAACGGAAAGGAGGATACAGCATCTTTTCTTACTGTTGAATGCTCTTTTCTTTAGTTTTTAGTCTTGTTTTGTTTTTGTTTGTATGTTTTTAAATGTGCATGGTAAACTGAAATCAAATTCTGGAACCATAACATACCTATTATAATTACATGTTTGAAATTGTGTTTGCTACAAGTTAGCCGTGGGTCCGTCCATTCTGTGTGGAACTGTTGCTGTGATTTTACAGACTCTGCTTTGTCGGCTTAGCTTCACTAGCTCGACCACAACCATATTGTTACCATTTCGATGTACCTGTTCCAGAAATACATTGTTCAAACTTGGGTTGACAAACAGTCCTGGGTTAGGGGGAAAACTAAGAAAGGAGCTGATGGCCCAGAAAGTCCAGGCAATTGAGTCGTTTATATACCTCTCCATCCTGCAAGTACTTTAAAATGGCAGGTTTTAGAAAATGACTCGTGGAGACAAGAGTTGGATGATGGTGTTCTTTAGGAATTTTCAACTGAATCTTTGCTAACCTACAGTTAAAATTTGTCCTTTGATTTTATACAACTTACTTTGAGGCTAGTTTAAATTGCAGTTGGATAGACCACCTTTAAGCCTTTGCCACCATTTTGATTTCCTTCAGGTTGTGGAGGAAGAGCATGTGTGAGATGCATAGCAAGGACTGAACTTGTAAAATCTATCTTAGGTTTCCATAGCATGATCTTTGTTAATTAAGTTAACTGTTAAGAAAGTGGCAGCCACAGAAGCAAAGGCTGTAGGTGTGGGTTAGAGTTCAGGATAGTTAGTTATAGGGCGTTTCAGGGAATGGAGGGGGGATATTTCTCTGACACTGTCCACTGAGGAGTCTAGACTGGTCTCAGCCTGGCAGTCTTTTGCTTCCCTGGTGCTAGGAGGACAGGCGTGAGCCACATGCCCAACAAAAGATGGTTCTCTGTTGAAGGCATTTCTCTATGAGAAGATGAGGTCATCTGGGCTTTGCTGATTTCTTGTAAGAATAAGCTCCCAGGTCCTTGTCTAGTACATGATGCCAGTATTAAGACCTGGCCCACTGCCTCCCTGTAAGAGTTAATGGTGTCTGCAGGTGTGTTGGGATTAGCACTGTAAAGTTGTGTAAGGGGTTTTTCTTTCTTTTGATCTTCCGAAAGGGATGAAAGATGGCCATTAAATTCAAAGGATTAGGTCCCCTCTCTTTATAGACTTTAGGTACCATAAATATTCACTTCAAATGCAAGGTGAAGAATTGTGTACATCTGGGAGAAAATGGGTGTTTTATATTACCAGTCGGAAATTATTCAGTCTCCCCTTACAAATTAAATGGTCTTTGCAGAGGCATTTTCTCCTGAGTGCCCCAAGATCAGGAAAAAAAAAAAGTGTTTTGTG
>LR749842.1:780183-921777 GCA_902729485.2 Mus minutoides
CTCCCTCCCTCCCTCCCTCCCTCCTTCCCCTCATCCATCCTTTGAAAAAATATAGGGTTTGGGGTAGGTACTAACTCTAAAGTTAGCCTATTCACATTTTTTTTTTCTTTCACCCATATTACATAATCAGCCATTTTGAAAAGATTTAAGACATACTCAGTTGGTACTACAGTTATATAATTTCCATTTCATCCCTGAATTTGGGGACATGTATGTGCTAAAAGTCTAATGAATATAATTTCTGTTATTAGTAATGACATACTACTTTACCAGAATTCTCTGCCCCTGTTAATTTGCTCCTTTTCTTCCTCTTCCTCCTCCTCCTCTTCCTCTTCCTCCTCTAGATTTGGGTAATAAAGTATCCAATTACAACCACTTTTGAGTTTGAATCCCAAAATATGTATTGGCAATATGAAGAAAGGGAAGAGAAAGTTGAATAAGCAGCTGGTATGAAGCATGCCAAGTAAACTGTTAGGATTGAGCTGTCTCAGGCCAGGGGCAGGACTGAGAGGAGGGTGGCGAGCGAGCCTCATGCTTGATAACACCCTCTGGTGCTCTCAGATGAGGGGTCTGCTCAGTTACCACCTTAAGCTTCTACTTCCGTTGCTTTCTGCAATTAAAGGAATGAGTGAGTGTATGGAAAGCTTCTGCCAACTCTAGGCTATAATATTGCTCTAAAAAGATGGGAGCAAAATGAAACTGTGAAAAGTGTTTGGCAACGGGCAAGAGAAGGCACTCCCAAATGCTTTGATGGTCAGTTAGCCAGAAAACATGCTAAAGACGGGGTGCTGTGCTAGATTACGGGCCCACAGATGACCCCAAGGACACAAAGACTTTAATTAAGGGGCTTATTCACACCCTGCTAAGTTTGGGAAATTAAGCTCCTCTTTGTGCCTAACTGGTGTTTCTTTTGTCTGCACTTGCGCATGTATTGCAATAGAGAGCAACATTTCCCAAAATGTGTTCTGCCTTGGAAACGCCATTAACTGTGCCAGGTAAACACAAAACCTTGAGTTTATCGTCTCAAGGAGTTCATGCGGCTGTGGTGGGAACTGGTGTGCTGGGGCATTCAGTGCTTTTACACAGGAGGAGAGAGTGAAGGTGCTCTGTAGAGGCTGAACCTCAGTCCCATTCGCAAGGCGATGGCAGCTTCTTCTGTAGACACAGCATGCTACCTTTTCTCCACTGGGATCGGATCAACTCAGTTTGGCTTCCATCCAGGTCTGACTTTCTGAAAGCCTAGGCCATGGCCTTCCTGTGTGACTTTGTGTTTTTAGACAGACTTTATCAGTTCTAGCTGGAGCTTTTGGGTCCCATCATCCACTTGGGCCCTGAGCAGATGTGCCTTCCTTTGGCCAGCAGTGGACATTGTAAAGGAGAGTTTCTGAAAAGAACTCCAAAGGAGTTCCTGTGTCTGCAGAGACCATGAACTGATTGCAATGTCAGTACTGTGTATTGTGCAGAGATTTGAACTTCGTAGGTTCAGAGACTAATTAATTACTTTATCTTGGGCCTTATGGAATAGCCATTCAGTGCCTCACTCTGTGTCTGAACTAACACTCTGACTCATAGAACTGTTAGAACTAATATCTTGTGATAATAAATTAAAACCTCTTAAAAGCTCTTAAGAGAACACTATCTTTCATCCATCCATGAGCTAAGAATGTCATCAGATACTATCTCTGCCCCCTGGTGTACCCACCATCCAGCTTAAATTCACCTTGATTTACTATTTTGTTCTGTAAAACTACAAAAGCCCTGGCAAACTGGGTTGTTGTTGGTTCTATGGTGGAACCTGGAATTTGGGGTAACAAAGTTGTGTTTTCAGGCAGTGGCCACTCAAAAAATGCTCCAGAATAAACTAGTTTTCATCCCTTTGAAGTGGAGAGCTACGGTTGACAGTAACTCTCATCTTGAAGGCCTTGGCCTCGTCCGTCGTTGCCTTATGTGGGCTCTGTCCCCCTCCCCACTTTTTGCTAATGAGGCAGTTCTGACTGGGGAGTTTGATTTGATCTATAAGTTTCTAAAATACTAAGAATGCTTCTGTTTTTGTAACTTTACACGTAGTTTCTAGTTCACCTGTGGCATTAAGTCAAGTGGCATGTTTGTTTGTTAAGGTTCTTTCTGCCCTTGATAGCAGAAGGCCAACTTGCATGCTTCTCAGTTTGTGTATTTGGAGAACAGAGCCTTAGCTTGTTCTAATTGTGAGATTCTTAGGTGGATGTTCATGCCATCATCTGAACTTACTAGAAGCGAAAACTTGAAAAATGGTAGTGAACAATAAAGTTGTCACCGCAAGTCCAGGCGCGCAGTTGAGCAGAGTGGACTGATGAACCAGGGATTGCACATTGGGTTCCTTACACAAGAGTGAGGAGCCTGGTGGCCAAGGAGCCTTTGAGCAGCAGTTGTGACTTTGGGCCCAGTGAAAGTGTGAACTTTTGACATTTGAATCCTTTTTCAATACTCTTTTACCTTGGGATATGTTAAATAGTTTTGAGTATGGATTTTTCTTTGTTTTTCTCTGGAAAGAGAGAAAATTGCATTTATTGATATAAATATTTTTGTTACTATATATCTACCTGATTAATGAACTAAAGCAAAATCTGGTCCAAGTTTATAGGCAAAGTAAACCTGGCAACTGACGAAGAATATAACTGAATTTTACTAAAAAATGCTGAATCAAAATGTTGTTATATGAAGTAAAAATTCTCATTCCTTATCTTAGGCTTTATTTTGCTAACATTGTCAGAACTAGCACATCTGGCTTAGATTCTAAAGTAGTTTGGTTTTATGCTTCAGTAAAAATGAATCCAATCAAATTGGAATTGAAAATAGATAAAAGGAAAGCTTTCATACAGCAAGGCTGTCAGGAAGGTCTTGGGTATTTCCTCTCCCGGTGGCCTTTAGAGCAAGCCAGAGTCCCCTTAGGAGTGTCCTTGCCCTCGCCAGGAGCACCCCCATCGTCCACTGCTGCTCGTTATTTGTGCAGCCTTACAGCTCTGTCTACAGGGAGGATGGGTGAGGGTGCAACCCAGCTCTGGGGTGCTGAATGCACTGGGGGGGGGGGGAGCTGCCTTGGCTTGTCATCTGAAAAGTTCTCTTCATTCTGCCTTGAAGCCAGCCTCCCTCCCTCGTCCGTCCCTCCCTCCCTCCCTCCCTCCCTGTTTTTCTTGTTGTTGTTGTTGTTGGGGATGTAGTTCACAGTCTTGTCTTTACGGGTAGTGTTGTCTTTTAAGTTGTATTTTCATTTCACAGGATAAGAGTGTGTCATCTTTATCAGATTTAACCGTAATTACTATCCCAGCCATATTCTTTATTATCTCTCTAGCTTGGTTTCTGAGGTGTATGACATTCTTTTCCTCAGCCCTTTCCTGAGTGTGGATCAGGGCACAGAGCCAGCTGTAGCACTTAAGTGGAGCTCGTGGGACAGCTTGCTTTGACTGGGAAGCAGAATCGCTTAGCTTGATGAGATGGGAAAAAATAGTTTGGCCATGTTGCTTTGGGCTGAGAATGACAAAAATGTTTTTCTGTTCTTTCCTGAGAATAGAAGCAAGTATCTCTACACATTGATTGGGTAGTCTTTGTAACTCTTGTCTCCATGGTATCAGCCCAACAGTAGTAGAGTCCCCTGTCCACCCCTCCCACTCTGTATTCTTAATTATGCTGACCTTGGAGCTATTAGAGACTCAGCAGTTTGCTCCCCCATAAATAATGCACCCGTTCTGAGTGGCAGACTGCAGGCTTGTGGCCGAGTTCTGCTGGGTATTTATAGTTCAGGCCAGTAAACATTTTGCTTGAATCCTTCAGGAGCTGTGGGTTTGAGCCCCTTTCAAGTGGGTGTTGAGAGAAATGAATCAGCGTTGTTTTTTAAACTACTGCAGAGTCCAGCACGTTGATAAGCCTGGTAATTACCAGTGGCACTGGTAATTTAGTGGCTAGGAAGTGGGTGGGCCTCCCGGCTTGTTGGTTCATTTTCAGCTGGTTAAGCCTCCAGCATGGTGACTGGGTGGGAAGCTGAAGCAGAGCTCTGGCAGCAAATAAAGAGAGCTCTCTGCCTGCCTTGAAGTGAAGTCGGAATCAGCTAAGACCAGTGTGGCTCTGCTGTGGCCTTCACCGGGGCTTTACAGATGGTGTGCCCGATCTGCTTAGAGGCAGATCTCTTTTCTGGAAGGGACGCAGGTTGCGTCGTGGAGCTGTGGCCTGTAAGCACACGTGCAGGTCCCTGTGGCTGTGGTATTTCACTGTGGGTTTCTTGTGTAATAAAGTGAAGTATGACATGGTAAGGAGTGAATGCAGCCACAGCAGGCTTCGCATCCAGCAAGTACTGATGTGGGAGAACCTGCTTCTGTCTGTTCTGTCCCTGGAGGCTCCTCAGTTTTACTTCTTCTCCCTGTTTCCCTAAGAAATGATGACACTCCTGCGGCCTCAGGAATAGGGCTCTTATTCTCACGATTGTTTCCTGGTGTAGCTGTGAGTGCACCTTCATACTAGCAAGTGCAAGGGTGCACAGCCATGCAGACAGAGGCTTAAAGAAGAACGGGTATTTTTAAAGGAGACTTGTAGGCTTTTAGTGTTAAATGGCTATTGACTTTTTTTTTTTTCAGAAGGATCATTGATTTTTCTCCCACTCTCTGTTTCAGGTTCTGCATTTTTCCCTGGACGGTGTGCTGAGATCTTTGTTGGGGGTCAAAGCATTGGGAAGCTAGGCGTCCTTCATCCTGATGTTATCACCAAATTTGAGCTGACCATGCCCTGTTCCTCTCTGGAAATCAATATTGAGCCCTTTTTGTGAAGTTGGTCTCTGTTGTGTGGTTCTGTCTCTGAGTGTCCCTTTCTGCTCCTGTGGTGTCCTTCAGCCCTCTTTTACAGGACACATCCATTCGTGCGTTAATGTTTAATAAAGTGAAATTTGCTATCTGGCTCCTTGTGTAGCTGCATTAGGCCAGCGTGTGGAACAGCCGGTGTGATCTGCATGTACCCCATTGGGGAGAGGTGCCCTAGACAGGCAGGGTGCGTTCTGGGAGCAGAAGTTTTGCTTGGCCTTCAGAGTGTTGGTTACTTATGACTCCTCCTGAATAGAAGGAAACAACTCATCAACTAGAACACATGTTGTACAGGTTTAAGCCTTTTCTAAACCTGATAAGTATTAATAAAATCAGTACTTTAGGCAAAAATTTTCAGAATCAATATGACCAATCAGTGACAGCTTTTCAAGTCATTTTTTAAAAAGTTGATTTATGTGTGAATATATGTGTATATGAATGGCGTGTCAGTCTGTGTATATGTGTGAGTATTTTTGTATGTGTGTATATATACAGTTTATTACAACTTTATAAGACAAGATTATTAGTCCTCCTCAGGATACAGATAAAGACCACATAGACAAACTGCTGCACACTCCTTAAATGGCCACTGTGGGGCTGAAAAGGTGCTAAGGGCACCTGAATTTAATTCCTGAATTCCTGTCACCCACATGGCGACTCACAGCCATCTGTAATTTCAGGTCTGACACTCTCTTCTGGTCTTCAAAGGCAACAGGCACATAAGTGGTATGCAGATGTACATGTAGGCAAAACACCAATACATATTAAAAAAAATGTAAGAAGGGCTGATGTGTAAATGATGGATCGGGTATTGGTGGTCCAAGTGGGATTGTTGCATTCCGCTGCTGAGAGGATGTAAAGTGATATATAGCCAGGAAAGTAGTTTGGAACTGCATGATCACACAACAGTTCTTATGCAGATGTTCAATGTTATATATAGTAGGCCACAGACCACATAGCCTTTCTATGAAGGGCATGCATTTTTTATGAGGAATGGACTCCTGATAACACAAATGAGTCCAAGAGAAGGAAGCCATACATACATGGTCCTATTGATGTAGACGAAGAAGAGATTGTGGGGCTGGTGAGGTGACTGGCTAAGAGCACTGCCTGCATTTGCTGAGGCCCTGGGTTTGATTCCCACCTACTTGATGGCTTACAACTGCAACCCTGGTTCCAGGGGATCCAGTACCTTCTGACCTGTGCCAGGGACACATAATCGATATTTAAATCTTTAATCAGGAGCAAGTTGAGTAGAAGCTAGCCAGTCACACAGTGGCTCCTGCACTAAACAAGAGAGGCCCAGTGGCTCAGGAGGGAGTTATTGCTGAGAGCTGTCCTGTGTTGACCTCTGTTTTTGGTATTGATGATGCATTGGTATTATTGACTTTGGCTCTTTCTTCCACTTTACCAAAAGGAGAGTAATGACCTGAAAAGACATATTAACTGCATTAAGCTAAATAGAACCTCATTTAAAGGATTTGACCCAACTGATAACTCCAAAGTTCTGTCCAGTTATGTTACGAGGACTTTTGAGTAACTTGATATATATATTACTGTGGGCCAAATGCCCTTTCTTCACCAGTATACTCGGTGTGATGGTTCTTAGAAGTGAGGTTTTTGGGAGATAGTCAGGGCTGGATGAGGTTTTGAGGATGAAGCCTTCCTGCTGGGATTAGCGGCTTTCCAGGGAGACACCAGAAAGCTTGCTTTCCCATCCCAGTGCGTCGATGACAAAGAGGTTCTGTGGATACAGGGTCAGATAGTGGCCTCCTGCAAGCCAGAAGAGCCTTTATGATTAAGTACTTGCCAGTACTCGGTTTGGATCTTGATTCTCCAGAAGAGTGAGAAACAAACTGTTCTTTCTGAGCCACTGTGCCTGTGCTGTCTTGGCAGCCATAAAAGAAAATGGAGATTGGCGTGTGTAACAAGATCCAGGGTGTCAGTACACCTCTAGGAACACCAGCAGCTTCAGAAGGTTCCTGCCAGATGTTGCTGTGGGGAGCATGGCCTTCTTGGGTAAAAACAGTAACATGACAGACTGAGTTCATATCCTCTTCGTGGCAGAAAGAATGGCTGTGGATGTGGGCAGACTGGCCCAGTTGAATTAGCATCTCCAGCAATGGGCTGAGAGGAATTGTGTCTGGCCAAGCAAAGTCCTGTGCTGGGCTTTTTTTTTTTTTTTTTCTCTCCCTTATGACTGCTTCAGTGCTCCGAGTCAAGTGTTTTTCTGTTTAAGGAAGCCAGGCTAGGACTGAGGCATGGTTGTGTGTTAGAAAACCTTTGAAACAGCTCAGTTAGCGAATGTGAGGAGGCAGGGCCCCAGAGAGGAATCAGAGGCCTTCATGCAAATGAGCCCTTTCAGAAGGAGTGACAGGAAGGATACAATGTGCCTTTTTGATACCACACTTGGTGGCAAAGGAACTTACATTCCAGAAGCTGCCACTTTCTGTCACGAAGGAGGATACTGCTGGCCCATCAAACAAGCCCTTCCTAAGAGCCAAGGCAAGATGGTTCTGTTAGAGGCAAGTCTGGGTAAACTGCTCACTGGGTTCTGGACACATTGGGAGCACACACCTAGACAGAGATGGGTGGGTCAATCAGAGATCTCAACTGTGAGTCTCGGGATGTTCATTTATAGAAGGAGCACTTGGGGTCACCTGAAGCAGTATAAGCAGACAGGTGCCCCACAAATAAACTGCTGTAGGAAGATTGCTCAGGGGGGTGGGGGGGGAACTCTGGAGTATATGGGTCACTAGGAAGCCCAGGACTAGGTTTTGTATATGGCGTAATGGATGCTTTCATCTTCTGGAACCTTCTACAGCTCTTTATCAGTGTCGAAGTGAGATAGATGAGTTACGATGGTCTTTGTTTAGTGGGCTCTGCATGATTTGTTCCCTCAGGGCCACCCATATGGTTTCCAGGTGACAAAGCAGCAGACCAGCATCCCCTCTCCTCTCTTGGCACATTATGAACTCCTCTTAGGTCCATTGATTAAAGCAGCATCAGGTTGCCATCCCCACCCTCAGTGAAGAGAGGACCAGTTGGACTTGTTACCAAAAGGTTTGGCTTTCTTTGGATACCTTCACTGGGAAGAATCTGGCTTTGCCCCACCCCAGGGAATCGTGATGTCACACAGTAAGAGGAGAAAGGAAGGCTAGCAGATGTGTTGTCACATAGTAAGAGGAGAAAGGAAGGCTAGCAGATGTGTTGAGTGTGGAAAAAGTGGCAGCAGCCGGGACTTCTAGCGCCACCGTTGCATTTCTTGTTTGTTTTTGCATGCCACATAGACAGGCGTGGAGAAGCAAGAGGAATGTCTTTGGCTTCATATAGCTCCCTTGTCTCATGTGGCTATGGTTTTTAAAAATTTAACATTCTATGCATGGCCCACATTCATCTCCCGTCTTAGTATTCATGTAAGTATGCAAGTCTGTACTACAGGTGTGCCCCGCTTCAAGGAAACAACGGATGTATAGTAAGACCAAATTAATTTATTAAAGTCTTATGTTTGTGAAGAAGGAAGAATTGCCATATGACTTTGGAACAGCAAAGCACACTGAAAGTTTACAAGATGAGCAGAGAGCTGAGCAGATGGCTGACTGGGTTAAGGGCTGACTGAAAGCTAGAGGACCTGAACTTGGCTTCCCAGAACCCATGTAAAAGTGGTGCATGATGTCATGTGTGTGAGCCCAGTACTAGGGGGCAGAGACAGGAAGATTCAAGGGGCTTGCTGGCCTGGCAGTCCAGTCAAAATAGTGACCTTCAGGTTAAGAGGGAGACTTTCTCAAACATATTGTGGAGAGCAACAGAAGATGTGTGAGGTGCCCACACCATCATACACTCTCATACAAGCAAAATAAACACATATGGTTTGTAGGAGAACCCTGTCTAAAATGAAATGTACTTGACTTGGGTCTGTGTAACCTTGTGTTGGAGAAATAGATCCATTCACCGTAGAGACAGGAAACGCTGTTCACAGCAAAACAATTTACAAGCGTTGTTTCTGAAGACTAGTTTGAGGAATGGATCGGAGAAGCCTAAGGACCGTGATGTGCACAGGGCCGGACACAGGTTCATGTTTTCTAACTAGGAGACCTGGGAGCAGGCAGTTCAGAGGTGCAAGTGTGAAGGTATCCAGGGCACCCTGAAACACTTGAATCAGGATGGCAGGAGCCTGTGAGAACACCATACCTACCACCCAATTCTCACATGCTGATCATGCAGGATTGGTCTGGCTTTTCCCTGTAAGAGCCCGGGGAGTGCCTCTGTCCAGCTGGTCCCTAGATGCGGAGTATCTTCTTGTACCTTCTCACCCCACTGCCTGGGCAACCTGGTCTCCCCTCCAAGCCTGGCTTCTGCAATGCCCTCTATAAAGCCTGGACTTGCTCTTGTTCTCATGCCCAAATTGATACTTGTCCTGCCGCCCGCCTCCCATGGCCTGGTCTTTTTCACACAGCCTTGGCGCTTCAGCTCTGACTTAAAATTCTCTGAACCCGTGTCTTCACTGACCTGGGAGAACTCCACAGAAAAGACTAGAGCTTTGACATTCTTTGGGTGCCCAGCACACGAGTGACAGTATACACTGTTCATAGTATAAATGCGGCCTCACGGAACCCCATCCATCACTGGGTAATCTAAGAGCAGTTCTTTGAACTGCTAATTCAAATCAAGGTGCTTAAAGCCAGACAAAGCATCACATACAGTTAGGTAAGCTTGACTGGGGTGGAGGTGGGGGGTGTTCAAACACCTCAGCCACTTATCTATGAAAACATTCTAGTTCTCTAGGTTAACCTGGGTCACAGACTGAGACCTTGTCTCGAAAAAGAAAAAAAAAAATCCACAGAAACAAAACATTAGATTTTAAAGCATTTAATAATCATACTCAAACAAAAAGATTTTATTTTAAAAAAGAATAAATTTACATACACTGCATAAGCAAGACAGTTGAAGGCTTCCAAAATCGAAACCTGAAACATGTGGTCTGAAATACCACATGCTGTGATTATCCTGGGAAGATGAGTTGTGTATTTCGGCAAGAAAGGTCAAGTTACCAGGCACAGTGTCAAGTGGTTTTAGTGGCTACCATGAAAGGTATTAGGTTAAGGGTCTTGCCTATGCCTTTTTCCAGCATATGGTACAGGTCTGAGCAACAATGACCCAAAATGGACAGCTGCTTGGAAGGCTGGTTCTAGATTGATGGCTTGGCCCAGAGGAGTAGCAAGATGGGAAAAGGATGTGCCATTCTTCTTGATTCCCAGAGGAAGCTAAAAGCTTTGGTGTCTGGGTAGGCCAGGCCTAGACTTAACACGGACACATTCTGGTGACCAGGCCAGCCCAGTGCAAGAGGGCCTTTGGACTAAGACAAGATAAGCCAGCAGGGGGCACTCTCTCTCCAGAGAGAAACTGACAAACTGTTGAAAAGAGACCCAAGAGAGAATTTACTAGGATGACAGTGCTGCTCTGTAAGAAGAGAATTTGGTGAATTGAGAAGGCTCACCAAAGGCAAAACGTGATCAAGCCATAGCATTTAAAATCAATACTGTAGGAATCCAAAATAAACTTGGCATCTACAGTGAATACTTTATCCCTCCCTTTTCTTTTATCAAGTCCATCCAAGAGTGGCCAGTCATGACAAATTCTTAGGCCACTGTTTAATGTTGTATGGCTAATATATTCATCCTCCATCTAAATTATGTAAACACAGCCTCAAATGCATTCACTCAGTTGTCAACTTCCCTGTTGTTGGGCCTTAAACTGCCTAATCACCACACCCACCGCTGTGACAATACATACAGCCCTTCTTTTGCAGATAGACGTACAAGAAGCTGAGCCTTTTGTCATTAGGCTTCAGACAAACCAACTAAAATCACCTGTGTGAATATAAGTCAGCATTACAAGCACTAGTTTGGTAGCTTGGGGTTGGGGGAGAAACAATAGAAACAGCCATGCACACCTGGAGGCTGGCCTAGGCAGGCTCCAGGCTCCCCAGCCACGGAGCTGAAATACTGTCAGCAAAACCAGGCAAATGCTGGGCCATTGCATTCCTGTTCTTAACTATGACGAAGAAGAGAAGAATTGTTAAGTTAAAAATGGGAATTTTGTTAAGAATTATTCTTTTTGTTTGTTTTTCAAGACAGGGTTTCTCTGTGTAGTCCTGACTGTCCTGGAACTCACTCTGTACACCTCACTGGCCTCAAACTCAGAGATCCATCCGCCTCTGATTCTATGATTAAAACCAGGCCCAGTCCAAGAATTATTCTTCAGGAATTAAAACACTACATTCAGTACCAAAGAACATCATTCCAACCATAGGCCATGGGACATGCTCAAAAGCAGAGAGAAATGTTGGCTTTGGTGTTCACACTGAATGCAAAAGTTGGAGCCTTAGTAGCTCTTTTGGGGGGCAGGGGGTGATTTGTCCAGTATGTGCATATAGTGAAACACTGGCTTACCGACACCATCCCTCAAAAGATCAGCAACTACCATTCACACGAACCCTTCAGGATGTCATTGCACCTGATCCTTAATGCCAAAGTGCTGAGTCCAGGGAAGGAGGTCTCTGCTGTTGGCGTCAGGCACACCTTCTTAGCTCTAGGGAACTAAGGAGAACCATTCTAAGGCTAACAGGCGCTACAGTTAACTGGCTTATTCTCTCCAAATAGACTGCAGTTTTTCTTGTGCTAAAATTCTTCAGGTCTAAACATCTTAAAGCTCTTAACTGAAAAATCTTAAAACTGCCAAGAAAGAGGTAAGAAGAAGTGGGAGGACTGAGAGGGAGTCCCTGATTCTGCCCAGCGGGTGAATAACTGAAGACATTTATACAGAGTACGAGCGATGGCAAAAGGTAAAGTCACAGGGATGCGGCAGTGTCCGGGCTTCCGGACGGACGAAGCTCATCCATTCTTGTGCTGATTCAGTGTCTTCCAGGCTTCTGTGGAAGCTCAAACAACTGAAGGTGCTGAAGGTGAGGCAGGCAGGCAGGAGAGGGCAGGAGTCGCAGCGTGTCCTCATTTCCTCCTGTGAGGAGCTGGCAGCCCGCCGTGTGTTGCTTACACTGGTGTAGAAACTGAATCCCTAGATGCTGTGGCCCAAATGCAAGGAAGATCAGCATCTTGCTTCACTAACAGTTGCTGGAGGAGATGAGTTGGTAAATAAAGCAAGCTCTTCCGGTGGCCTCATGGCTCTGCTACTGTTTTCAGTGTCCTCACAGGAAACTTTATTTTAGAATGGTCTTGCCACCCACTCAGGCACAGTCCAGTCTGATGATGCACAAGAAGCCATTCTGTCCAAGGAGTTGAGATTTTCCATGGTGCCACCCTTACTCCCAGACTAAACTCCAGTTTGGGGATTGAGACTTGGCATCAGGCAAGGCTGTAACTGAAAAGAGCTATCCTGCCTTCATAGTACCTCAAGTCTACTGGGTCTCTGGAGCTTGGTGGGGCTTGTAACCATTGCAAGCCGGGCCACAATTCCTGTCCACCCAAGATCGTAATCCCAAGTCCATGTAACAGAAAGGGGAGGGGTGGTCTTGCAGACCTCAGCTGTGGTTTGAGCCTGGTGTCCTTACAGGTGAATCCCACGGCTGCTGCCACAGCAGCCGTATCTATGTTACATCAGCAAAACAAAACTATGACTTAGGGTTTCCTTAAACAGGAGGCATTGAGATTACCTGAATCAACAGCATTCTCCATTTTGCATTTCGCATTAGCAGACTAGTTCCTAACTGTCCTGGGCTCAGAGCAATCCCAAAAACCTGTGCAACATTGGCACAAAGGTTGTGGCACAGATGCCAACAGATGTGTAGGTGACAAACTTGTAAGGGACTTCAATCTCTAGTCTTCGCCTGGCCTCCTTGTTCCTAGTAACCACCTTGAACCACGAGAATAGTACTTGCAGGGAGAGCTTTTGCACCAGTTGGCGAACCAAGAGGACCAACATGAGTCCCACCATAAACTTGGTCAGACCTAAAACCAGCATGTCAGTGGTAAGGGGTGGGATGTTCTGAATCACAGGAAGAGACGGGGTGGGCTTGGACACGAGCTGGAAGAAGTGGTTGATCCAGAATCCCAGGGCCACTCCAGCCCCAGCAGCCACGATGGTGGTGGTGTCCGCCCTGGTCGGGCTGTAGTAGTCAGACACAGGGTAGTTGTAGCACAAGAGGAACGGCACAACTATGACACCCACAGGGAAGAGGGGGCTGGCAGAGTCCAGGGAGTCGATGAGGGTCCAGGCAGGGTAGGTCAAGGCAATGAGGACTGCAGTGATCAGAACGCCACCCAGGACATCCTGCCAGAAGAGAAAAGAAAAATGCCTGCTTAGCACTGAAGATGCAATCTCTGCGTGGTTTTACTTTATAGTATGTATGCAAAGGAAGTATAGATCTAAGAATTTAAAGCGAAGATAGGAAATAATATACATAGTTACCATCCTGCGGTGTCACATACTCTCTTACCAGAGCACTTCTGTATTTCAAGAATAAATCTCTGAATTTCTTTCTGAGTGAGTGGTTCGTAGTTTCATTGCCATGTAATCTTATATTTTTATATTCATCTTATGTCACAAGAATTGTCATAGTCTTTACAGGTGGCACCACCCTCTTTTGGCAGATAGTGTGAAGGCTCTAAACTCTTTACTGAGTTTTAAAAAAACAAACAACCCAAAAAACCCTAAATAGTAAACATTACCAGATGGATGACCCATTATGTTCTTCAACCCACTTGACTAGAGTAAATACCACAGGAGAAATGCGCATCCCTGTAAGTAAAGAGACTGGACAGTTTACAGCAGAAACACTATTACAAGACACTGTTTAATGCTGCTTTCCAGTACTTCAAATACTCTATTATTTACTCAGAATAAGATGGAAGAATCAAATCATATTGGGGAGAAATGAAAGCTGGTGTTTCTGTGACTCCTGGTATTTGAATGTTTATAGGAGTTCTATTAATAATCACCTCACACTGGAGACAATCCCAGATTCCTGACTGGATGAAAAGGTAAAAAACCCTGTGGCATAGTCATGCCCTGGAATACTTTTCAGCAATAAAAAAAATAAAAAATAAAAAAAAAAAGCAATGAATTACTGATGCATAGTACAACATGGATAAAAACCTCCAGGAAATGCTTCTGACTGGAACAAGCCTCCAAGCTCCAAGGGTTACATACTGCCTGGTTCTACTTATATGGCATTCTCTAAAAGACAAAACCTCAGGGACAGGGAACGGTTATCGGCCGTTGCCTAGGGGACTTAGTTTATCCTGTGTGACCAAAAAGGATGTCATGATGTAGTCTAGGGATAATGAGACTATTCCATACTGAGATGGTGATTATAAAAATGTATGTTGTGCTAGACTTCATAAAACTTTGAATGGCTACATTATATGATGTGTGCACATGTGTGCCTGCAACAGCAGGCCTGTGGAAGTCAAAGGGAGTTGGGTCTTTTCCACCATGTGGTTGCTAAGAGTTGCTCAGATGATCAGGCTTGGTGCTAACCAGGCATCTTTTACCCGTTAAGCCATCTTACCAGCCCCAAATTCACAAAGTCTTATGCCAATAACTGTCAATTTTTTAACTAAGAAAACATTTTAAACAATTGAAAATTGAAATGCTTGCAGGCTCCTTTGGCCCCATCTAACACTGCCAAGTGTTAGCTGCTGCATTTTAAGGGGCCCCCAGAGACCCATAGAGGCCCCTAACTTTGTACTCCTACCTTCTTAGACTGTGCTGAGATCTAGAATCTGTGCCCTACCCAGTCCTTCAGACAACATTCTGTTAGCTGGGCATGGTGGTGAATGCATGGAGACGCATGTATGGAGTCTCAGCCTTTGGGAAGTGGAGGCAGGGGGATGATGAGTTCAAGGCCAGATTGGGCTCTATTGTGAGACTCTGATTCAAGAAATCCAAGGGAAAGTTAAAGCTGTTAATGAAGCCATCTTCCGCTCATCTGTGTGTAAAATGCTGCATGCTTCGTGGGGCAGAAACTTGTCAGTAGCTTTTAAAGTACAGATTTATCTTTTGAACTAGCAGCCTCACCTGGGGACCTGGCTCAGGAGCTGTAACTGCACACAGATGAATCAAGGTTGTCATGTTCTTCATGGTGGGGTTGCTGGTCATGGCAAGTCCTGCTGTAGGAGGAGCATTGCATTTAACTGTTTACACCACGGAACACTGCTATGACTGGAGGATGTTCCAAGCAGTTTAGAAAGGCCAGGTGGGCCTGGGCCACCAGGGTAATGACAGAGCAGAGCTTTCTACTGACTACTATATCCAACCCCTCTGGGAGCATATCCAGCTGGAGCCTGCTTTGCTTTAGTGGGAAGAGCGAGTGCCTTCAGTGAGGACTGAAGCTGCCAACGCTATCCTGTTGGTACCTGAGAAGAAGCAGAGATGTTTTCTCCATGACTAGTGGAGTAGACACAACGTCTACCACTCACCAAACACTTGGGTTTGTGTGGAGTGAGTGGTCAGGAGCACAGATGGTTCTCAAGGTTGTTCAACCATCCTCATTTACCAAGAACCCACTCCCACGGCTCAGCTGCTAACTCAGGACTCTGGATCACCCCAGTAGGTGGAGTTTGTCCTGCTCAAGTTTCTCTGTGATTGAAATGGGTGTCAACATGTATGTTTCTGTTGGATCCATCATGGATAGAGCTCTGTAACCAGAAAGCTCAGCAACAGGAAGGAACTATGTGAGTGAGAACATCTACCTTATAAAAAGGTACACAGGGGGCCTCCATCTCGAGGATGCCAATCCATGTGCCTGGCTTACCTGCCAAGAGCAGGTGGCAGAAGCTAACAGGAGCTGGGATCTGTGAGGCAGCCAGCTTTTGGAGGCTCTGCCCACCTGGATTTAAAGATCCCCTGGCTGCCATAACATTTTAAGGAACTGAATAGACAACCCAATTTCAGATAATGTATTTATTTCCTTGCATGGCTTTAGAAACACTTTGTTGAGCAGAGTTTTTACATGCTTATTTCTACACGGTTTAAAGGGATGATGTTTTTAAAATGACACAGCATTAGCAAACCATTAAATCCTCCAATAAGTAACGAGGCAAGCTGCTGGATACTATATGTAAGACATAGTTCTGTTTTGACTGACAAAAAGCTTGGAACACAGGCAGGCACATATTTACAGAGCAGTGCACTTGGGTATACAGTGGGGAAGGGGACTCTTCACACTGGAATTCTCTATCACCTGTATGTGTTTGTTATTTCCTTTGGATTTATGTGAAATTTAATTAAGCGCCTGAATCTGCCCATGCACGGGGGAGGGGGGGGTGTGGGGGTGTGTGAGCGGGGACGTCTGTGCAGAGGGGCTGCTGAGGACCAGAGTATTTTGTCTATGTGTTTAAAGGAACACTACTGTTAAGAGTTGGAGAGATCTCAACACCACAAATGAGCCTTCCTCTCACAGGGGAAAGAAGGTTCTGCCACTCGGAGGGTCTCTCGTCACCTCCGCCAGTCTCATGTCTGACCCCAAGGAAGTCAATAGGGACAAAAAGGGCATTTGCCTCATCCGCAGAGATAAAGCAGCTCAGGTCCCTTCTGGAAGAAAGTCTCCCAAGGCCAGACGGCTCACTCGTCCTTGGCCCTCCAGCCATGTTTGCTCTTGGGGCTGCCTTGATGGCTGCAGGTCTCATGGAGACGCGGGCAGATTCGTCAATCGAAACTCTCTTCCCAGAAGGTCCTAGGTTGCGCCACATTCTCCCCCATCTGATCCAGAGTGCGGCCAGGAATCTACACTCTGCATAATCCCCAGCATAATCTAGGTTCAGTGAATGTAAAGTTAGAACAAAAGTAAATAAAACCCAGGGACAGCAGCCTAGAGCCTGAGCACGGTCCAAATCCTCAACATGTTCCAGGAATTCCGCACTGCTTTCCCACGGCACGCAAATGGTTCTGCTTGCTTTCTGAAATTTTAAAATATTTTGTTTTGTTTTGTTTTGTTGGCCCACCCCTTTGATCCCAGCACTTGGGAGGCATGCAGGCAGATCTCTCTGAGTTTGAGGCTAGCCTGATCTACACAGTGAGTTATTGGAGCATGGGCAACTTCCACTTATGAAGAAAAAGACTTCCCTAATAGCCATTCAGGGCTCCCTGGGGAGAGGCGGGGCCTCATGAGCCCCGCCCCCCCCCCCCCCCCCCCCATAGGCTACTTCTGGGCACCGGCCTGAGCGGATCTTCAGATTGCTTCTACTGCTCTTGAGTGCAAGTTCTTGAGTGCAAGGCCAGGTCCTGAAAACATCTTTCCAGGTCCTGAAAACATCTTTTCACGGCGCCCCTCCTCTTCCTCTGGCTCGGTCTTTCTGCTCTCTCTTCCACAATGTTCCCTGAGCCTTAGAGGGGGTGGTGCAGATGTCCTGTTTAGGATTGTGCACTTAAGAGACTCCTAGTTCCATACTATGACCAGTTCTGAGTCTCTGCCCACGTAACCGCTGTCCACTGCAAACAAAAGCTTCTCTGGTCACGGCTGAGCCCACTTGTCGTTTGTTAAACACACCGAGGACAGTTTTGTATTCCTTTCAGAAGCTAAGTGTGCTTCAGCCATCTCTACCTGGCAAGTTCTTACAGCTCCTCTCTAAGGCTCGGCTGTAGGGCTATGCCTCTCTCACACACTGTCATGTATCCCCACAGTTGGCAGTGAGCTCCCTTGGCCCTGAAGGAAAGGTGAAGAGCACACTTCATACACTTCCCTTATTTTGTCTTTGCTGTGATAAAATACTTTCCTCTGGGCTCATTAAAAGTTTCTGCCCAGAAAGTCAAGGTTGAGCTAAGGTTGCTGATTTATTTGCAGTCTTTCACAAAGCGTCAGGACTAGAGAAGACCAGAGTCAGGAGGCTGGGGTGTTGGCTACCCATTGTTTCAAAGTATAAATAAGAATTTACCCTGGTTCCTCCTGTCTTCTTTTGTAATTATGGTTACCAAAGTCCCTGACATCTGGTTGGAATAGTCTTTATAAACGTAATTGTGTTCATCTTCAACCCAAACTAAATTATTTTGGTCCACAGCCCCAGCATTTGAGGCAAAACTAATTTTAGCCGTCATGACCGAAGATGGAGGTTTTCCCCTCCCTTCTAGCCATACATTTGGATTTTCATCCATGGAAAGTGGTACTATAATAAAGGTATTTAGGTATTTTCATAAGAAAGACACTTGAGCCATAATTAGTGAGATTTCCAAGTTGGGGACTGTAAATCTCTTATAACAAAATTATTTTGTAGATACTTCTAAATAGAAGAACTGCAAATGTTCTAAGCTTTATTTTTAAATAACTTTCCTTGAGACAAGGTCTTATTCTGTAGCTCAGGCTGGCCCTACCACTAGTCTCAAAACAAAACAAATAAAACAAACACCCCCCCCCAAAAAAAAAAAACCAAACCTTCAAAAGCATTTCCAGAGATGAAGATAATTAAACTACAAAGTATACAACATTACATAAACACTCAGACCTATGATTCTACTCAAGGAATTTGAAGAAAATGAAGAAAGTAAAATTGTTCAGTAAAGTTCCCATCACCATGGTACCAAGGAGACTGCTCGGTTGGTGGAGTGCTTGCCTAACGTGCAGGAACCCCAGCATCATCCTGGAGTAAAACTAGGGCATAATGCCATACACCTGTTATCTCAGAACTCAGGGCATCGGAGGCAGGAAGGCCAAAAGTTCAAGGTCATCTCCAGACACAGAGTGAGTCCAATGATAGCTTAGAATACAGAAGACTTCGTCTCAGGAAGGAGGGAAGGAAGGAAGGAAGGAAGGAAGGAAGGAAGGAAGGAAGGAAGAAGGAAGGGAGGATGGATTAGTTTACACTTGAAAATAGTACTTGGGCTATTTCAATTCATGCAGCTAAGACCAAAGATAATGTGCTCCAAATGCAAGCAAGAAAAATTAGCCTAAAGAAAGGGGCATGCATCACAGAGAGACTGAAAAGGCATAAGCTGAACACGTCCTGTGGCTCATACACACACACAAAATTGAGATGAGGAAGCTCGCTGCTTCCTTATTTAATAATAGAGGACAAAGATTTTTTCATTTGAAAAGACACATGTCTGGAAATCTCATGTCCCTCCCCATGGCTTCAAAGTTAGCAATAAGTGAGATTTAATGAAAATAATAAGTCTAATCTTAAGTGCACACACACACACACACACACACACACACACACACACACACACATGCATGGGTGAGATATCAGAAGGAAATAAGATGGGCTTTCTGGGTGGGAATATTACGGAGGATTTCTAACTTCTGTATGCTCTACTGACTCACTCCCATATTTTCCTGAAGTTTAGGCAATTAATACCTTTGCTCTTTTTCCTATCAATATAGTACTTCTTTCTTTAGAGACACTGTTTTCTGAATGTAGCCAGAGATGACTTCGAACTCCTCATCCTCCTGCCTATGCATACAGAGTGCTAGCCTGACCGTGACCACTGTTGTGCCCAGCTTAGTGTTTTTATATTAATCAAAATGCCATTAGGCTCGTCACAATAGCCATGCTATGGAATCAGCCTCGGTATCTGCCAACAGATTGAATGGATAAAGACAATGTGTTCCATGTAATTAGTGGAGGTTCGTCCAGTCATTTCAGGGACAGTAGATGGGAGTCGATGTCACTGCATTGAGCAAGATAAGGCAGATACAGAAAGCCAGGCATTGCAGGCATCTGCCACATGTGGACGTGAATAGCATGAAACGGATAACCTGAGAGTGAGAGAGGACTCCTCCACGGAAAGGGGCGGCAGGGCAGGGTTTAGTGGCGAGGTCTAGTAACACGTGACACTATGCATTCTTATCATTAGCCAAGCAGAAAGGACTTGTTCAATTTTGGTGAACATCTCTGGAAAGTTCTGTGCCCTTACCCCTCTGTCTATACTGGTAAGTTCTGACCCTCCATTCCTTTCCCATGTGTGGTTTCAAATTTTCATCCTATTTTCCCAGCATCCCCCCTGAAGAACACAATTGAGGGGCTTAGGGCTGCCCCAATTATCTAGCTAGAAAGAGGGGCAGAGCCAGATACTGGCTCAATTTTGCAAAGAATGTTTTCAGGTCCCTGGCCCATTTAGGCATGTAGGCTGGGGAACTCTGGCTCAGGCATCTTCCCTTCTGCAAGGTCTCCTGCTGAGAACATGAAGGACCTGCTCTAGCCCTGGGGGCCTTACAGAGGGAGCTGAAGTCAGGAAACCAAGCAAAGCCAAGATGCACAGACTGCTCTTAATGCCAAGACACTGATAATGACCCAAGCCAGACCTGGCTTTCCTCTCCAGGGGAACGAGAGTAGCCACTGGACTGCCAGCGTCTCCTGAACTTTTTGAATATGCTTTCCTCTGCTAGTATAGGTTTGATTTGCTTTCTCAGAATAATAAAGAGAGGCTTCCATAACAGCCTAGGCAAGTGGGAGGCCACAGTGCCCATGAATATGGCTATTAGTGATTTCAGAAAGAAACCAGTGTGTTATATAATTAGCATTTGTATGGGGAAGAAAAGGGAATATATATGTTCAAAAGTATTAATTTTCAATCATCATAAGATCAGCGTCTACACACAAGCCAGGTGTCATACATGGGCCTGTAACCCGTAGCACTCAAGAGCCTGGGGCAGGGGAATTGCAAGCTCCAGGCCAGCCTGAACTACAGAGTGAGAATCGACCTCAGAGTTCAGTGGCACAGAAGGACTGGGTATCAGGTCTCCAGAACCCACCTGTAATACCAGATAGGGAGTCCCGGAGACAAACTGGCTGGGTTAGCTGAAGTGGGAAGTTCTGGACTCAACAAGAGATGCTGCCTCTGTAAATACAGTGGAGGGCACTCAGGGGGGTATGCCCAGTGTCAACCTGTGGTCCCATGCCACCTGCACACGGTTTACCCCACATGTGCACCACATGCATGTGTGCCCAGACCCATGCAAACACCACACACGGGATAAAAATCAGAGAAAGCAGAAGCAGGAAACCAAGCAACCCTCTTGCTCCCTGGCCCGGCCTGAGCCATGAACAGTAGGATCTGCTGTCGTGGGATCCAGGAGCGATGCTCCGCTTCTCTGTTGCCTCCTTTGTGAGCTGTGGCTGTCCTTGAAGCCACTTTATGTGGCCTAGGATCGTTACAAATCTAGGACTAGAGACCAGCAAGCATGGCGCTCTATGGCTGCAAAGAGAGGCTTGAAAAGACCTTTTGAAAACTCACTGATGCTGGGAAGGAGCCACACGAGTCAGAAAAGAGGACACCAGCTTCCTCCGGCTGTAGTTTTAGAGCAAAGGGAGGCTATTTAAAGATTCAATAGAAACCATGTTGACAATTTTGACAAGGAATGGATTTCTGTGGATGTGTTAAAATATTACAAAGTATGAGCGTAACAGAGCAGGGCAGAGTAGCGAGTGCTTCCCGCCCCCCCCCACCCCCAAATTAATAAATAAAAGCTCGAGCAGATTGTGGTGGCCCAGGCCTGAAACCCTGCACTGGGGAAGTGGAGGCCGGAGAGCCCAGCAGCACAAGGGGAGCCCTGGGTACGCACTGATTCAGGACCTTCCCGAGCTATGTGGAATCCTGTCTCAGGAAAGTGGATGTAAGACAAGGCCTCATTTTGGTGTCACACAAGGACAAAGGTCACCTGAAGGTCATAGGAGGGAGAGCTTTGCTCATCTCACTGTTTACTGGATCAAGGCTTCAGACTAGTCTGAGCAATGTAGGATCCTGTCTCAAAAACATTTTGTTTGTTCATTTGTTTGTTTCGAAAAATGATTTTTAGTTGTGATTGAAGTCTAAAAAGAAATTAATTTTATTCATCTAATATATTCAATATTCTGAACATATTACCTCAACAGATAATCGACGAAAGTGCCAAAACTTTCTCCCACTACCATCCTCAGAATCTCCCCTGAAGGGACAAGCTATCTGGTTGGGTTTTGTCTTATTAAAAGACAAGTGATTTCTGTTCATTGGAAATGATTCTTCCCGTTTAAAGAAAATATGGTACACTTATATCATTTAATAGCACTCGGCCATTTGAAAAATGAAGTCATAAAATTCACAGGTAAATGGACAGAACTAGAGAGATCATCCTGATGAGGTCACCCAGGTGCAGAAAGACAGATATGATATATATTCGCTTATATGTAGATATTAGCTGCTAGGTCAATGATGAACAAGTTACAATCCATAGACCCACAGAGGTTAGGTACAGAGTAAGGGACTGGGGGACAGGCAGATCTCCCTAGGGAGGGGAAATATAATTGATAGTTATGGATGCCTAGGGTGGGGGAGCTGGAACTGGAGGATCAAGGGGGGGTGGGATAGAAGGGGGAGGAAATACAGGGAGAGGCAGCTAAAACCAGAGGCCATTTGAGACGTGGTATGGGAACCTAGTCCAGTAAGATTCCTAAAATATATTCATATACGAAGGCAGTGTAAACAAAATTGCCAAATAATGGATGAGACAGAGCCCCAGGTGAACATCTCTTGTCACTGAATGAAGCATCCAATCCTGGGATTGAGCTACATCTTATTGAGTTGTTGAACAAAAGGAACATAAGAACCTCCATACAACCCAGGTTGTTGCTCTACAGTCTAGGCTGCTCTCCACAAGCTGATGGCAAGACTCCACTGCAGAAGACAGCACCTACACAACTCACTGAACATGGGGAAGTCAAGGCTAGTGCCTACAGAGAGCCTTCACTGCTACACGCTAGTGTTTCTGGTACAGGAAGGCACTCTGTACCCTACCAAAGAATGGGTAGGGCCACAACCCTTTTCATCTACAACAGGGACCTGCCTGCCAGATATGCTAGTCCGATGGTGCAGAAGCTTCCTCCTGCAGCTGATGGTAACAAATGCAGAGACTCACAGTCAAATGTTAGGCAGAGACTGAGAGAGCCTGGAACTCAGCCCTAAATGGGATGTCTCTGTCTGTCAAATCCCCCCTCTCAAGGCTCAGGGAACCCTGTAAAAGAGGAGGCAGAAAGAGCATAAGAGCCAGAGGGGATGGAGCATTCCATGGAAACGGGGCCCTTAAATAAACCAATGTGAGCAATGCTCGTATAAGCTCACAGAGACCAAGGCAGCATTCACAGGCTGATCTAGAAGGTCCTAGATCTGAAGGAAAAGTGGACATGTGCCACTTGCAAATGAAGATTTAGTGTTCTCCAAGGGAGTCTCATTGGGGAAACAAACTACTCTTTCGGGTAGGCTGCATGCCCAGCAGTAGACAAGCAACACCAAGCAAGCTAAGCACTCTCTATGGAGGTTCCTTGTCTCATAGTGTGGTGTCTTATATGTATGTGTGTGTGTGTGTATATTTCATATATATATATATATATATATATATATACATATACATATATACATATATATAGTCTGATTTATCTAGATGTATATGTATATATGTATGTGTATATACATGAATATAAAGAGTATATGTACATAAAAATATATATGTATATACACATATACATATATACATAATATTCTTATCTCTTTTTACCCTACTGGCCCCTTGAATAAATACTATATCTTCCAGTTTAGTGTTTTGATGGGATTCCTGAGTATGTGAATGAGTGGGTCTCTGTGTCTATATCTGCTTCTTGGGCCTTTTCTTTAACTGTCTTCCTTCTGTGTTTTTGTTTTTTTCCAATTATGATGTTCTAGTTTTTATTTTATCTAATTATATCATCATTTATTATGACTCCTTTCATGAAGCCTGTCTATTTTCTATTGAGAGAAAGAAAGGGGTGGGATCCAGGCGGGAGGGAGGGGGGAGGGTCTGGGAGGAGCAAGTGGAGGGAAAACCATAGCCAGGATACATCATGTGAGAAAAAGTATGTTTTCAATAAAAGGAAAAATTAATTTTTTAGAAATTAAAATTCTCCTGCCAAAGATCAGAACACATTGCCCTTGTGATCTGTAGGATGCAGAACCCATTTCATAGATAGCCCAACAGTCTTAATGTACTTTGTACACTTCTGAGAAGACCTATTGATTCCTTCATTAAAACTTGCTGGCAAAAATCATGATTCAAGGAATTGATGGCTGAGGACTGGTGAGATGGCTCAGCTATTCAGAGCACCCACTGTTCTTGCAGAGGACCCAGGCTCAGTTCCCAGCACCCACATGGCAGATCGCAACCATTCACAACCATTCACAACTCCCTCCCGTTTTGGAGGCCTGATGCCCTCTTCTAGACTCCTCAGTACGAGGGACAGACATGGTGCACACACATACATGCAAGCCAATATGCGACACACAGAATAAAAGTACACAAACATTAATAAAAACTCTTTAGTATATGTTAATTTTGTATTTGGAAGACGTAATTTGGAAAGGTTAAAAAGATATTCTGGTAAGTAGATGATTGTTTGATGCTATTCAGATGAAACAGTTTTAGGTAAAACTATCTGATGATTGAGTATATTTCAATAGGATATATTCAAATTAGAGTACCTTCAAACAGAATCTATTTTTATTTATATATGATCGTTTTTATTACGTGTGTGTGTGTGTGTGTGTGTGTGTGTGTGTGTGTGTGCATGTGGGTACCACCTGAAGAGGGTGTTAGATTCCTGAGGCTGCCATTACAGGTGATGTGGACCAACCAACTTGCATTCTGGGAACCCAATCGGGGCCCTCTGCGAGGGTAGAACTCACTCTTGAGTGCTGTGCCTTCTCTCTAGGCCTCTCACTTTAGCTTTAGAGATGGGTGTCACTGACCACAAGCTGCTGCCTCATCTGGGCCATCTGGCTAGCTAACCTCTGGGATTCTGCTCCCTCAGCCTCATCAGCCCTGGGCTCGTGGGCACGTGCTGCTGTGCCGGCTTCTGTGTGCACTAGAGATCCAAACTCAGGCCTCCACACTTACACGCAGTAGGGATTTTACCCTCTGAGTCACCTCTCCAACCCAGTATGTGTCCTTTAAATGGTACTAGAATACTAAAAAGTATGACAGGCATTACGTTTCTTAGGGAAATTAAATAATCGGATTTATTATAGCTTTGTATGCTCTCAATATTAACTAGGAATACATTGGGGTACAGTGTCTATTTCTAGCCCCATTTAGAAAATCATCCTTTGCTTCTCTTGGCTCCACAGAGTCTAACAAGTCTCAGCAGTTGCTGTTCTGCACGCCACGAACCACACCAAACTCCCCACCCCAAATTCCCCTGTGTACGAACAGTCTATCTGTGATGAATGGCAGGGCTCGGCAGGCCAGGAGGATTATGACAGCAGCTCAGACATGTTTGCAGGCGGGTTTTATCATCATCTCTGACAACTGCTGAGGAGCTCATGAGATTGGCAGGTACAGGGAAGGCCATGCTGCCGGGAGACACAAAAGACACTGTCAGACCCTTAAGTGATCTTTCTTGAGCTTGGGTGGGCATCAGGGCCTCTGAGTAACCAGAGAACAGAGCAGAGTCATGTTCTGTGCGATGTACGTATCCGGCAGGTCCATGCAGGTTGTGTGTAATAGGCATTGCCACTGTCTTGTCGGGGGAAGTGATGCCTATGGACTGCTTTCCAAACTGCACCTCACATAAGAACCCCACAGGGAAGCTGCTGAATGCAGCTTCCAATGATGCAGGGTCCAAGTGAGACCTGAGACTGCATGTCTAACAAACTCTCAGACGATGCTGAGGGACAAGGGGCGCACTGGTGAGCGAAGTAGTCCACCTCAACTTGCTAGAGGCCAGAGGCCAGCATAGAGCCATGTTTATGCAGCATGGTGTGGCCTCCCACTTCCTTCTGTGAATCACACCCGAGAATAAAAGCTTCAAATGTCCTGAAAAAGTCACCTTTGAAAGTGAAATTCTGCTATGGTGATACTTGTGCACACAAAGCTAGAAGGGGAACCTGTGAATTCTTGGCGACCCTGGTGTCACGACTATTCACCCCTGGAGGGAAAGGAAGTCTGCTGTTGTTCTTTTTCCATACTTCTGGGCAACGCTGGCTTCTGCCCTGGATGTCGGGTCTGTAAGCAAAAGCTAAGCTCCCCAAGGGAGAACTGTGCAGTTCTCCCTCCATCTGAAAGACAGACCCCTGGCATCTTGCTTTACAGAGTGTCAGGAAGATATATACATACATGGCCGTGCTCCCTCTGTACTGAGCCTGGACATTTCAACCTCAGAGAGTTCTGATCACTTTCTTTAAGGTCTCATCATTTGGAAAAAAATGGGACTTCTCTCACAAGGTTGTGTGGATTATCCTATAGGGTAGCTAATACTTATAAGAGCAATTAGAGCAGTGATTATCAACCTCCCTAATGCTGCAATCCTTTAATGGTCTTCTTTATGTTGTGGTGACTCCAAGCCATAAAATTATTTTGTTGCTATTTCATTAGCTGTGATTTTGATACCATTATGAATCATAGTGTAAATATTGGACATGCAGAATATCTGATATGCTACTCCTGGGAAAGGGTTGTTCAGCCCCCAAAGGGGTCGCAACCCACAGGTTGAGAATGGCTGACTCAGAACAGTGCCTAACAGATGCAAGACTTATAAACACATCTGAGGTACCATGTAATATATGATATGTAATATCAACACTCAGAAAACTACAATGGTCCTGAGAAAAAGCAAAGATCTGAATACATCCATGGGTAAGAATGGTCAGTAACGTGAGATGCCAGTTCTCTCAAGACAATGCACACACTCATTTAATCTCAGTAAGAGCCCAGCAGTGGAGAAAATGACAAGGTGCACGGGGTGCAAAATTAATATGGAAACACTAAGAACCCAGAAAAACAAGAGAGAGGGCCTTCACTACCTGCAGCTGGTGAACCTAATATCTATCAGTATTAGATATTGGAAATCGATATCTAATAGCCAATAAACACACAGAACAGTGGTCTTAGCAAGAAGACAGATAGACAGAGCAGTGCTGAAGAGCATGGTGTATATGTATACAGAGAGAATGTAATGTCACATGATTTACTATGAAGGTGATCCTTCCATATGTGCATAATGGGCGACACTCCCAAGTGCATAGTGCACTGGGCATTTATATAAAATAAAAGTCACAAAAGCGACTCCAAGTGGAGCATAGGTATAAATAAGCAAAGTAAAATAATTAAATATTCACAGACATAAAATAATATTTTCATGATTTGTGGTATGCAGAGAAATATCTTAGGACATAGAACTGTAACCATCAGCTAAAGATTCAGGAAT
The DNA here is from genome assembly GCA_902729485.2 of Mus minutoides. Taxonomy (NCBI): domain Eukaryota; kingdom Metazoa; phylum Chordata; class Mammalia; order Rodentia; family Muridae; genus Mus; species Mus minutoides. The sequence goes on from LR749842.1 coordinate 807,164, forward strand.
TGGGCTCCACTGAGATTTCAAACTTCCCATCAAAGAACTAACTGCCAATAAAAGAGTCAAAAAAAGTCAAGCTACAAAGCGGGGAAGAGAATTAATAATACATTTAGCTAGCAATGTATTGATAAATACCAGTAAAAAGACAAGTGATTTAGTTAAAGTGGGGAGGGGTAAAGACAACTGGGATCTCACAAAGAAAGAGATATCTAATAGCTAATAAACATGGAAAGGGGGTTGAAAAATCATCATTCAAAGAAACCAAAATCAAATAAGATACTGAGACATCTCACTGGAATAACGAAGATGGAGGAGACAGTGGAAAGGGGACCTGCCATATGTTTCCAGTGAGATCAGGGACTGACACAGTCCGATGGCTGAACACCCACACACCTGAGATAACCTGTCTTCTTCGTTCAGACTCAGATAAAACGCTTCTGTCTGCACTAAAGGGTATAAAGGGACGTGCAAAGCCATACTGTTTATAACTGTCTTACTGGGAATGCCCCGAATGTACATCAATAATGAAGGAACAGTGGAACATCTTCACACAGTTGAATATTATACAACAATAAACTCTGCTGGACACGGTGGCACATGCCTGCAGTTCCCGCTGTCGAGGAGGATTGCTTAAGCCTAAGAGTTCGAAGCCAGAATGGGTGGTATAGCAAGGTCTCAAAAACTACCAATGAATGCTGCGGATGAACATGAAGCGGCTACAGGGAATAAGGGGCTGATTTCACAAGCTTAATGTGAAATCACCAATGTGCTCCCCGTTACCACATGCCATTAAACAAGTGGACAGTGCAGATGATCTGGGCAGTGGAGCCTTTAGGGGGATGCAGAGACAAGGCCGCAAGGACTGGGCTGGTGATGCTGTTTCCTGACACGGGTTATGTTTACATGCAGCAAAGTATACATTTCTTTGCTAGAAAATTTCTGAGCTGCACAAGTAATAATTTGACACATCCACAAGTGTCACATCCATAAAAATGTTTTGTTAAGTTTTTTTTTCTTGCTTGGACCCCAAAAGTGAGGGCTCTAGGATTAGACCCCATGTACCTTATCCTACACACATCAGTCATCTTATTGATCTCTAGCTGCTGCTCACCACACTCTCGTCCAAGGACCAGGCAGCAGGGTCTGTTGTCATGACATTCAAGTCCACAAGAAGACATGGAACGCCCTCCCCCATTTCCAGCTGCTCTGTCATCCCGTTGATTAAATGAGATGTACCTGGAATGTCCTGAGGACCTCTTGTGAGGTGTCCTTCCCGCCTAAGGACTGGTTTGGGGGAGCTGTCTCAGTGGGTAAAGTGCTTGCTGTCTTAGCACAAGAACCAGAGCTCGGATCCTAGAACCCGTGTAAAAAGCTAAGCATGGCCATGAGTGCCTGCAGCCCTAGTGCTGGGGAGGTGGAGACGGCATGTGGGGAATGGAGGAAGGGGAGGGAGGAGGGGAGAGGGAGGGAGGGAGGAGGGGAGAGGGAGGGAGGGAGGAGGGGAGAGGGAAAGGAGGAGGGAAGAGGGAGGAGGGAAGAGGGGAGAAGGAAGGGAAAGAAGGAGAGAGGGAGGAGGGGAGAGGGATGGAGAAGGGGAGGAGGGAAAGGAGGAGGGAGGGAGGAGGGAGAAAAAGAATTGTTTTCCCAGGCAGCTAAAATTATTATTCCCTATACATCACTCCAAGGTCACTAGACCTGCCACCCTCTACTCTTAGAGATTTATATATGGGCCTCTATGCTGACACAGTATTTGCTACCATATGACACTTTCTGTTTTATATTCTTACAAGATAAAGATTATTCTATCAAGTGAAACAAAACAACATTTCCTAGTCTGACTCAATAAATTGCAAAGAAGTATAATTGGAAAACAAATAGATTAACAGATGGTAATCTGTTGATGCTGGTGGCCACCCAGTGACCGTTGACTGGGAGCCCAATGCCAGGAATCCTGATGGGAACTGGGGCGAAGGTGAAGGCAAGGAAAATCAAATAAAAAGACTGTTATCCTCAAAGGATTCAGAGCCTACTGGGTCACAGGCTGCCCAGATCCAAGCACATGCCTACACCACAGTTTGCAGGATCTCCTAACAAGATGCTAACAAGACCCAGATTCAGTATGAACTCAGATCATCAGTGGCCCCGACTGTGAGCCATCTCTCTGGCCCCTCTTTTTTTATTTTTAAAACATCCCTGAAAACACAAAAGAACTTACAATATTCACTGAATACTTGAATTTCCTTTTGGGAGAACTGTCCTTGCTAACTGGTAAGCTAGCCTTTGCTTAGTTGATCTTTATATTAATCCATTTTCCACGTGGCTTCTGAGGTGCCATGAAGAACATGGGCAGCTTCCTCCTGAGGCAGACAAAGAGGTCTCTCTGGGTGTTTTGTTTTGTTTTGTTTTGTTTTCTTTTGTTTTGTTTTGTTTGAGATATAGTATCACCATGTGGCCCTGGCTGGCCTCTAACAGAGATCTGCCTGTCTCTGCCTCTGGAGTGGCTTGTGCCTGACTCTGCCTCTGGAGCAGCTTGTGCCTGTCTCTGCCTCTGGAGTGGCTTGTGCCTGTCTCTGCCTCTGGAGTGGCCTGTGCAGCAGCTTACTCTTGACATGCCGTGTTTCTGCCTTCATGACACTGAACTGCTGATCTTAAACATTTAGGAGGCTGGAGAGATGGCCCAGCAGTTAAGAGCATTTACTACTCTTCCAAAGGACCCAAGTTAGGTTCCCCGGACTCATGTCAGGTGGCTCATAACAACCTCTAAGACTAGCTCCAGGAGATACAAGACCCTCTTCTGGCCTCTGGGGGAATCTGTATGCATGTAGCAACACACACACACACACACATACACACACACACACACACACACACACACACACACACTCACACACACACAGGGATTAGGGAGATCACTCAGCAGTTTAGAGCCTGCCTGTTATCTTCTTTCTCGGGACCCCAGTCTGGTCCCTAGCATCCACGTTGGGTGACTCAGAACTACCTCTAACCCCAGCACCAGGGATCCACTGACTTTGGCGGCTTCACATGCACACACCTCCTTCCCAACACACATAATAAAAATAATAATTTCTTTTAAAAAAAAGTCTCAAGCCATTTGAGATTCTCCCAAAGAGTGTCTGACCTCTGAAATGGCGGCCACTGTGTTGATACTTGTCCTCAAACTGCATGTGGTATAATCCCAGCCTGCAATCTCAGCCTGTAACCCCAGTTTATAATCCCAACCTATAACCCCAGCCTATAACCCCAGCCTGTAATCCCAGCCTTTCAGAGCTCCGACTGAGGCAGGAAGGATAGCGAGGCACTATTGCTCAGAAAACAAAGAAGAGAGTTTGCTTTTAGAATTTATGTGATTTACCCACAGGCCTTATTTTCAGGTTTCAGGAGTCAGCTGAAGAACGGACCCCAGTGCTTGTATTTCCTTTTATCCTTCCAATGTGACTTTCCCGACTACCCCAACAACCAGCGGGAGTACCACAGCAGAAGCTGGTGCACATATTTTCCCAGAGAGCTGGAGAAGTGAATCCTTTCTTATTTTAATTCTATCCATTAAGGAAAACTAATTTCTTTAACAGTTAACTTTACAAAATTCAAGGCTGGTGCTGCTTCCATTGGAGAGGCCCATGGGCTTAAGAGAAATTTCAGCTTCAGTGTATCTGCAGCTCAGTACAATCCTAAAGGGTGTGCCCTATAAGAGAACACACACATGCTTGACCGTCTGAGTCTGTGAAAAGTCCAGCCAATCCTTCTTATTTCTTTTCCCAGTAACTGGGACTCACCTAGTTACTAGACAAACCACACAGAAACACCAGATCCCAATCCATACTCTGGCCCTGAACATGGGATTTTACCTTTTTATTTGGGGGACACTAGGGACATTTTCAGTATGACCTACAAGTAATACAAGTAAGTTAGGGCCTAAGAAGTACGAGCTGCATGCTTCCCAATAGTTACCTCAGAGGTTTGTCTCAGCATCCTTAGACTATCTCTAACTGGAGCCCAGCTGACGGCCAGCCATGAGGTCAGAGAGCCCCACTCCCAACCTTCCACACTGGGCTCCGGCCCATCTTCTTCCTAGGGAAAAGGCACTGCCAGGGGCCTGCTCATCCCACATGTACTGAACAGAAAAGTGTGCCACAGTTGTGGCTTTGGGAACAGTATTGAAAAAGCAACATAAAAAAAATTAGTTTGTCTGTGTTTGCTGTTAGGGTTACATACCATGGGCGGTTCTTGCTGGAAATTGTGCTAAACGCTAACTTTTGTTTCTTTGATCAGAAGCATAAAATGCCTTCACTTTACCTTTCCATCGTCCCCAACAATGGCTGACTGTATATTTCCTGGTTACTGAATCTCTCTCTCTCTCTCTCTCTCTCTCTTGTGTGTGTGTGTGTGTGTGTATGTGTATACACACTTATATAATAATACTTAAATATATATATATATATATATATATATATATATATATATATATATATATATACTTAATGAAAGAAAAAAACAAATAACCCCAAACTTCATAAACACAGAGATTGGAGTACCATGAACAGCTACTATTTTTGAGACCAGAAATAATTCTCTATTTTTACAAAAGGATAAAAATATTTGTCCCCCATATGCCCCCATTAAGAGAGACAACAGACCTACCAACATGGTGACAGAGGGCTCAGAAGGACAATCAAAGTCCCTTTTCGTCTCACAAACAGACTTATCTAATGGCATAAAGGAGAACTGGGCTTGGTGGTGTCTGATTTACGCTGTAATTGGGTCTTTCCTAGTATTAAGTGAGACACTTTAAAGTAAATTCTTTCCTTTTTTATAAGTGGTTTCAAACGACTTGAAAAACACACCCGGAATATTGTCGACCAGGGCCAGAAAACAGCTCCTATGGTCTGCAGATAATTTAATATTTGACAATCCTTTTCAACATCCTCCAACTCCAACCAAAACTAAAACGTTACTTGGGGGGTGGGGTGGGGGGAAGTAAGCAAATAAAACCTAATATCTACATAATTACCCACAGATCAAACAGCTTGAGGGTAATTTCAAACAGCAGCACTTTGGTCAAGCCAACATAAGGGACTGTCCACCACTGGTTCACAGTTCTCATCTTTGCTGATCCACCAACAATGCCAGACTGGTTTTACTGCTAAAACACCGGATGCGGCTTCATCACTCAGTGGGTTTAAGCTGGACCTGCGCAGTGGCATCATTTGGGGCATCACAGATTATACAGTATGGCCAGCCTTCCGCACAAGCACAGACGCTGCTGTTTCTTTTCTGAGACTTTGACAAAGCAGGACTTTGCCTCCTTCCCCTAATAACTGAGGGTTCTTTACTGCTTAGGCATGGTGGCTCTAACCCTGACCCTACTGCCAAGTGTTAGCTCTGCCTAAAGAGGCCGGCTTCTGGGCCAGCTGCCCTAATCACAGATAGCCCTTGGCTTGGTGATGCAGCAGAGGGAAGCATTGTTCCAGAAGATGTTTCCTGAAACTCTTGTCACGGGCATCCTCTCAGGAGAGGAATGAGGCAGTCTAAGCCCAGAATTCCCAGGCTCTGACTCCAGCGTAAAGAACAGTCAGCCGGCATGAAGCCACTGGGCAGAGAAGAGCTGGAAGGGAAAGAGTAGGAGCTTTTGGAAGGCCCAGATGTCAGGTCTCTCTCACAGTGGTACTGGTGCCTCCTTATTCTGTGCTTACAAAAGCCAATGCATTTTCTTTAGGCTTAAACTGGGTTGAAGAGGTACCTGCTATTGGCATTCCCGACCAGGCAGATGGCGATCAGATGTTGTTTGACCTCACTGGGTTCATTCTGGTCTCTGTCCTGAGTATTCCTTTGTGGCCCAAAGGATCCCTTCTCTGCATTTGGGCCCCATCCCGCAGCTAAAGGAGTGTTGGGTCTAACCCAAATCTCACCTACCTATGTCTAAGTATTGATCCAAGAGCTTCTGAGAGATGGGACACACCGAGAGTGACATTATAAAGACAGCTACCTTCCCCACAGCCACCTGCTTCTGGTCCTTGATGTTCAGCTGATGGAAGCAGTTGTCTATGAACTACTCCAGACACTACATGACCTCTCCTCTTTCCTTTTCTTTCCATCCCTTCCTCCCTGGATTCTATCTTGCTATAAGTGATTTATTCTTCAAACCAAGAGAACATGAAATTAAACACCAAGGGAGAAAAACAAGTCTATATGTTGTGTATCATGGTAGCAAAAAGGGAATGTAAGACTCAGTACAGACTGCCTAAGCAGAAAGGAGCCTTGAGGTGTTGTCTTCTCCTGAATGATCAACCTAGAGGTAGGATGGCCCTGGTACCATCAGCCAGTCAAGGATGTCAGTGGCCACCCTGAGTTTCATTTCCATGTTTGGTATAACAGTGCTGACATCTCCAAAGGCCCTTAAAGGCATCACATAGCTGCCCAACCCAGATGGGGTTGTGCCATCATGCCATACCCTGTGCTAGAGAGCAACTTGTCTGTGCACGGAACAGGCACTCAGAAATAAAATCCTGTCAGCGGGGTGAGGACAAGTGTAGAAGCCACAATTGACTCATCATGGTGACCACTCAGATGTCAGAGGCGCAGGAGGGAAGGGCTAGCGTCCTGCCTACATTGGTAATAGGGAGGTTCTCCTCCAAGACAGGGATAAAGCTGTTTTGGCAAGGATGGTGCCATAGCTAAGCAGGCTTACAGCTCTCCGTGCTTTATGTGGGACTGCCCAGGAATTGAACTGGGGCTTGTCCACAAGACCTTGTCCTGGACAGCAAAATGTTCACACCTGACAAGAAAGAGGTCCAGCAAGAGAAGTCATTCTTCCTTATGTACCAAGGACCATTAATATAAGGCAGGAGCCACCTCAGTGACACATTCATGTCCCCAGAGAATCACAGCTGTTCTCCCCTCCCCTCCACCTTACAACTGATGCTGTTCAGGTGTGTGTGTGTGTGTGTGTGTGTGTGTGTGTGTGTGTGTGTGTGTGAGGGTGTGCCTATGTGTACATGGTATACTTGTGCAGGTCAGAGGACAACCTGTGTATCAGTCCTGGCTTTCCACCTTGTTTGAGACAGGGTCTCGTGATTTGTTGGGTACCTACACCAGGCTACCTGGCCTGTGGGCTTCCAGGGAGACGCCATCTCTCTCCCCCATCTTCCCACAGGAGTTCTGGGATTGCTATACCAGGCTTTACCAGGGTTTTAGGTTTCTCAGGTCATCACGTTTGTGTGGCAAATATCTTTACCCATCAAGCTACCTGCCTAGCCCTGAGCAAAACTTTAATTTTCCTACAGACAAGCATCATAGACATTTCACTATCTTAACCAATTTCAAATGGTGTTAAGTACAACATGTCTGTGCAGCATGCACCTCCAGAACTCTTTCTAGAGCAAAATCCATCTTCTATATTCAAGAAATAATTTCTGCTGACATTATAGCACAAATCATAATTTCCTGCTTATATAAGGCTGAATAATATTCTACTGTAGGTATACACTACATTTTATTTATCTCTTCATTCAACAGCAGACACAGGTTGCTTCCAAATTTTAGTTTTCTTTTGCCATTGTAACTAACGCTGCTAATAGCTGTGGGTATACAGATAAGGCCAGAGGTATTTTTAAGATATCCATGGGATTCTGGAGGGACCCACATGGTCCCACACCTCCTGAGGGATTACTAGCTGTTAATGATTGCTGGTGGAACAGGAGTCATTTTCTTCAGTTGGGTAGCCACTGATAAGTTGTCCCGTGCTCCAATAAATAGCTTTCCACCTTGGAGAAGCAGTTTGCTTTAGTTAGGGTTTTACTGCTGTGAAAGACACCATGACCAAGGCAACTCATATAAGGACAACATTTAATTGGGGCTGGCTTACAGGTTCAGAGGTTCAGTCTATAAACATCCAGGCAGGCATGGTGTAAGAGGAGCTGAAAGTTCTACATCTTGTTCCGAAGGCAAAGAGAAGAAGACTGGCTTCCAGGCAGCTAGGATCTTAAAGGGTCTTAAAGCCCACGCCCACAGTGACACACTTTCTCCAAGAAGGCCACACCTACTCCAACATGGCCACACATCCTAATAGTGTTACTTCCTGGGCCAAGCATATTCAAACCACCACAAAGCTCTAATTAAATTCAGAGAGCCACACATGAAGAAGACATGAAAGTAAAGAGGAGACTTCTCAGGGAGACGGTTTCAGTTGGAGGGAGTGAAAGAGGGGACGAGAGGTGTAAACAACTAAAATGTGTTATACATGGGTATGAAACTGTCAGACAACACAAAAAGACAAAGATTTCTAGGGGATTTGAACAGGCAGCAATGGTGGGGCCACTGCCTCCTGTGGATTGTTCTGAGGGGTCCTGGCGAGAAACCACATTATCTTAGTTGGCTCAGGCCTTTGCTAATTATAGCATCCGTGCCAAGTTATCACGAGCTCACACATCTGCTTTCTTCAGTGGACTCTGAGATCCGGGAGACCAGGTGAGTTTGTTCCTAGAGATCAAGGTATCCCTAGATCTCGTTCCAAGCCATCAGAAATTATCGAGCTGAATACAGAACTGCAGGAACCTATAATTTACCACTCTGCTAACAGCCATTCCCTTTGCTCCTAGGATGTCATGACTCATGGTGCCCTGAGCCAGGCTCTGGTCCTGCAGCCTGATGAACTCTGGACCTGAGCCAGGGTTGCAAGACAAGGGCAGAACTGAGTAAGAGAAAGCCAGTGGGATACACAGTGGAACAAGACCAGGGAGGAGAGGAGCTGCCCTGGGCCCTCACTCCATCCTTCCCTAAGAATGGCTGCAACCCATTCCTTGCATCTAAATGAGAGGCCCAATCAATCTTCCAGAAAGTATCTGCCTCTCCATCTCCAAAAGCCACTTAAAAAGGAAAGAGAAAAAAAAGTGTATCTGTGTTTCACTGAAGTGGATTTGTGTGTTTTCTCTCTGTGTGTCTGGAGCTCCGCATTCCTGCGTTTTCTTTGGTTTTAATTTTAACCTGAGATCGATTTTTTTTTCCTTTCCAAAATGGAAACCTATGGAAATTAAAAAGTAGCACCAGATAAAAAGAAATGCCAAAACACCCAGGAGAGTCCTGTGGAGTTCCACACTGAGGTCTAGGAAGGGATCTGCAGAGAAGTCTTTGTCATGTGGAGAAGTGGTGTGGCGAATTGAGAATGCTCTGCTCCCCTCCCCCCACCTCAGAAGCCAGCAGATGCAGTGTGTGCTGGGACAGAGGAGCGAGGAGGAGCAAGGAGGAGGGAGGAGTGAGGACCAAGCCTTGGTAGGCAGAAGAGCACCCTCTTCACTGCCTCTTCTGTGTTTCTAAGATCTGGGCCCCCTTTCACTCAAACAGCAAACTACTTGGGGCCTGGATTAGGGGAGGTATACCTGTGAAAACACAGGGCCGATGTCTTCATTTATACTTAGATATTTTATCTACTATGGAATCTGCTGCATTGCCTCATGTAGCCTACGATGGCCTCAAGCTTGCTATGTACTGAAGATAACCTTAAACTTCGATCTTTTTGCTTCAACCTTCCAGGGGCTGGGATTGCAGTTGTAGGACATCGTGCCCCGTTTTATTCTGTTCTGGCGATGGAATCACAGGCTTTGTGCATGTTAGGCAAGCGTTTCTCCAACTGAGCTTCATCCCAGTCTTATATGCTCTTAATTGTATGCCTTACCTGCCTCTCCTGAGGCTTCCTGTTGCTCTCGTTTGGCACTCCCTTTGCATTCTCCCCTGATGACCCATCCTTCCACTGTTACGTGCGAACTCAGTCCTGGCACCAGGGAGAGACTCAAGGAGGCCTGGGCAGATGGCCTTCCCTGACAAGGCCTTTTGCTAATGTCAAAGGCCCAATTCTTTTTAAAGACATCTTTCTTGTACAGAATGGAATGAGAAATGGTGTTCCTGTGGCAAACCACAACCAGCTCTGCAACTCCCTGGCTGGATCCCATGTTACACCCTGAATTCTCAAGGACTCTTTACCATACTAACTGTTGGTAATGTGGTAAAAGGATGGGCCAACTTCTAAATGAATATGCTGCCCTCTGGTTCTGCCACCAGCCCTAACCCAGAAAAGTGTAGAAAGAAAGGAAGCTCTGATTCCAACCCACCAGACTAGGCGAGGACAATGGGAACCCTAGGATTTCACATCAAGTCTGTGAGGACCAACACGGGACCCATGTGAATTCTCTCGCAGCCTTGAGCTTGGATGCCAGCTCTGCCCTGTTTGCTGTGTCTGAAGTGACCCAATGTGATAAGAAGCTGCCCAAGTCATGGCTGCCCTCAGCTTGTCTTCAATCTCTGAAGTCAGTCTAGTTCTGTATTTATGATTTGAATGTGGAATGCCCCTCACAGGCTCATGTGTTTGAACATTTGGTCTCCTTGTAGTAGTGGACCACATAGTCCTATTCTCCGAAGCTGTGGAACCTCTCAGAAAATGGGGCTGAAATGTGTGGCTAAAGGGACAATCATGAAGGTTGTAGTCTGAGCCTGGTCTTGATCAGCCTCTCTCTGACTCCTGGTGTGTTGGGCTGAGGTGTTGGTTCCAATCCATACACTCCTGCCTCCAAGAATCCCGCTATGCCTCTTCTACCATGATGGACTGTTCTCTCTCGAGTCATGAGACAATAGAACTGTTTTCTCTTGTCAGTGGTTCCAGAAAGATCTGTCACAGTGACAAGCAATTCATTTCACTTTATTGTCATTACTCCAATAGGTTTTGTTCTGTTTTCTTTTGCTTTATAACAGAATCTCACACACCCGCTGCCTGGAACTCACTGTGTACCTAAGGCTAACCTTAAGCTTCTGTCTCCATCTCCTAAGTACTGAGATTACAGGGTCCTGCCAAGTCTGGCTTTATCTTAATATTTGCTTTCCTTTTCCCCTTTCTTTCCCTCCCTCCCCACCCCTTCTGAGACTTTCCATAATTGATGGATTGATTGATGACTGATTGATTTTGTAGTGTCAGGAACTAAATCAAGAGCCTTGAACATGGAAGACAAGGGCTCTGCTATTGAGACAGTTCTCGTGTGGGGAGAAAGGGAAGTCCTGAGTAAGGGGCCAATGAAACACCAGGTGGATGTGGGTTGTTGACATCGGTACAGCCAAGTCAGGACCCCAATGCCTGAGACCCATGGTAACACCAAAGCTTTCTGCTGATGTTGACATTGTGCACAAAACCAAGCATCCACACTGACCGTGAAACTGTCCCCTTCAGAGACCTCCCACTGAGACCGACTCCTCCTCCTTCTCTTCCTCCTCCTGGGTTACCTGATAATATGCTGAGTGAAGCAGGTGCCCTTCATCAGAGTGGGCAGAGCTCATCTGCTTCCAGCTCCTCTGTAGGGGTGTCTGTCCTTTCTTCAGGGTCTTTCTGTCTATAGTCCTACAGTGTCTCATTTAACAGACCCTGCAGGACACTGCAGTCTCCAGCCCTCTTTTTACTTTTTTATAGTTTGAGATAGTGTTCTTGCATCGCACAGACCTTGTGATTCTCCCGGCTCAGATTCCTGAGCAGCTGGGATTATAGGTATACTCCTATGAGCTGAGCTCATGTAAGCAGCTTAAGGAGCACAAGAATACTCAGACCAAATGCTCTTCAGTCACAAGCCCTCCCCCCACCCCCAGCCTTACCAGGACCGTGTGCATCCCCGTGTAGAGTCTGCTGAGACACACCAGTGTAGAGAACACCACAGCCATCGTCAGGCCTAAGATGAAAGGGTACTGCAGAGGAGAGAAAGAATGACATTAGATCATATTCAGATGAATGCTTCTCTCTCTCTCTCTCTCTCTCTCTCTCTCTCTCTCTCTCTCTGTGTGTGTGTGTGTGTGTGTGTGTGTGTGTGTGTGTGTGTGTGTGTGAATTTAGAGTGAAGTAGACATTTTACCACCATCCCCTTTATTTGATTTTTTTTTTAACCTTAAGCCAGACTCTAAGTTGCTGGCAGTGGGCTCGAACTCGTGATTTTCTTGTCTTATCCTCTTGAGTAGCCAAAGTTCCAGGCTCGCATCACCTGACTGGTCAGACTTATCTGATCTGATATCACAGTCAGGAATGGGATTCATTGGAAACAACTGGCAGTCTGAATCTTACATCCCCTAGAGAGACTAGCAATCCAATCATCTGAAAACATTTTTAAAATGAGGGCAGGTAAGGAGGAAATGCCTAGGAATACAGTTCTGGGTCTGTAATCAGTGCTGTTTTATAAAGGATGGTGTCTTTAACCATGAGAGTAAGTCATGGCCACATTGACTTTAACACAGCATGCGCTCCTGTCAGTCATCATGTTTGCTCCTTACAACAGGAGCCAGAGAGATATACAGAAAGCCACACAGTGAGTGGCTCAGACAGAACTAGAAGCCAATATTCTTCTGCTCTTTTCCAGGTAACACTGAGTCCAGTAACACTTGGTTGAAAATATTTTCTTTAAAAAAATATTTTTTTTTGAAAGAAGATCTTACTACGTAGCCCAGGCTTGCCTTAAATGGGTGATTATCCTACCTTGGCCTCTGGAGTGCTGGGGTTACAGGTGTGGTACCACAGCTGGCAGTTTCTCTTTAAAGATCTTCCACCGACCTAGCCTCGGGTTTTTATCAGAAGGTATTTAAAGTGAATACACTCCAGTAGCCAGATATTAGCTCTGATACACAAATAAATTAGCCAATCCACATTTAAAGCTGTTTATAAGTAAATAAACCCAGTAGCTACATGTATTCATCACGAAAGGAAAGAAACCAAACGTCGGCTCGGGCCTTAGGGCTTGGATAAGCTTTAAGGGAGTGTTTGGATTTCTAGGCAAGTGGCCCGGGAGCCATGTCAGAGTAAAGGGATGGTTGCACTTGTGGAAGCAGAGAGAGCAGGAATGTTTTTAAAGTGAATGCTTCAGGTGCTGCTCTCTTCCTACACCCAGCTTCTCCTCACAGGGAGTTAGAATGGCATTTGATCGGGGAAATAAGAATGTATTTTGGGTTTAACAATGAAATGCCCCAACAAGGTTCCTCAGGCATGAATTCAAAGATGAAGTTTGCCCTATGCCTTCCATTCCATCAGGATCTGAAAACCTTCCACTGCCACACACTCCTGCCATTGTGATGCTCTCTGCCTTTAATGCTTTTTTCCTCCCTAAATGACAGCACATTTCCAGATCTTTCTGGGCTCTGTGTACTCGGCTGGGCCCGGGCCCACTGTGTCTTGCCGGGCAATGAAGTTTGGGTGAAACCCAGCTCAAAAGTCAGCATGAACTCAAGACATGAGACCTCATATACATCTGGGTCCTGGCATGGCATTTCAACAAGTGGATGCAGCTTGTTGGATACATTCCTTATGGATGTCCTTGTCCCACTGAGGAAATGGATCTAGATCTGTGTGGCCAAGAAGACTACTGTAGAGGTGGACCTGAGACCCAGTCCTGACCTCTTCCAACTATGCTGGCTGACTGAAGCATCTAACTAACTTGGAATATGGAGTGGCTGGGGATATCTGGAATAAAGAGCAGGGTGACCCACTGCAGCCATTTAGCTATATAAGACCACCCGATTCGATGAAATCTGAAACTTCCAATAGCTAGTGGGTAGCATTTATGAAATTAAACACCAAGTCAAGGTGATGTGTCTCAAATAGCAGGAGAAAAAAAAAATCTTCCTTGCAGCAATCACGTAATAAAAGGTCTTACTATAATTATCATCTAAGCAGATATTAAATGAAATTCTTCTATTTTCAACATTTATTAATCTCCTGTCATTTATATCATTCTAAAATAAAAGAGGCATCATTCCTAGTAGCTGGTCCCTAACCAGGGGCAGCGTCATCTTTGGAAGGTAATTGGAGGTACCCGACTCTATTCTGCCCTAGGCCAGGGGAGTCTGGCAGAAGGATTTGGTGCGATCATCTTTGCCCTGGAGGATCATTTATAAGGATTGTAAACCTTTTGTGTCTGTTGCAAGCTCAGAGAGCAGTGATTCCCGCCTGTCTAGGCAACAGCTCAGACAAACACTTCCTCAGGGAGAGGACAATGTCAGGCAGCCCACACTATGCTCTTCGTTCTAGGGCCCATTCTCACTCAAAGGCATATATATCCGATTTGGGTGCTAAGTTAGATGCTCGCATTATGAAGAAACTGTTCAACATTCCTACAGGTTTCAGGGTCACTTCATTTTTACCCCATAAATCTTAATGCCCCTCCAAACAGTTTTCAGAGAAATTCTGAATTGTTCCTCTCTCTACTCCCTCGTTCTACAATTAGAGGTGAGTGGCGGGGAGGTATGAAGGCCTCTCCCAACTTTACCTGATACCGGTCCATGGTAGAGATGAGGAGGGTGAAGGAGATGGCGGTGGCCGCCATGGCGTGCGTGGATGGCATTCCATACTCTGCAATAATTCTCTTTTCAAGTCTCACCACGGGAGGAGAGGAGGGCCGGGGCCACTTCAGAATGTCCTTAGCCACCTGGCCAATATACATCACCAACTGAAAAGCCAAAGGTCAGGGGTAAGTATAACTTAAAAAAGTACAATAACTGAATCTCTAAATACCTTTTCTCTGCGGTTCCCAGGCTGCCACCTGAGGCCCCGTTCCCTCTGCCCTGACACGAACTGGGAATGTCTTTCAGGGCAGGCTCAGGTCTTGATATCAGTACAGCAAGCACTTTGTCAACGGATCATCCCCTGAACCTCTTTGTCATATCCTTAACAAACAGTTAAGTAGCTTTGTGTGCGTGTCCGGGGTCGCTCTCAGCGAAGTAGGGCGTCTTCAGGGACCACGCTTTAAACTACTGTCTGAGGCCAACCTGGGATTTGCTCAACGTAGTTTTTTCCTATGGGGTCATTTCATGAAGAAATTCCCCCTCAGTTTTTAAAAACTTTATTTATTTATTTATTTATTTATGTATCTATCTATTTATTTATTTATTTAATGTATGTGAGCGATTTGCTTGCGTGGATAGTTGTGTAGATTCCCTAGAACTAGAGTTACTGATGGTTGTGGGCTGCCCTGGAGATGCTGTGAACCAAACCCAGTTCCGCCACAGGAGCAGCATGTGTGCTTAGCCGCTGAGCCCTTTATCCAGCCCACACACCATCTTTTCTTCTAAATAGAAGATAGAAACCAAGATATGCTGTTCATGATCTCCAAAAATTAATGAATGGGGTTGTCAATCACAGACTCATTTGTTTTGTCAAATAATTTGTTTTTTAATATGGTCACCCCATGACCCATGAACCTGGGGACGAGAGCAGTGTGTCTACCCAAGTACCTACCTTTGTAACTCAACTCATGGCCCAGGGTTGGCAGACTGTACCACAAAGATGAACCTCTTTCCTGCCTTCCCTTTCCTCCCCTCCCCTCTTCTCCCTTCCCCTCCTCTCTTCTCACTTTCCCTTCCCTATCCTTCCTTACCCCACCCTTTTCTTCCCTTCCCTCCCCTTTCTTTCCTTTCTTCTCTTTGCCCTCCCTCACCTTTCCTTCCCTTTCTTTCCTACTCTCTGTCTCCCGTCCCCTTCATTTCTTCTTTCCTCCCTCTCCATCTACCTGAGGTGGTCTGCCTGTCTCCCTCCCTCTCTCCGTTTATGCAAGAACCCAGGACCCCTTTCTGGCAGGAGACTCTCCTGCACAGGTCAGTGTGTCAATGGCCTTAGCCATGAGCCTTCTCATCTTAACTGTGGCAACAGAATCTATGGTCGCCAGGGCTTGGCTTAGCTTCTGGTGGATGGAGTCGTCTCGCCTTGGAATCGAATTCTTATGAAGGACTATTTCAAAATTACTTGGACTAGCCAGCTGATTGCCAGGAATTTCCACACACGGATGCTTTCTCTCCACACTTCAAGTGGCAGGTTAATTTGGCATTGTATCCTCCCCAGGGAGGCACAGTGCCTGGGTTAAAACCCTGCAGAGGCTATCTTGCACAGCAGGACAAATCCCCAGGCTGTAAAGCCTCATTGACAGCTGCTGAATTCCATCACTGAGATTTCCAATGGACTTTGAAACACAGCCTCTTTACCATCCCTGATTACCAAAATGAGTCTCCTGGAGACACTCTTTTTATGTCTCCACCTCCCTCCCAGGAACCTGTAAAACCTCATCCAGCTATTAGATGGGGGAATGTAGAACACTACAGACTACCAAGAATTTCTCAGAAGCTGCTAAAAACATTCCACCTCTGCCCCTTCCTCACCACCAAAGTAAACAAAATGTCACAGTCATAGATGACAAATTCTAGTTCAATCAAAATACTGAAAACTCACAGCCCGGAAGCCTTAAAATCATAACATCAAGAGAGTGGGAAATGCTTGAACCAAATCTAATTTTCTTGAAGTTTATAAATCCTTTTGACTACATTTTTATTCTCCTTTCTATGCTCAAAGGATGTTTAGAATTAGGACAATTATTCAGGTCCCTTAAAAACACTGCCACACCTACACATTGTTTCCAACTTTAAAACATCCAAAAGAAAATGGATACATTAGCAACCCTCTTTAAGCAAGAAAGCACAGACCTGAAATCTTCAAGACACAAGTAAAGGATTGGCTCACAGTATGGCCCTGTCTCTGTTACTGCTGCTCAGGACAGCCAAGCTATGATGTGCCAACCTTGTTTTAGCCCCTGGGCCTTGAGTAGGGAAATGGGCTGCACATTTCTGGTTAAACACAAGAAAACATTCAACAGGAAGTTATTCTCAGAGCTCTGTGAATGCATGCTTTAGTTTGGATCCTAATGGGAGTCACGGAGACCTTTAGGTGGGCCATCAGCTTGTTGTTGTTTTTTCCTTTCTCTTTGCTTCCAGGCCACCATGAGGCAAGCAGATTCCTCAACCAGCATATGCTACCTCACCCACCACAAGGCCTAAACAATAGGCGTATAGATTTCAAGCTTTCACAACTCTGAGTCAGAATGACTATTTCTTTTGTCTAAGTTGCTTATCTCAGGCATTTTGTTACAGTAACACAAAACTGAGTCAAACAGTTGCATGTAGGAAGGCACTTGGGTCCAAAGACCCTGGGGCTGAGTATTAAGGGAAAATAGCTTCATTCAGAGGAGTGAAGGGAAAGAGGTGTTCTGGTCGCAAGAACAGCATGAGCAGACGCCTGGATAAGTAAGACTGGGGAGTGCCGTACAACTTACTAGGAGACTCAAACCTTTGGAGTTGCACAGATGAGGCACAGCTGTATACATCCATTAGAATGACTAAGACAAATGGAGCCAACCACGTCAGGCAGTGGCAAGGATAAAAAATTCTGGAGCTCTCTTAGGCACTGAGAAAATTCAAATGCTCAGCCACTCTGGGAAAGTGTGGCAGTTCCTAACGAAGTTAAGAGTATTCTAGTCATGTGATCCAGCCACGCCACCCTAGACATTCACTCACAACAAAGGAGAGCAGGTGCCACCCAGTTCTGCCTATGGATGTTCACTGCAGGTTTTGTTTGCTTGTCTGTTTGTTTGTTAATAGTCCCGAGCTGGAAACAGCTCAACTCCCATGAGAAGGTGAGTGAAATGTGTTGTCATCATTCAGTTGAACGCTACTATGAAACAACAAAACCCTGAGCTGTTGACATAGTTTAAATAGAGACGAAGCTCAGACCGATGCAGCAGAAGAAGCAACACACAAAGCGAATGGCACAGTAAATGCTTCTATTCATATAAAACTCTTAAAATGTGAGCTACCTCACAGTGAGAGAAAGTGAATATTTATCTGCTAGGAAGGGGAGAAGTCACAAAGGAATATGAGGAGGTGGGGGACATGTGTGTGCACTCAAACACACACACACAGACACACACACAGACACACACACACACACACACACACACACACACACACACACACACAGTACTGCAGGTGTCCACAGAGTCCAGAAGAGTGTGTATAATCTCCTGGGGCTGGAGTTGCAGATGGTTCTGAGCTGCCCAACATGGGTGTTTGGGAGCTGAATAGAACAAATAGAGGTTATAGGTTTGACAGAATTGAGAAAAAAAGGATGGGTCTGAGATGTCAAATGTTCAACATCATATACCATTGATTATATAGTAACACAGCAATGTACATATTGGAGTAGCTAAAGTCCAGAAACCTGACAATACCTCATGCTGGTGGGGTTGCAGAGTAAAAGAAACACCCATTCATCACTAGTGGGAAAGCAAAATTGTAAGATCACTTTGAAAGATGATTTAAAAATATTCTTTTACAAAGTTAGACATATTCTTATCATAGGCTGGGGAATCATACTAGGCATTTATACAAGTGAGTTGGAAAATTTTATATATACATATACATTATACATGTACACACATACATATACATCATAGTCATATACACATACATATGCCCTACACATGGGTATCGATAGAAGCTCTGTTCATAATGGCCAAAATCTGAGAACAAATGAGATGTTCTTTAGTAGAATGTGTGTGTGTGTGTGTGTGTGTGTGTGTGTGTGCATGTGCGCGTGCGTGCGCACGCACACATACTGTGGTACATTCCAAGAATGGACTATTATTCAGATAGAGACAAATGAGTGATCCAGCCATTAAAGGCATGGAAGAACCTTAGATACATAGTGCTAAGTAAAATAAGCCAATCTGAAAAAGCTACACAATGTAGTTCTATTTATATGCCATTCAGGAAAAAGCTACACGTTGAGGACTGTAGAGCCATCAGTGGTTGCTGGGGTAGAGAGGTGGAAATATGAGTGACAGAGCAGAGTCTGTTTATGGCAGTGATACCATTCTGTTTGATACTCTGATGATACATATGCCATGGTCTACTGGTTGCAACCCCAGGGATATAAACCACAGAGAGTGAAACTTAATGTCAGCTGTTAACTGTGGGTGACCAGAATGTGTCAATGTGGGTTTACTGGTTAGATGAAAGGTATCACTCTAGTGTGGGATGTTGTCAACAGGATCAGAAGGCATATGACAACTCTAATTTTTGCCCAGGTTTACTGTCAACCTAAAACTGCTCAAAAAAAAAAAAAAAAAAGACCATTTTAAGCCAGAAGACAACATTTCTTCATTGATGTCTCAGTTAAAGAGTCTAATGATTAACTCAACAGGACTCACCATGAATAAAGGACTTCAATCTATTGTTGAAGGCCCTCCTTCTTAAAGGGATCTAATTAACTGCCACCATCCATCCTGTTCCTTTGGGAGAAGGCCCTAAAGGCCTAGCCATAAAAGCAAAAATTCGGGAGGAGGGGACGCAGGAAGCATTTCTGATCACTAATGGCTTCAGCAAACTAACTGGGTTTCTTTGCATGGTGCTTTGAGATGGCCAGGGGTTTGTAGGGTTTGGGTAGATGACAGATATTAACCCTTTTTCTTTTTCTTCCTTTTTCTATTTCTTTTTCTTGCTTGCTTGCGATCTCTTTTTGTGTATGTAGTGTATGCATCAGTATGTACATGGGAGAGGGAACATGTGTGCACAGGTGGAGGTCAGAGGAGGTCAGAGGTCAATATCAGGTATTTTCCTCAATTGCTCTCATTTTATTTTTTGACACAGGATTTTTGTGACACTCGCTAAATCTGGAGGTTACCATTTTGCCCTACACTGGTGGGCCACCTAGTCCCAAAGATCTTCTTGTCCCTTCCCAGCCTCCAGTACCAGGGTTAGAGGCATGCACCACACCCAGCCTTTATGTGAGTGCCGAGGACTAAGCCCAGGTCACTGTGTATGTTCGTGGAGCATTTTATTGCTGTGGTCAGGTGGACCCGCTTTAAGTTCCTCCATAGTGTGCGGGAAGACTGGCTTTTCAGGCTGCACATTGCCCCGAGAGACTCCAATTTACAAGCAGCTTTTGAGGGTAGATGACTGTGTGGTTGGGTACACCTGCAAATAATACCATCTGTCTGGCACCAACCATGCAGCCCAGATAGATAAATGATTACTTCCTGGGACACAGGTGGGAGCACATGAGCATATTACAATCATGTCACAGAAACCTTGCCGAAGAATTTATCGGACACACAAGACTGAAGAAAGAATATAACTCCCTTACTTGACCCCATAAATAGGTGAACATCAATTCCTATGATGGTAAGAGATGTCTGTCATCTGACACCAACTTGTCATGTGACACCAACCCATCATGTGATACCAAGGACTAATATGTAGAGTACTCTCAACACTCCTGTGGTGGTTTGAAAGAAAATGCCCCCTATCCAGGCCCGTCGAGAGTGGCATTATTAGGAGGGTGTGGCCTTGCACAAGTAGGTGTGGTCTTGTTAGAGGAAGTGGTCACTGGGGGCGGACTTTGAGGTCTCAGATGCTCAAGCCATGCTCAGTGTGGCAGTCCCTTCCTGCTGCCCACGGATTCAGAACTCCCAGCTACCTCTCCAGCACCATGTCTGCCTACACGCGGCTGTCATGCTTCCCACCATGATGACAATGGAGTAAGCTCTGAACTGTGAGGCAATCCCAATGAAATGTTTTTCTTTATAAGAGCTGCTGTGATCGTGGTGTTTCTTCACAGCAATAAGACCCTAAGACAACTAAGACAACAAAGGTTCAGCTTGGTTCCTGGTCTACTCAACTGCGGCTCTGCCCATCCTTCCGTTTGCGTCTGCCCACTCTGCCTTGGGCCTGAGTCAGCTCTGCCTTCTCCCTGTCTGCCCTGACTCCACAGCAGTCTGACTTACAGAGGCAGCTGTTATCCTGCATCCAGCCTGGGGTGCTTCTCTCATTAATACAGGCTCCATCTATATTTCTGTCAAATTACTCTTGAACCTCTCTGCTGTAGCCTCTTTAACTTTTCGCATCCGATTTATAAGTGTGTGTTTGTGCTACATAATATGGGTTAATATTAGTAATTACTATTGGAATAAAGGAACCTGTGTTCACCTCGGCTAGATTACCAAAGAAATCAGAATTATCAGGAAATTGCTACCTTTTAAATTACTGACATCATGGAAAGAAATAAATGTGTTCATCTGTGTTTCGAGTATAGCACACTCATGACCTTCAACCCACTGAGCCCTCTCCTCTCCCTGGCTATTAACCTATTTTGTTAGTTCACTCTGCCTGCAATATGAATGAAGCACAGTGGACAGATATGGTTCTCAGATCAATGGCAGCCCAGTGGACCAATTCTCTCAATGAGAAATGCATCCTTGCACCATAGAGGAACATCCAACATACACCTATCCCATAAAGCTGGATTTCAAAGAGGCTTGACAAGAAGCTGATACACTTTCTCCTAGTGTGGCAGCCTTCTCTTTATTACCACCCAGAAGGAAACGGCAGTGTCTAACACATCCTCAATTAGTAGGGCTTTACTTTTCACCATAGTGTAAATAAAATCTGAACTGTTTAGGAAACAGAAGATCATTAAAACTGCTTTGTGACCAGTAAAACGGCTAAGGAAGTTCTGAAAGCAGAGCTACACACTCATACCTTTGCTGGCCACCCAAGCCTGTCCTTCACATAGAGCACTCCCAGCCCCTGGAATGGGGGAAGCCAAAGCAGATGCAGGATTGGAGGGAGAACCAAGAGTCCCTTTTCAAATGATACCTGCGCACATACACACATACCTAACATCTTTCTTCTGGCTATACCCAGTGTCTACTGTCTCCTCTACCATGGGGGCATCACATGCAGAGATTCACGGTTACATAACAGTGACAGGTGTCCTCACGTCAAGACTTTGTCATATCATTCATCAGTTATTGGAGACTAGAGAACAGGGAGAGTTAACCTGGAAGGACAGCTTTTCCATCAATGTATACCCATTCTGTTTCTTGGTAGATGTGTGTGTGTGTGTGTGCGCGCACGTGTGCGCATGTGTGCACATATATGTATACACGTGTGGGCATGTGCCTAGAGAGGTCAGATCTCAGTGTTGACCATCTTCTTGTATTGTTTTCCATCTTGGTTTTTGATTAGTCTCTCAATGAACTTAAGAGTTCATATATTTGGCTAGACTTGTTGACCAGGAAGCCTCCAGGGATTGCCCTGTGTCCACATCCCCAGTGCTAGGTTTACAGGCATGTGCTGCTGTGCCCAACTGTTTATGTAGGTACCAAGCATGTGAATTCAAGTGCTCAGGCTTGCACAGTAAGCACTTCTGCTCAGCGAATCACCTCACTGGCTCCTCTATCCCACTTCTTTTAGGAGATGAGGAGGGTGTGAGACAAGGTCTCTACATAGCTCTGGCTGTTCAGGAACTATGTATACCAGGTTGGCCTCAAACTTCCTGAGTTCTAGGATTAAAGGTGTGATGCACCACCATGCCAGACTCCATTCCACTGCCGCTGCTGCTGCTACCACCACAACCGCCGCCACCACTACTACTAAGTCATCGTCATGCTTGCACTTGTACAGACACAAATAATAACACAGGAAGAAAAAACCCAGAGATCAGAGTGTGCCTCTCCTACGTGTCCTTGAATTCCCTTATTTCAAAATTGACAATGTTGCTATTGACAATGCCTGAGAATCCTGATTTCACTGGAAGCAAGCTATTGGGAATTATTAAATTCATTTCCTCAGTCCCATTTAAGCACCTCCCCTGCACCCCAGTTCCATAGAGCACAAAGAGGTGAGCACTCAGACCACATAGAACCCACCAGCTGGGGAATCGGTCTCCTCAGGACCACAGTGTGGGAGCTTCTTTATGCTCTGCTGCAGCCACGGAGTCTCCAAGCCCAGAACTTCCCAGGCCTCCTTGGCTGGTGGTCCTGTATCCCTCCTGGAATACACACTGTTCTGCAGGCTCTCGTTTTGCTTCGGGGAAGGGATTAAAAGCAGTTCTCTGGAGCATCCTAGAGGCCGACCATCCACTCAGAGAAGTCTTCAAATGGTGCATGTCTGTTCATACTTCTGGATTTAATTTTATTAGTAACAATAATTAAAAAGAAAAAAACCAGAGCCCTTTCTTTAACTATGGGTGTGATGGGGGGTCTGTGCTGGTGTGTGAGTTTGTGTGAGTGAGACAATGGAAGAGACATGTCATTTCAAACTAAAAGAAAAACAAAACAAAACAAAGCAATCCTCGAGCTGGAAGCACCTAACTAGGCAAGGAAATGGAGCAAACACCTTGCACCAAAGAGGAAAACAGAAAGCCAGATGCTACATACCCAAATTCTACAAAAATACGTAAGGCCAAAGCACAAATGGCAGGTGAGGAAAAAAATAAAAAGAACCAATGTAGTTCTGACGCTCATTCTTCTCAACGCTCCATTTGATCAAATGCAGATCTGCTGCTGAAATGTTGAAGAGAAACACTAAAGGCACAGCAATCAGTAATGCATAGATGTGCTGTGTACTGCAGGAAAGTCACTTCAAAGCCCTCCACAGACATCACTTATTACTCTCAAGTACAGATTTTTCCCCCAGAGGGTTTTTTTCACAGATATTACTGCAATGCTCATATTACCTCTGTTTTACAGATGTAGAATCTGTAAGCATGTAGACATGTCAGGCCAACAGGAGAGTTGTGTAGAGGAGCTGAACTTAACCTTTCAAATGCTGTTGCCTTTTAACAATAAATCACCACCAGACACCTGACAAACCTACTACACCTGTAAGGCAGATGGGAGCAAATATGGTGCCCGAGAACAGAGACTGGTCCTTAAATAGGCCAAGGTCTATCAATGCATTAGAGCCATCTGGAGCTCAGTGGAGGCCGTTAGGGGCTGAAGGATGGAGATGTCTCTTGACATGAAAAAAACTACCAAATACCCGCCACCATTGTCCCACCAAGGGATGGTTCCAATCTTTTACTCCCTCTTGGGTAATAATAGCACTGAAGGTCTTCAGTCCTAGGAGTCATCCAATAGATATAAAAGTAAAACCACACAGAAGCTCACCTCTGTCAAATAAGCAAATACCCAAGCAACAACAAAACCCCGAGAACTGTAAATATGCATGACAGAACAGCGGCTAAACAAATTACGCAACATTCAAACACAATTACAGATAAACGAGAAAACCAAAACGCTGTGAGAATATATTTAGCTTCTATTTGCATGTTTTAAATGGATTTACATATAAATGTGTGTAGGCACATGGGAAAATGGATGATAAATCTAATGGGATTTAGATGGGAGTTCTGGGGTGGCAAAGAGCGTGGTCCATCTTGTGGGCTATTAGAGATTTTTGCACATGTAATGGCTACCTGCTTTCCCCACTGAGTAGCCAAGTTTATCCTTGGTCACAATGGAGCCAGAAGAGCATAATGACTAGCTATCATGTGTTTTCAAGCCTGGCTTGGCCAAGTTTTAAGTGGCTTGGAGTCTTTTCCTGTGAGCCTCCTACCAATCTGGCTGAAGAGGTCTTTCTCATGAGCTCTAAGTTCATTGTCCTCAAGTGTTTCTCAAAGTGCAAAACTTCCTGCCAGATTCTTCCCCTCATGTAAGTCATGCTAATATTCCTTTAACATTTATGCTTCAAATTGGTGAAACATTTAATGAAACATTCATGAAAACATTATCTTATAGATGTGTGTGATGTGTGTATGTGTCTAATATATATGTGTATGTGTGATGTATACATGTTTGCTCACACATGTACATGTTTGCGCAGCCCATACATAAGCCATAGAGGCCAGAGATCAATGTCCTGTGTCTTTTTGTGTCTCAGTCTTTTCAGACACAGTATCTCACTAAACTGAAGCTGGAGGCCAGCAAATCCCCGGGATCTATCTGTCTCTACCCTCCATGTTGGGGTTATTGATAAGTACCCCAGGCCTGGCTTTTATATGGACCCAGGGAATCCAAGCTCAGATCCTCATACTCGTTGAGCAAGCACCTTACCTATACTATCTCCCGAGTCCCCTGCTAATTATATTTGAGAAATGATCTACGATGTATATATTTAAATTGATAAAACAAAATAAAATCATCTTGCAGATGAAGCAGTTAGAAATCTCAATGGTATTATTACAATCACACAGTTACCCATAACTATAGGTAACTCATCTTTATGTGACTGTGTCTAGTGTATGGATATTTTATCTCTCAATCCCTACAACAAGCCCAGAATATGAATAAATTAGTAAAAGTAAGCCAAATTTTTGTTTTCTGAAATCTGATTGTTAGTAGATTTAAAATATCTTTTTTTTTTCTATTAAAATTCATGTGATTAGATGGGCAGCTACGTCTGGCCAGCCTTACACATAGTAAGAAAGAATTTCAAAAGCCAAAATTCATATTACTCACTATCTAAAGTTTGGAAGCCAAATGGATTCAAACAGTACCCAGGAAAACTTCTGTTTCATCGTGAAGACTGAGAAAGTATTCGTCTCTCAGGAGATGGTCATAAAATAGATTTTCCTTCTTTTCCCTGTCTCCTCCCAACAGAAGCACCAACATCTGAAATCCTTAACAAAATAAGAGAGTAACTCTCAAGATTAAATTGAGCTTTTTGTAAAATGTAGTCTCAAGTTTTCTGGGGATAGGGGAAAGAATGAGTTGGGGAAAGCATAAATATCATTAAATAGCATCCTGACTCGTATGTCTTGGGACAGATCTAGCTTCTAAGGTTGTCTAGTCTTGAATTAACTCAAGACAAGAAGAGATGCAGTCACATGTCCCTCTTTTGTCCTTCAATATCTCCTCACAGATGGAGGAGGGAGGTCCACTCAGTCTTGCTGACCCCATCAACTTTTGCCTGACTTTAGGCAAAAGTCCCAGACCTCCTTTTATAAAAAGGTGGGTTTTGGGGGGGGTTTTGGGTTTTTTTTTCTTGTTTTTGGTTTGTTGTTATTTGTTTGTTTGTTCTGTTTATCTTTAATGGCTTCTCCATGTTCTGAGCTGCTGAAGCTGAGGCCATCCAAGAATATCTGTCACTGGTCCACGTTCTTAATGGAAGGAAACAGAAATTTGAGGGATGGCCACACCAAAGAAATAAGAAAGATTTATTTCTAAATTATTAGACCCTGAGGGATACAGCAAAGCCACCCATCCGGGTTCTGACTGGCATCCGCAGAGCCTCAGGGACTTGCTTTTCTTATGAGCAGCTAGCTGCACTGCTCTGAGAGAAATCTTGACTCATGGCACTGGCTCATGCCACTCCTGCTAAAACCAACAGAATTAAAACCACTTCCAACAGGGGAACATGGCTGAAGAAGCCTGTGTGCTCAGAGGAATGGTAGAGCAAAGTCCAGCATCTCAGGATTTCCATTTTAACAATAAAGCAGATGTCAAGGACAATAGGCAAACATCCCCCAGGCTCTTAGGTCCCTACATTCTTGGTCCAGAAAGTGGATGCTACCAGCCATGTCTCCTCATGTTAAAATAGCCATACATATGTGACGGAAGTGTCAGTCCATGATGAGGTGTTCAGTCATCAGCAGCCCATGGACAAACTGAATTAGCAGCTAGCGACGAGCGGAAATGGAGAGCGAAGGGAACATACGAGGGTTATAAACTCAATATGAAGCCTAACAAGGTTATGAGATCCATAATTGCAGGAAGTAGGGAAGAAAATTCACTTAAGATGATGCAGTTCGGGAGAGGCTCCCTGGATATGAGTCTGCTAGGGCAATCTAAGGGCACAGCCAAATGGACTCCTCCAGTGATTTATCCAACGCCCATTTCCATCCTCTGCCTGATGTCATGGACTGTTACCAACACTGGGAAAAGCTAGTTTCAAACTCATTTCTAACCACTGGACTGTCAGCACAATATTCACAATCAGGAGTGAGTGCGAGTAGCTAGTAGCAAAACTGCCCTACAATCTAGACATCGGGTATGTGACTTTCTAAGACAGGGTCTCACTGTGTAACCTGGCTAGCTTGGAACTCACTGTGTAGTCATGGCTGGCCTCAAATTTGCTGAAATCCTCTAGCCCTTGCCTCCTGAGTGCTAGGATTATAGGTGTATAATTATGGGTGTATTCTTTGGCACCCTCAAATGAGTAGCATGTCTATCAAACCCCATCTGTTTGTCACTGACTTCCTTCCTTGGTTCTATCTCACGTCTCTTCCTTCAAAGGTAAAAAAAGACCTTCAAGTGAAAGCTAGAAGCCACAGTTATCATCAGGCCCTGGGTGCTTCTTCCATCACACACAGCTGGGAACACAAATGCACACCTCATAGATCAGAACTGGTTCCTGGGCTCAGATTCAGCCTCTCTCCTGAGGTCTGCCTCAACTTTCTAACACTCTTCCATGACCTCTGAGGTTCAAGTGGAGGCTCTCTTATCTCTGGGATGAGCACCCCAAAGGTAGATTAACTAAAAGACTAGTGCCCTTGACCCTGTGGCTTAATGCTGTCTGGTTGGCAACATGTTTCTGCCTGCCAAGGGATTCAGAGGTACTTCCAGTAAAGCCAAAGGGAAGAACATAACCGCACAAGGTCTCTAGCCCAGAGAATTGGCATCAGTTCTTCTGACTTTCGGTCAGATTTCCTCAGCTCTAATAAATTCTGTGCAAGGGGTATCAGAACTCTCTGATGGGGCAAACAAAGACATCAAGTTACAGGGCTCAATCCCAAACAAAGCAACTTACTACCTCCTGAATGAATACAGTCTAAAAACGAAGATGATAATGAATCTGAAAAGCTTTAGCAACATATAAGCATTCTCTAGCCTACAGGATCCTTGAAAACCTATGGTTTTCCTTTTGGCTGCCAAGATATTTGCTGGGAAAACCTGTCATTTCCCCCTCTCTTTCTTCCCGCCTCTTCTCTTTGGCTGCATGTCTTTCTGATAAGGATTTTCAGGGTAGAGAAGAAAGCCCTTCTCCCATGGGGTGAGATGACTTCCCTCCTGGAGAGCCAGTCTATAAGCAGGAAGGGACAGAATGTCTGGGACATCTCCAGCTTGACGCCTGCTCACTGCAGGGAGCAAAGAAGGAGGCCGGGGCAGCAAGGCAAAGTCAGAGGGAGAGCTAGAACGTATTGCTTGCCTACTTGGCCAGTGAGTGATTAACTCTAGTTATTGAGAGGCTCTTAGGGGGTCTGTTGGTCACACCATTCACATCTCCAAAACAGGGCTATAGCCAAGCCAGTAACCTCCCCATGACCCTTTTTAATGAGAAAGGTTTGACTTGAGCCTGCAAGAATCTGCCTTTGGGGCACACAGACACACTCTTATCCTTCTGCCGTTTCCACATTCCACTAGAAGGCTGAGGTTCGTGTGATGGTAACAAGGAAAGGAATTGAACAGAACCATTGCTGGATGCCATGCCAAATCAGATCTGAATTATGTACTGCACACATCTTATTTTAAAGACTGGTAACACCAACTGAAAGACGCCCTGACCTTTCCTGAAATCTTGCTTCAGGCTATTTATGGCTTGGGAAGATTGCTTTTTCAATAAACAAGAACAGGAATCAGTGCAGAAGGATATCCACACATTTCAAACGTTCGAGAATAGCTTAAATAGTTCTAGTGTGACAAATCAACCATAAGTCAAGCCTGTGCCAAAGACCACACCTCAGGAGGGACCCTCATCTTAGCATGGCATGCACTTCACTCCTATGCTACATATATTTTGGTTTTCCCCACAGAACTGAACCCTGCTCACACTTTGACTGCACAGTAAGAGTTTTCTCTAGTATTTTTCTTGCAGCTTTTGAGACCGATGCCAGGGCTTCGAGGAAGCAAGGTGGGGGGCTCTCCTATCGAGGCTACGAAGTCACCCCTCCCTATATCTTTCTTTGTCTGTCTGTGTCTGGGTTTCATGTGCCTCAAACTCGTATCAAATTCTCTATGAAGCCACCAATGGTCCTTGAACTTCTGACCTTCCTGTCTCTACCTTGAAGTACTGGGATTACAAGCGTGTGTACCACCATGTCTGTAATATATATATTTTAAATTATTATCCTTATCCCTCACCCAGAGTGGATGCCCTGCCTTGGATTTTTTGTTTGTTCATTTTGATTTTTTGTTTTGTTTTTCTTTTTTTGGTTGTTTGTTTTTACTCAAAGTCACAAACAGTACCTGGCTCTCCTTAAGCACTCAGACACTTTTGTTTGATGAACTCAATGAAAGAATGACGCCTCTGGGGATTTAGTGACCTTTTTGGGCATAGACATTAATGTTAATAGCACTGTGGTCTGGAGTAGAGACCACCTCTTTATCTTTCTCATTTCATAGATGTGCCAAGCTAGGTACTGAAGGAAGTAAAAAGCTAGGTACCCACCGAGGGAAGAAACAAGCAAGGGCTCAGGGATGCTGGTAGCTGAGGCAGAACGGGGCTCAGGTCTGCTGCTTGGACACAAAGGGACAAAAGGGACTCCATGGGAAGCACACCAGGAGCAAAGGAACACTGGAAGCTTCTAGAAGGAAGCAGTGTCCTCCTCTACTCAGTCATAACATCCGTTAGCATCCTCCATGTGGTGAGCTCTTTCTTGTGTTTGGACTTTTCCCTCTGGATAGTCACATAGCTTAGCTGGGTTCTTCTCATCTATCAAGGCTTATTGAAAAGCTTGCATAAAATGCCCAGTTTTCTAAAGTGTGTGAGGGGGGCTCTGACTATGTCCTGAACATGACTCTAATGTCTTCCATTGCTTGTCACTGTCTATATTGCCTATATGTGACCCCACAAGAGCACAACAGAATCTGTTTTTTTTTTCCTGTGCCTAATTCCCATCACCTCATATACTGGTCAGCACAGGGTGGGTCCTTGTGCACTATTTAGTAGATGAGTAAATTTAATAAATTGAAGCTTGTCAGCAGTTTGGCAGAGAGCAGTTGCTTTTTAGAACACAATAACACCTCTGGTTTAAAGGTCTTCTAGCATTCGGAAATATATAGAAACTACTCTAGGATGATTGTTTGTAATCTAATTGCTAGGGATAATAGATGTTTCAGATTTGAGATGTTTTGAAATTTTGCAATGTCACAGAGAGAGAGCAAGACAGAGAGCAGACAGAGAGAAATAAAGAGAGAATAGAGGAAAGAGAGAGAGAGAGAGAGAGAGAGAGAGAGAAATTGATTGATCTTTTGGGATGGGACCAAAATGTTTCTTATGCATCTTCTCTGCCTAGACTTAAGGACATCTATGCACTTTTTAGTTCAGGAAGGGTCTTGCACTGTAGTCCACACCAGCCTCTTAAATCATCTTTATAATAATAACCTTCATTTATTTAATCCAGGGCTTAACTGAGCTCCTGGCAGGTGCCAGGTTCAGATGAGGGTAATGAGCCACTGGCAGGAGGCAGATGCAGATGCAGGGGTCAGTGGCATTTGTAGGGATGATGGTTCTGTTGGGCCTGGGGCAGCAGGCAAGAGATGGGGAGAGGTTAGAAGGCAGGGCACACCAGCCAAGAAGCATGGAGTAGAAGATACACAAATGAGGACTAGGGACCGAGAAGCCTTGGCGGCTTGCGGGTATCATCAGTGGCTCTGATTCCTCAAACAGAGCAGACAGATTTGGGAAAGACTAAAAAGGGTTTGATTCAGGTTGAAGTTCAATTGAAAAATACCCCAGAGGTAATTTTAAAGAGCCAGGACATTAAAATGTGTTCAAAAGGTCGTACTTTGCATTTGGAATAGATCCTGTGAGGGGGATGGACTTCAAGTACAAAAGAGTATCTGGAGGAAGCCCTGGATGGGTCTGGGAATGTCTCAGTGGTAGAAGATTAGCCTCGAAGACATGAAGTACTGCATCTCATTCCCAGCAGGCAAGTACTGAAGTTAGGAATTAAAATGATCCTGCCATAAATTGAAGAAGGGTTTCTAGAACTCCCTGGAATATAACACTGTTACTGTATAGTACAGATAAAATCTTTATTTCAAATGCACATCCCTGGTTCCTTAGAAAACTGCATGTTAGCCACTGACATAGAAAACATCAGTAGGAGACCTGAAAACATACGGACTCAGGCTGGGACGTTGGCTCAGGGGTAAAGGCTCTCAATGCCAAGCCTGATGACCTCAGTCCCGTCCCTAGGCCCCACATGATAGAAGGAGAGAAGAGATTCTCACAAGGTGTCCTCTGACCTTCAAATGAATGATACAGTACATATTTATGTATACATGTACATGTACAGAAATAAACAAATGTTAGAAAAGACACGGGAAACAGGAAAACTGCAAGCTTGTTAGGTTTGTTTCACGACTCCCTCTGTTTCGGCTCCCTGTGTTCTGAGAGGCCATTCGATCATTTAAGATTAAAAGTCTTGCTCTTTGTGATCTACCAAACACACTAAGGAATGCAAATGAGCAAGTCACTCACCTATCTACCTACACATGTGACACTACATCTACTTAAAACTGCATAACATCAGGACTCACGGTGAGATGGCTCAGTGAGAGGCTACAGTAGTGGATCCCAACCTTGCTAATTCTTTGACCCTTTAATACAGTTCCTGATGTTGTGGTAATCCAAACCATAATATTATTTCATTGCTACTTCAAAACTATGATTTTGCTACTCTTATGGATTGTAATGTGAATATCTGTGTTTTCTGATGGTCTTAGCCAACCCTTGTGAAAGGGTCACTCAACCCCCAAAGGGGTTGAGCCCCACAAGTTGAGAACCACTAGGCTAGCGGCATTTGCAAAAGAGTCTGATAATCTGAGTTCAATTCCCAAATCCCACAAGGTGGCAGAAGAGAAAAGCAACTCCACAACATTGTCCTTTAACCTCCACATGCTAACACACACACACACACACACACACACACACACACACACACACACACACATGCACAAATGAATAAATAAAATTGCATAACCTCAATTGAACTATCTGTGTATACACATATATCCATTTGATACTGTGCATATACACATTAGCACAGACACTGGCATACACACATAGGAGAAGGCTAAGGAAAGCTTGGGGCAGAACTCTTACCACTGCAAATAAGCCGGGTAGCTTATAGAGACGTACATCATTATTTGACACAGTTAATCAATAGTTCAGGAGCACTTAGAGAATTTAAGTTTCCATGTATTTTTAGGCAACATAGTGCTTCTCATAACTAATACCCCCTGTGAGCTATTAGGAGGCCTGAAGCTGTGCGGGAGCCTGTTTGAACACATCTGAGGAGGTACTGGGGGGCAGCTCCAGTTACAGCTGGAAAAGGCAGCCCTAAAACACATTAAGAGCAAAGACTGGGGACCACTGCCTATTTTGTGTGGGAGGAGCTTTTGCCATTATGTTTGATTATAGTTCTGACTAATGCTTAGGAGTCTGCAACAGTGTGATCAGAAAGCCAGTCTGACGTGGGCAACGATCTTACCACATCTACCTCATCTTCCCATCTAGCCTGTTAACTGCCAGCCTAGAGGGTAGGGTGCTCCATTATTTGTGTGCAGCTCTGCCGGAGAAAGGTTGCAGAGACATCCACATTACACGACTATGGGCCATGTAACGAGGACAAACCACAAAATCACTTTGGCCCCAAACGACTCTTGGCAGTGAAAACTACGCTGGGTGAGGCTTAGCTATGCAGTATCATTGGCAAACATAATTAAGTGAGGATTTAGGTGAGGGACCTCTGACAGAAGGATTCCTGTGAGAAGCCATGGAAGTCTACTGTAGTAGAGACCACAAGGTCTGGCGCAGTGCTGTACCCCTATTAATCCTAGCATTTGGCAGGCGGAGCTAGGCAGATTCTGAGTTAAGACCAGCCTGAGCTGTATAGCGAAAACCATTTTTTTAAAAAAAATGTTTTGCTGTGTTTAACCTTTAAAAGAAAATGTTTGGGTAGAAGTCGTTCAAGGTAAGTTCTGGAAAAGAGCCTTGAGCTTCTGTGAAAGGGAAATGGGTGGAGTCAGAGCATGCAGCTCTTCCCTGCCAAAGACATTTCTTTTTGGCTAGGTGTAGGATAAGGACTGCAGGAGGGGAGGCTTGGGAGAGCCCTGGGTGATCTTTGTTCCCCATCCTCAGTTGCTTCCCAGTAAGTATAAGTGTGTACAAGTCAAAGCTAAATGTGCTTACTAGTATACTTGAATGGGCATGCTCTTGTGAAATTACCAAAATAGCACTCTACATTATAAAGAAGGCCGGACTGCTCTTGGCTCCCAAATTCTTCTCTACAGGCATGCTATACAGGCCCTTCACATCCTGTCTCCTGAGACAGAAATGCTACACTACCTATTTCAAATTTGCTTAGAGCCATCTGTCTCCACAGGGGAGGTGAGGAGTTGGCAACAGACACCCATGCTATAAACAGCTCATCTTAAAGGGCCAGTGCATTCTTACAATTCTTTTTGGATTTAGTGGCTGTATGCCCAGTCAGTTTAGGAAAAGAGTGTTGCTGTGGCTAACTAATGCATTACACCCATGGCTCTATGGCCCTTCCACCCTCAAAAGGACAGAGAGATACTTAGGCTTGCTATGTCTGGGAGAAGGCAAGATTTGGAAAATGCTCTATGAGATGTGTTCAAAGAGGACTCTGCTGGTTGTCTCATTTATATCAACATTTACTGTTTCAACGCAAATAATCGGAATGTAGCTGTTGGTGGTACAGTGCAGTGGCAGATGTGTGCTTAGCATGTTCAATGTCCAGAGTTCAATCCCCAGTATCAGTAATTAATAACGACGACGATAATAATGCACTGATCTCAGCTTGTAAAGGTTGACAGATATCCAAATGACCACAAAGGCGTATTTACAATGCTCTATGTTTTAATTTGCGTGCTGGTCACCCAAATTAGCTTTTCAGAAGATTTCACTCACAGAACTGCTGTCCCACTTACCACCCACATTTTCTGGACCAGGTTCTAACACATGCGTGGCTCTTTATGCTTCAGTTTTTTAAAAAAATACACCCGGAGACGTCCCTTAGCATGTTTTCCTAGACACAAGTCTCAGAAATGCATAAACACTCAACGCTAGCACCCACAAGAGAGACAGACAGATGGCAAGTCCGTGCAGCCTCCAACACAGCATTTTACATTTTAGGTTACTGCTGCTTTGTTTGTTTGTTTTGTTTTGTTTTGTTTTGTTTTGTTTTGTAAGACAGGCACCTGGTTTAGTGTAACTTAGACCTTGGCAGGCTTTTCTGGCTTTAATTCTTTCCGTGTCAAAGCCACAGCCCTCTGATTGCCCTCTGAGATAGAGTCAAACATACCTTGTTGCTTAATACAGAAGTCTTACTGCAGAGAGTAATTAAAAAACCCATCTTTGACACATGTTCTAAACTCTTTCCTTATTGTAAATCTAGGTTTAAATTCCTGAATCCAGTCTCCAGAAGGCTAAAGGTCTCAGAGCACAGACAGTTGAGCCACCTCTTCATCCCTTGAGCTCTCTTTATTTCACAACACCTGTCTGAGCAGCCCTCACACAGTTACCAGGCATGTTATTGAGGGGGTGGGGTGGCATCAAGCATGGAGTTTATATGATTTGAGGGTGCAACGTTCTCCTTTGCCTGGATCCTTTCTTACAGCCTAGTAAAGAAATCCCTCTGTCTTGGTCTCACTTGATTGCTTTGAGAAACCAGTCGTTTCATCTGGCAATTCCAAGTCACAATCGTCATTCAGAAAGCCTGGGCAGGGACCCAAGTTAGGTGTCTGAAACGAAAAACCATGGTGGAATGCTGTTTGCAGCCCAGGATCTGTGTGCGGAACAGAACAGCCCACAGTGAGCTGCACCCTCCTGCATTAATTACTAACCAAGACGATGTCTTACCGACATGCTCACAGACCAACCTAATGTAGGCACTTCTTCAATCGACTTTCTCAGGTGACACTAGACTGTGTCAAGCTGACGATGAAAGCTCACTAGGGCGTCATCTCTGACATTTTACTCTCCTTTTATTCGTTTACACTGTAAGGGTACAAAAGGAAGGAAGCTTACTGCTGCTCGGGAACCTACGAATTCCAAGCTAGAGGTTTCTGCAAGTCCTTCAGAATGCCACTCTCCATCCAACAGAGTCCAACTGCTGTTATGTTTGAAGAGCACTTTCAAACTGAACAAAACACTGCTCCCCATACCCTCTCTGATTTCAGTGCCTGGGAACGCCAGAAGAAACTCAATGTTAAAAGGAACAGAAAACGCAACATCTTTCTTCAGTTAAATCTGAACAGAGCAGGGAAAACAGGGAACGTATATGCTCACGCTCCCGTCCACCAAGCCTGGAGAGCGAAGCTCGCGATCTTGCTGTCTGCTCGCACCCCCTTTGGACATAACAGGCCTCTGAGTGTGCCCTTACCAATCTACTGTCCTTTGTCCTTTGTTTGTCCTTGGTCATAAAAACAGATGTTTCACAGGGACTCAGATCTGGGCTAGAGCCAGCCATCCTACCCCTAAGAGTCCCTGGTATATTACTGTAAATTCTTCTCCCTATCTGCGGCCCATGGGAAGACTACAAAGGCAACTCAATACCAAGACACGTGGGTGACCCAGGCAAGTATTCTTTAAGTTTATTCTTTGCACTATACATATGGGGACAATGTGCATGTATGTGCATACATGTGTATGTATGTAAGCATATGTGTTTGTATGTGGGCACATGTGTGCGTGCTGAGACTGGGAGGTGATGCTGACTGTCTTCTTCGAACCTTCTCCACCTTACATACTGAAGCATCTCACTTGAACCCAGAGCTTGCTGATTTGCAAGTCTAACTAGCCAGCTTATTCTAGGGATCTCCTGCCTCTCCCTCTGCAAGCTGAGATTAGATTGCAGGTGAGCTGCCATGCCTGCCTCGTTCTGTGTGGATTCTGAGGATTCAAACTTCAGTCCTCATTCGGGAGTACATTACCCACTGAGCCATCTACCTCCCTTAGGCTCAGGGCATTTTTTTTTTTTTTTGAGTAGATACATGGTTGAAGCCAGAACTTAGAATTAAAGAGATCTGACTATTCTCAAAGATGCCGGATCACCAACATTTGCACAATCATAAAACTACCAGAGAGCAAAGAACCCTGTGGGTATCCTTTTGGACACACATTTTATAGTCAATCAAGACTGAGGCCTCAATACAAATACCGTTTGGCTAGTTATTACTACAATTAACCTCAAAGCTGAGTCAGTTACTAACTCATCCTGGCCTGGCTCCGTCTCCATGTGGCCTCTCATCTTGCTTTACATACACAACACATGTCACACAAACCACAGTGCAAGAAGCCACCAGGGTTAGAAGCCAACTCCCCTAATTCTGAAGGGTCATGAACTATCCTTTGACTCCATTGTTCAAGACTGAAATTTTGCTGAATCTTCTCCAATCCCATTGCTCATTCTAACATCTTAAATGGTGAACTGAGAGTACTGTTAATTATATATAAAAATCCCTTATCATAAAGCAGTCTTAGACTGCATACTGTGATCTCTGCAAAGACAGCAGACAGACAGACAGACAGACAGACAGACAGACAGATTTAGATAACCCTCAACCAACAAATATGGTAGGATTTATAGAGTTTTTTTTTCCAGTAGGTTCTCTTTCCTCCCTCTTCTCTTCCTTACTCCTCACTACTAGACATTGGGACCTGATCCATGCTAGGCAGGGTCTCTATCACTGAGCTACAAGTATAGTCCCCAATGTTTTCTTACTGTGCCTCATTCCTTACAGAATGAAAAGCAAAATTAAGTGAGCATTTTGACATACACAAACCCACCAAAGTATGCTTAATATGAGCACAGGAGAGAGATAACAGCAAGATACAGAGGCTTCGAGAGTCTAGAATCAGTTCACTCTGATTTCAAATCTCAGTTCCCTCCTTTTGGCTCCTAAAGCTTTCAGGTGCAGGAGAGTGACAGGCCTGTCCTCCATTCTGTGGTGTTTCCCAGCTCCACACCCTGCCCAGCACCAATCAGGATTGCTGAGAGACAGAATTCACTGTAGGGAGAGCTCTTCTCTGTATAGCCTTGGATGTCCTAGAACTCACTCTGTAGACCAGGCTGGCCTCGAACTCAGAAATCTGCCTGCCTCTGCCTCCCGAGTGCTGGGATTAAAAGCGTGCGTTTCTTGTCTTGGAGACTGGCATGTAGTTCGATTGAGGATTGAGGAAGAATTCCACTGGGTTATATACCTTCAATGTGGCTGAGCCTGACACATTTTTGCAGGATTATTTTTTTTTTCACAAGCAGTCTGTCAAGGCTTTGCCGGCTGCCTCAAGGAGAATGGATTAAGAACACGTGAGTTGGATTCAGCCCAAGCTGTGGCTGGGGCTTTGGACATCAAGAGGGGAAGAAAGTAAGAGAGATATCTGGTGAGTGAAGGCTGACACCCGTATCCAGGGTCAGGAAGGCTGTTTCCTGACGGTTAAGGCTTGTAGAGAACACAGTAGCTCTGGCCACTGTGTATAGTTACAGAGGCTGGCAGAGCAAAAAGACGGGGCTAGTGTTTGGGAGCAGATACACCATGAAGACACCCTGTGGAAGGGTGCTCTTACTAAAGAGTCCTGTTTCCCAGGGGACAGAAGGCCTCTGAGGGAAGTCCATCCTGCACAGTGGAAAGATAGAAGAAATCAGAGAAGACAGCCATTAGGTTCACAGGGATGGGCAGGCCTAGAGGGTCCAGAAAATTCCAGAGGCCAATATGAAGTAGAACCCTCAGCTCTGGCCAGACAGAACATTTAAGTATGGAAGCTTGTCCCTCATCTCATGCTACAGCAGCACCAATGTGGGACTTAAGCACTCTCCTCTCTCATTGTGACCAAGAATACAGAAAAATGAAGGTACCCTGAGGCTAGATGCTTGGCAGTAGGCCTACCTTTGGGAGAAAATGCCCAGTCCCCTACAGATCAAAGCCCCACCTCTTTGAAAGGACAAAGGGTCCATTCTTTGCCTCAGGCAGTCTTTTCCACTTGGTTGCTTTGCAAATTAGGATAAGGAAATGGAAGCTGGACCTAAGATTAGCAGGCAGCCTTCCCTCTAATTCAGAAACCACAGTACCAAAGCCCCTCACCTTCACTGTCCTTCAGATTCCAGGAATGCTCTGGTCTTTCAACAGGGGTGTTTAAAATAAATCTGGGACACGCAGTCAGCAGGTGGGGGTGAGGATGAGACATCACAGGAAACCATAGCACAAAGGACTGAAAGCAGCTTGTGTCCTGTGGCTAAGGAGCACACCGGGGATCTGTGATGCAAGTGGAGCCCTTCTAACCAAACGGTAACGAGATTTCTGAGTGACTGTAGTAGCCATTTGAAGTGACATACTGAAATGGATAGGAGCCAAAGGATGGAAGACTTGGTGCGACCACAACTGCCTCTACCTAGTAGCTGGATCTCCTTTGACAGGTCTCTCTCTTTGTGTGTTGGTTTTCTTTGTAAAATGGGGCTATGGGTATATACAACACTTGGCATAGAGTGGGCGCTCTATAAAAAGCTCCCGAGGGAACCTTCTCCCCTCAAACATATAGCTTTATAAGCTGTTGAAAATTTAAAACTGGGCTTTATTTTTGTTGTTGATTTTCGTTTGTTTGGGTTTGGAGTTTTGAGACAAGTCTCCCATAGCTGGTCTTGAACTCTGATCCTCCTACTTCCTTTTTCCAGGTGATAGGATTACGGGAATGTACCACCAAGCTCAGCTGAGGTTTTTGTTTGCTTGGTTTTCGTTTGTCCTAAGAAAGAGTTGTTGAAATTTTTATCTGAAAATAAAAGGGAATTTTTCCCCCCTTGCCTACTGACTAAGTTTCTTCCTTTTAGTTTACAAATAGGCAGAAGAGATTCTTGGAAAAAGCCAGCCCAGAAAGTATGCTTATAAAGATGCCGAGGGACTGATGTACCTGAAGATAGATAATGGAGCCATGGTATAAAAGAGAAACAGGATTCCTGACATTCTGCCATGTCAGGATGTGCCTTGGTTTGGGTTCTGTGATATGTTAAAATGTCGGCTCACGTCTGGACATACCACACCAGGCCAAAGCAGTCCCTCGTGGCAGAGGTTTATTGGAGACAAAGAAGGGAAATTGAGAAAGACAAAAGGAAAAAGTGGGGAAGGGTCTGTCTTTTATTTAGGCTGTGACTTAACCTGTTCAAAGGTAAGTGTGGGAAGTGGACTCTGGGAAGGTATGTGGTTGTCATGGCAACAGGTGTCACCTTTGTGTGACATTCCTGAGTTTGAAGCCCATCTGCCAAACTGATTCTTGATACCAGCAGTCTGAATATGATTTGGCAACAACTATTTGTTTTATTGTCTTCTTTTTTGAGACAGGGTCTTACTCTATAGCCCAGGCTGGCCCCAAACTCATAACAATCCTTTCGCCCCAGCCTCCTTAGCACTGGGCTTGGGAAGGGGAGCCATTGTATTCAGATTTAGTTTTCTTGACAGAGCATTGGTAATGAAATAAAGAGATGGAATAAAGAGATGGGCGAATCTGCATCCCACGGTGGTCAGGCATATGCTCTGCATCCCCACACAGAGCTAGTCTAACTGCAGTTTTAAAGATGNAGGGGAGGGGAGGGGAGGGGAGGGGAGGGGAGGGGAAGGTCATACGGCAGGAGCATGATCAAAGTAGATTGTGTGCTTCCATGAAAATGCCTCTGTGAAACACAACACTATGTACAGTGAACGTATGCCAATAGCAAAAGGCGTGGGAGGGATCGCTTTCAGACAATGTGATAATTACAGAGAGGCAGATGTATTTATCTACCACAGGAGTCAGTTTTAAGGCCTCTTTGTTTTTCATGGTTAACCTACACTAAGCCCAACACTCTTCTCCATTATGTGTCAAGACCAAACCAATATACTGAGTCTAACAACCCCGGCAAGACATTTACTTAATATTTAACTAAGGCTAAATTACACATTCTACTTCAGAGGGACGGGGCAGAATCCTGGACGCCCAATTCTATTGCATTCCAAGCAAGTTATAGGGGGTTTCAATCTGGCCATTGTTGGCTCTGCTTAAAGACTCATTAATCTCAAGTGAGAACCAATTTAACAAGCCAGGCAGCCGTTTGAAGTGACTGGTGGGAGCCGTTTAAACAGAGGATTAGGAGATAATCACATTTCGAGGCATCCTTTGGCTCTATAAAGTTGACCCCAGGCCAGGGGGTGTGAGGTGCAGGCTCTCCTCCACACCTCTCTAAGCAGGTGGCAAGCTCCTTTGTGAGACAAGCAGGTGGCCGTGGAGAAGACTGATCTCTTTAGATAGGTTTTCAACCCTGGAGTGATGTTCAGGGGTCCCCTGCTTCATACAAAGACACCAAACCCTGAGCGGCAGGACCCTAACGTGCTCGCAGACGTGCCTGCACGTGGCCTTTAGATCTGCTCTGCGGTACTCTCATCAGCTAGCTGGATATAAGTAAGAATGCAGAGGAAGGAAAGCCAGAATTTAACCTCAGCTTTCCATCTTAAGCTCCTCTGTCGAGAAAGCGCAGGATCCCAAGGGCTCCCTGGAAGGAACAGAGTGTTTCTCTGGTTTTCCTTATTGCCAGGCTGTAGCATCTACAAGGGGAGGGAAAAAAAAAGGTGTGTACATTTGCCAAGTCATTAAGCTTTGGCTACACTGCCCCTTCGATTGTATTGCACACAGCAGCAGGCAAACTACAAATAATTTAACACTAGGTTTGGCTGGCAGTCATTTCAAAAGAACTGTTGGATATTAAGGGGTTTCACAATGCTAAAAGAAATCCATGAGGACAGCACATCACATCGCAAAAAACTTCACTTCTTCAATGTCGTTCCAACAGACTTTTGCCCCTTTTTCTCCTTCCTGAACATCAGAGGGGCCTCTTTTACGTGTCACATACATAGCACATGTGTGACCATGGGACAAGCCTCCAGGAATCTCTAGTTGTGTCCTTAAATCAGTGGGGGCTGCAGGCTAGAATCACTACATGCCTCCAATAGGGTTTCTGTTTTGTATTTCATCAGATGGGTCCTTCTTGTTCCAGAGCGTGGTCCACGTCACTGGCTCCCCAGTCAGTGATCCTTTCCCACCCCTGCCCATAGCTGTTTACACCAAGAACAGCCAGTCTAAGGGACTGGCCACATATGTGTGGATTTGTGGGATGGAACTCTAGAGTGAGCTGCATCCAACTGTCTTGAAAATTGGAAATAAGACAGAAACCTTCACAGTGACAGCAGGAGGCAAGCAGAGGAAACAGTCACAGCTGTGTTGTGCCTGACAACCACACCAGTCCCTGCCGTCAGCCCTGTGAGGTTGTGGTTCCTGGATTCCCTGCAAGCTTAGAACACATCCCACTTCTCTGAGTGAGCGGCCCAGTGTTGCTGGGAACAAAGACACACAAACCTAGGTCACTGTCAGTAGGACCATGAGCCTCTGCCCCAACCTCCAAGCTGTGATGGAGGTGGGACCAAACCCTCCTCTTCCATCATCAGGACCACGTCTTGCTTCTGATCAGGGAGACAGTCAAAAGCCATGAGTTATTAGGGGAGAAGGTGGTCCTGCTTAGAAACTGCCAGAATCAACCAAGGGCTTATAATATCATCAGAAAAAAATGAAATGGTCTAGGTATGATAATACACACTTTAAAATAATGTATATATGTTAGATAAGCGGGAATATATTTTTGAGAATATATTTTTGATAATCCGTTCTTTAAAATTGACTAGGGGGTGGGGCAAGGAAAACCACAAAGATAAATTGTAGCTGAACCAGAATTCCAACAGCAAGGACTGGGTTTCCCAAAAGTTGGTCCCTGCTGAGCAAGCTATTTAGGAACAGGAAAACTGCAGGCCAGAAACATTAAGTGCCAGAAGACAGACACCTCAAACCCAAATGGCTTAAAAAGAAGCCAAGAGGTCACAAAGGGTAAGACAGTGGGGAGGGATGACATTCCTGCCTGAACTACAGAGAAAGGAGCTAGCAAGATGACTCAGCAAATAAAAGCACCTAGCAAAAATGCTGACGTGCTGAGCTCAATCCCCTGGAGCTCCACGGTGGAAGAGTACTGACTCCCTTAGCTTGCCTTCTGACCTCTGCACACATGCCTTAGCACCTTCAACACATACAAACATGAACAAAAAAATAAATACATAAAATTTAAAGTGAATAAATAGAACAGAGGGAACATCCAGAAAAATGCATGCAAATGCTCTTTTTACTTAATGCTAGGGTGCAACCCCAGGGTCTTGTTTCTGCCAGGGAAGTACTTGTACCACTGAGCAGTCAGATATGATGGCGCACTCCTTTAATCCTGGCACTAGGATGGCAGAGGCAGGCAGATCTCTATGCATTCAAGGCCAACCTGGTCTACACAGGGAGTTTCAGGGCAGCCAAAGCTGCATCATGAGATAGCTCAAAAATAAAAAACAAAACTCTTCAATACTTGTACTACTGAGATGCATCCCTAACCCCGCAAAGACCAAGCTCAAAGACCAACCTGTGATTCACCTTTGAGTCAGCATGCTCTATTAAGGCTAGCCTGGGCTCTCATCTTTTATCTATAGTCTACCAATTTTGATTCTTATAGATGTACCCATCTTTTACACTTATATCTTATCAACAAATGCCATGAAATGCCTTGGCGGGGCGAGTCATCGCATCCA
Organism: Mus minutoides; assembly: GCA_902729485.2. Taxonomy (NCBI): domain Eukaryota; kingdom Metazoa; phylum Chordata; class Mammalia; order Rodentia; family Muridae; genus Mus; species Mus minutoides. Next base: position 849,451 of record LR749842.1, read on the forward strand.
AATGCAAGCCAAGAGTTCAGACAATCACACTTCAGATGTTGGCTCATCTTCCAGAGCACAACTGTCTCTCCCAGTGGGAATTCTAATCAGATGGCACAATCATGGACTCTTGATCCTTCATCTAAGATGCTTTTGAGCCCAGGAAGTTTAAAAATACTTATATGGAACAGGAAAGAAAAACAACGATTTGGTATTTTTCAGCTCACTTAACAAAATGCTTGTCTAAATCTGCTGGGCTAAAATACCATTTTGTGAAGGAAAGAAGAAAGAAAAAGATGTCTAAGCCAGGTTGGGAAATAAGCTCATTTAATACAGAGGCACAAGGACCTGGGGTCAATCCATGATATTGAATGAATAAAGCCAAGACTGGTGGTGCATTCCTATAGTTCCCAGCACTTGAAAGGTAAAGGCAGGAAGATCAGATGTTCAAGGTCTGCCTTAGGAACATAGTGAGTTTGAGGCTAGCTCAGGAGACAAAGCACCTTGTCTCACAAAAAAAAAAAGAAAAGAAAAGGTAAGGTACTATTACAGTGACTCCCTTAGTTTGCACGTACATAGTTGTACACATGCACACATATATATACCCCACATGCTTGAGTGTTTACATGCAGGGCATTGCGCGCGCGCGCGCGCACACACACACACACACACACACACACACACACACACACACATAGAAAAGTAGAGTGACTGAGGGGGACAATCTCTGTCTTCCCCACACATGCACCCACACATGTGAGCATGAGAAGACACACACACACACACACACACATGCACACACACACACACACACCTATGCAAAAGCAAAACCACCCAGGACTTTCTCTCAAGCAAGGCTAAGAGATTAGAGTACAGAGGAAACAGCAGAAAGGAGTCCTACTGTACACAGGGCTTGTCATACTATGTTACTCCCTACAGCAGTGGTTAACCTTCCTAATGCTGCAACCCTTTAATACAGTTCCTCATGATGTGGTGACCCCAACCATCAAATTATTTTTTTGTTGCCACTTCATAACTATAATTTTGCTACTGTTATGAATCACAATGTAAATACCTGATACCTGGGATATCAGATATATGACCCCTCTGAAAGGGTTGTTTGACTCCTCCCCCATCCACAAAGGGGTCACAACCCACAGGTTGAGAACTGCAGTCCTATAGCTAGGTACTCGGCCTCAGATGCTTTGATTCTTTGATCGTATGAAGAGCTATTGCTTCCCACTGCTTGGGATTTCTAGACTACAGATTCCAGTTAGATTTTGATCACATTTTACTAAAATAGCCTCTTGGAAAGTTTTTACCCCACATCCCCACAGGTTTTGTACAAAGCTCCTTTGTTTCCTGTTCATCCTCTTATCTCTTTCCTCTAATCTTGTTTACTTATAGGACTGGGAACATCAAAGTACATGAAGTCACAGGTTGGTCTGACTATTGCAAATAAGATGCATTTATTTTATGCACTCCCTAAAATAGACCAGCCAGCAAATTCTCCTGTAAGTGGTTTGAAAAAAGAAAGACCACCCGTGCAAGATACTTGAATACCAAGGCAGATGTGTCTGCAGTCAATCAATAATAATAATAATAATAATAATAATGACAAAATACTTACAACCCATATCATGACCAATCTTCTGGACAAATGAGGGTCGATGTTCCACTGGGTGAACGGGAGAAAGGTGATATAGAACACTTCCTGACCCAGAGAGGCTGAAAACCGGAACAGGTAATAGTAGAAATAATTCTTCACGACATGATCCTCTCCAGAAGCCTGAAAGACAAAGGCCAGGAGTTCGGGAGTTCATTCAACATATCTGGACAAACCCTGCCCCAAACTTACCACCAGGGTGCTGCATCCTCCTGTCTCATCTCATCGATGATCAGCCTGTATCATCGATGGATAGCCATCAGCTCCCCTTACAAACAGAAGCACAGGAGACCTTAGCGTTTCTCGGTTGTGGTTGTTGTTGTTTGGGGGTTTTGTTTATTTTTGTAAGATTAAATACAAAGCATCAAAGGCAGCAGTACCAGAAGCCCCCCACTCCCTCCACACACTGACACACACAAAAACAAGCCACGCCTCTATCTTATATGTATAGAGAGCTAGAGACCTAGACGAGGTCCAGGGTAGGCCAGTACCATATGGGTTCCTGAATTCAGATGGGAAAATGGTGCTTTCTCAAAGATGTCCACTCATCCCATCCAAGTACCAAGCAGACCTAACCCTGCTTAGCTTCCGAGGACAGGTGAGAACAGACAGTCAAGATGGTATGGGGCAGACCCCACCCCGTAGTAGTCTCTAGAACATCTGGCTACATCCCCTTCCAGAGAAAAGCTGGCTTTGCAGACACAATCAGACAATGAAGTGGGGGTAGAAATGATTTGGATCTTCCATGTGGACTCTGTAGTCACAGGGATTCGTGACAAAACTCAGTGAACTTGTGGCACCAAGGTTTTGACCCGTTTTCCCAGCCGAGAAGCCTACTTCCACTGTTGGGCAAGTCTTTCCCCTTTCCTAATAAACTTTCTCCATTTGTATCATTTAAGATAAAGAGGATGAAGGGGTCAGAAATGTCAGAATCAAAGACCAGGATGGAGATAGTGCATGATGATGATGATAGCTTTGATGATGCAGGATGCGGCCACAAGCCAAGGGTGCAAGGTGTTTGTTCTCTGAAAGTTTAAAGTAAGGAAACGGACTTCTCTCTGGAGTCTCCAGAAAGAATTTGGTGACCTTGGCGACAAGCTGATTTCAGTTAATAAAGGTCTCTTTTAGGCTTCTGACTACCAGAGGTTTAAGAGAAAAAGTATCCATTATCTTAAGCTACTAAGTTAGGAATAAGTTGTTTTAATAGCAATAGGTAACTAACCTATGGACAGTAGAAAAGGACTTGCCCCTACATTTAGGACTAATAAAGTCACACCACAGGAATGGTGTAAAAAATATAGCTAGTACATGTAGGGAATATTGAAATGTTCTTGAAATTTATCATCCCCTGTCCGTACCTTATCCTTGAATGAGTAAAAGGGGGAAGTGCCAGGACCAAGCAGACAATGCACTTAATATAATATTAATACAGTACAAATGTAACTGCTTTGTCAACTTGACAGAATTTAGACTATCAGGAAAGAGTGTCAACCAGAAATATTCTACCTTGAGTTGGCCTGTGGGCATGTCTGTAGAGATTGTCTTAATTAAGTTAATTGATGTGGGAAGACAAGCCCACTGTGGGCAGCACTATTTCCTAGGCAGAGAGTCCTGACCAGTTTAGGAGTGGAGAAATAGAAAGGAGCACAAGCAACTATGTTTCCATTCCTTCTCTCTGCTTGTAGCTTTGTCTTCACTTCCCCACATCAATGGACTAGAATCTAGATTTGTAAACTGAAACTTTTTCCACATATTTGATTTTTATCATAGTATTTTGACACAGCAACAAAAATGAAAGTAAAATATCATGGTAAACACTTTTGTATTATGGCATATTAGTGACAAATTTAACAATAAAACATTTTACTTTTTAAGTGAACCAAAGAAAGAAAGAAAGAAAGAAAGAGAAAGAAAAATCTTATCTCTCTGTCTCTGTCTCTCTCCCCTTTCTTTCCTCCCTCTCTGGAGTCAGGGTTTCACTATGTATGTAACTTTGGCTGGCCTGGAGCTCTCTGTATCACAAGTTACTTGGAAACTGACAGTGATCTGCCTTGGCTTCCCATGTGCTAGGACTACATACAGGTATGTGACAGGCATGATGTCAGACTTGTAAAGCAGAATTTTAATTGACTGAAAGTCATACACATTCTAAAACTGAAATGCAAACACTGAAAAAGAGGAGGGAAGGAACACCAGCAGACAGGCTGGCTTCCTAAAGACTTACAGCTCTACAATTTCACTTTGTTTTATGCTGAGTTGGAGGTCTTTGAAACCCCAGAGGGATACAGGGGGAAAGTCATACGTGTCTATTCTGGAGACATTCATCCTCTGCCTGCATACAAGGCTCAGTAGCTACACTGTGACCTGGGAATATTCCAGAGAGCCGGTGTGGGAGGGGCTCTCATCTGCTGAGGGGCACTGTGGAGGACAATTTGTGGGAAATATATTTTTAAAGGGCCAGTGTTTTGGAGCCTCTGAAAATAGCCAACGATACTTTTATATTTTAGGCATTAAAATGAAGACGACATTGAAACCGCACCAATATAGCCATATTCAATACGACTGGCTCTCTTCCAGATATGCATCTCTCTCCTTTTCCTTTCTGAGAGGCTCTGGTTTTTATTCCAGTGTCTCTGCCTCCCCCACAGCACCCTGGAACACAGAGTGAACGTTTAATGCCTTTTGCATTAGGAAGAGGGTCTGGATTTACTAGAACCAGTCATCTTTAGTTTGAGAATTCAGACTCAAGTCAAGAGGCACAAGGATTGCCCTGAGTATGGTTTCTTGTACCTGTGTTGCATCCTGTACATTAAAAGGAGAGTAGCCCTCGCTCACAGGGATGAAATTTACTTCTAAGTGAATTGAGAGAGAACTGCAGCAGAGCAACCCTAAGAAAGACAATGATGCACAAAAGGAATTTCTCAGGTAACATTTCTGAATACATAATTAAATAACTTGACCACTAAAGTCTTTGTTATAGGAACCCAAGTATAGTGGTAGATGCTTATCTTTTTACAAAAACCCCTCTAGTTTCTGAGCTGGGGATATGGTTCAGCAGGTAAAACATTTGCTGTACAAACTGAGGACATGAGTCGAGAGATCTCTAGAACCGGTGGAGAGTCAAAGGCTTCATGAGGATTCTAGCTTGTTTTGTGTTAACTTGACACAAGCTATCAGAGTCATCAGACAGGAAGGAGCATCAGGTGAGGAACTGCCTCCAAGAGATCCAGCTGTAAGGCATTTTATCAATTAATGATCAATGGTGGAGGGCCCAGCCCACTGTCATGACTGGGTTGGTGGTTCTGGGTTCTATGAGAAAACAAGCTGAGCAAGCCAGGGGAAGCAAGCCAGAAGGCAGCATTCCTCCATGGCTTCTGCATCAGCTCCGGCCTCTAGGTTCTTATCCTGCTTTAGATCCTGTCCTGACTTCCTTTGCTGACAAACAGTGACAGAAGTGTAAGTCAAATAAACCCTTTCCTCCCCAATTTGCCTTTTGGTCACTGTGTTTCCTCGTTGCAGCAACAGAGACCCTAAGACAATGAGCATCTGTAATGCCAGCACCCCTATGGCAAGATAGAAGGCAGAGACAGGAGATTCTTCAGAGACTTATGGGCCAGGGAACCTACAGTATACAGCGGTGAACAAAGAAATGGCTCCAGCCAGAAGGTGAAGGTGAAGGTGAAGGCAGACACTCAAGGCTGTCTTCTGACCTCCACGAGACTACACCATGGCACACGGGCACGCACATTCACACATACACAACTGTTTATAAATAGGACTTTCCCTTGCAGGAGATCTCAGTGTACAGGGCTTCACCATAGCTTAGGAAGGAACCAGAGTTCCAATTCTCAAATTCTCTACGTTAGTCTCCTCAGGAACCACTGGAGATACAAGAATAAGGGTTAGAAATAGAGAATGGAGAGTGAAGAGGAATGAGAGGAGGGGAACAAGGAGAAAGGAGACCTCGCCCCAATCTCTACTTCCCTGTTCCCAGCTTGCCGCGTGTAAGGGGCCTTGATGGCCCACATGCTGGTGCCATGTTCTAGGGTCTTTGTTTAGGAGATTCAGAGATGAACATGCCACGTTACAGAAGACTGAGTTGGTGCTGAACAGGGAGGGACATGCAGGGTGACAGAGAACAGCTCTTAAAATATTGCGTGTGATTTCCCCTTGTCCTTGGCATTTGGCTTCTGTACTGTGATCTTTTTGCTCCTTCCAGTTCAATACACTGTTATGATATTTTCTGTTATTAAAACAAAAGACAAATGGTTTTCGGCTGTGTATCATCTGCCACACAGCCAAACAGGAATGTCTGGCAAACAGGGTAATAAAGCGGGAGTTACCCGCAGGCGTTACTCCAGGCTGTGTATCGGTCTTTGTCATTAGTGGATCTTACAGACTGATTGTGTTTCCCTGGGGCATTTTGTTTTCCTGTGATCTCGGTTCTCTTATCTCACCTTTCCTTTTTGGCTACAGATTCTCCAAATGTGCATTCTCCTTCATCAGGGTTCCCATCGTGTCTCTGGAGAGAAGCCCCTGCTGTTTGAAGGCAGTCTAGCCTTCTGCAGGGTTGCTGTCAGTGCCTGAGCAGTAAGAAAGCGACAGGACCCCGGCTGGCTGCCTGAGGAGACAGCCAGTGCCCAGTATGGACAGCTTCCTGACTCAGCTATGTGTTCTGAATACCTGAGCAGCATCTTGTTTTCTAAACACAAGCCCAGGAGTCCTAAATGCCAAGAATATCCACTCAGGTCAGTGTGGCTGAATTTCAAGAAGGGCTGATCCAGACGGCAGAGAGACAAATGACCAGCAGACCTGGCAGCCGGCCTGGACTTTCAGAGGAGGAACACAAGAAATGGCTTTTAGTCAAAACAAAGTGTGACCTTGGGGAGGTCCGACCTGTGCTGGCCTTAGCGGGGAAGAATGTAAAGGACAGCATAGAAGGCTCAGTCATTTTATTTTTAAAGTGGCTACATTGGGATGTGTCCCTCACCATTGCTCTCAGACCAAGTACTGCCGATTTCAAACTGGTAATCCTCCTGCCTCACATGACCTGGGGGATTTTGGGATGATTACCACCACGCCTGCCCTTAGTTGCTTTTCAGTGTATGGTTAAAATGATGGGGAGATGGGAGGAAGAAACAATGTATTAGATAGGATGTTGCCCCACAGCTGTTACATAATAAAATGGAATGTCTGTTCTAATAGGTTGACAGTGAGGAAAGGCTGGGAAAACCTGTCTTGGGCTACACTTCCCTTATTCATCCAAAGTCTTCAACAGTATCTGTCAGGACAGTTTGGCAATCAGTTTGCAAACCACTGAGCTTAGTCTCTTCCTGGCCCAGATATCAACTTCCTGTTATTAACCTTTGGTCCCAAAGTATGTAGGCTATAGGTACTCCAACCCATCTTTGAGGTCTTTAAGGCATCTGATGAACTCTAAGGACCTTGCAGCAAGGCCATGTGACCTGTATTCTCTTTTCTTCTTCCAAAGGTCAAGTTCAAGACATCAATAGGGCAGACTCCACATCTAAGCAGGCCACCTTCATCAGGGACAGTACAAGGAGCTCATTCCCAGTGAAACCCATTACACAGTAATTTTTAAATGACTTTAACACCTAAAGGTCTTTTACAGAACACACTATGGCAATGGGAGACAATTTCTCAGTGAAAGCTAGAAGCCAGGTGTTGCCATGATCATAGCGATAAGATGATGATGATAACAACGATGATAGTTGTGGTTAGAGGATGGTGGTAATATTGATCAAGAAGATGATGGTGGTGGTGGTGGCTGTAGCAAAAGCTGTAAACCCTTCTGCAAAGTGCTTCTTAATTCTAATGGACAGTCAAATCACCATCAGTTAAAATGCAAATTGACCTGGGGAAGGAGTCTAAGCAGCTCCCAAGGGATGGTGACCACACTGGTGGGCCTGGGTCGCACCCTCAGTAAGAGGATCAAGTGTGAAGGATTTCAAAATACAAAAGTAAGACTCAGATTTAATTTTTGGCCATAAAGGACGCAACAAGTGTCGACAAGAGTACAAGGTATTGTAACGAAAGCAACGGATTAAAATGTTGAGCAAAACACAGCCTCCGGGGTATCCTGCCACAGACTTAGTGCAAGAATGGAGTGGAGTCAAGCACCTCCCTATAGAAGGTCACAGAGGAAGAGCTCATGACCCATTAGCAGAATAAAATAAGCTGGCTTGGAGCTCCTGTCCTTGATTTGGGGGAGGTTTACATAATTTCTGCATAGTATATACAAAATTAGTAAAGAGAGGGGAGCCACATGTTTGAAGACCAATCTTGCCCTCTCAGACCTGCATAACACAGAAAAGAAACCTCATTTGTTGCCCTAACAAGGACATTTGTACCACCTTAACCCTGGCCTAAAAGCCGAGCCTCCCCTGTGGAGGCTCTATGACACTGCTTACTTTTATACTTATGTAAAACAGAAATCTCTTTTTTTTTTCAAGGTGAAATAAAAATCTCAGAGAAGAGTATACCAACATTAAGATCAACGCTGGAAATTCTAAATTTTACCTTTTCTAATACAAGCTGACTGGGTAGGGAATCTTCTGCTATTTCTACCTATATCTTCAGGAATGGATACGCCTTAACCTATCTGGGCCTCTGACTCATTATCATCAGTGGCCAGCGGTTGTTCCATTGCTCCAAGCTCACCCGAGGTCATTATCAAAGTAGGTAACTCTTGCAGTTATGGGAGGAGGCAGAGGTCAACAGATGGGATACAGCTATTACTCACTGGACCAGGAAGTCACTGGGGAAATGCCTTTCTGTGGGGAGTGGTGCCCCTGAACACAAGAGACCAAGGGTTAAAATCCTCTTGTTGGTTTTGCTGGCTCATGCTCTGCTTACAGCCAGAATTTCTACTCAAAGCACACGCCTGGGGAAGGTTAAATATGAGGAACATGGCGTCTCACAAGTCTTGGCCCTCCTGCCTCTTTTCTGAGAGGCTGGGTGTAACCGTACTCTTTGGCAACTTTATTGGGTTCTTATAGCTACCACGTTGCTCCACTTCAATCCCTTCCAACCCCAGGACACTCAGTAAGTGAGAAAGAAGGTTAGAGGGGAAAAGGGTGTAGACCTCTTTAGACTGCTTCCTGCTGATTAGGGTCATTGAGTTCCTAGAGGCCAATCTCGTCATCAGGATAGATAAAACCAGCAATCCAGAAACCCAGCAAGCAGCAAACCAGCAATTCAGCAAAAAAGAGCAAAACAGCAAATACAAGGGCAGGAACCAACAGTAGCAGGAACCAACAGCAGCAGGGACCAGTAGCAGCAGGGACCAGTAGCAGTGGGGGCAGCAGCAGGGACCAGTAGCAGTGGGGGCAGCAGCAGGGGGAGCAGCAGCCACCCAGGGCCCTCTCGGGCTCTCCCCTTTATAGCATAATAACATCACAGACAGCAGCGTGCTTACAGGATGACTGATACTCATATGTCAAAGATTGTCTTCAAGCAGTAGCCTGAGAGCTGAACTCTGGATGGAGGGCAGGCACTGGTTCTGCTGGGGACTGGAGGCCAGAGACAGACATTTTTTAAAGAGGCTAAGAGAGTTATGATTTAATCTATATTTTCTTCTTATTTCTTAAACTTCTTAAAATTCATAGAGATGACTTGGGGTACAGCCCAGTGAGAGTGTAGCACCCTTAGAGTGAGACTGATCATAAGCTCAAGGACCAAAAGGTAAATAAATGAAAATTAAATTTAACAGGAAAATATCATTAGCAATGATGATCTCAATGGGGGGGAGGGAGGGGTAATCAGCGACTTTGCCCAGAGGCAGTCATGTCTTATCCTGACACAACTCTATCAGCAAGCATGCTTATACTGCTTTTAAGTGCTATTTTCTTTTTAACATTAGGCATATTTCTTTTTAACATCAAGGCTTTCTAGCCCATAAGGAAAACGATGGTGATTATCAAGAAAGATGGCAAAGAAAAAGAAGAAAGGGGCAAAGCAGAAGAAATGAGAGCATGAAAAGGTCTACATCTTTCATCTATGGGTCCAGCTCGGACTACAGCAGGGCCATCTACCTGCTGTCTTAACACAGAAGGACAACTTCTTTGGACAAAAGCTGGAAAGAAAACAGCACACGAATCATTTTCTTCTGCTTCATTGGCCTCTCTCAAGGCCCCCTCTGTCTAAAACCAAGACGACCGGGGAGGGTGAAGGGGTCTGGGTATTGTGCACCTTTTAAGAATGGTAGTTATAGCCTTTATAAAACCCAACTGTGGGTTTTCTCCTGGCTGATCCTTCAGATCTCAGCTCATCCTCTGAACGGCTGACATCTTCTCTGTCTTTTTCTCAAGGAATAGTGACTGTGTTGGGTATCATCAGCAATGGAGAGCCTGGGCTACCAATTGGGAAAACCTTAATAGCAGCATACAGTGATCTAGGTTTTCTGTGACCTTGGACCTAAGTCTAGAACTGGGCCTTGCAATTAGACACTTTATTGCTTCCTTATGATTTTTAACGCTCCCCCACCCCAAGCCTAAAATCCAGAGTTTTGGGTTTGCTTAAGAACAGAATCAAAGGATGGGTTAAAGGGAGAGAACCATCAGCTTCTGCAGGGGAGGACGGTGCACAGAGCTTTCAGAGGACAGAGACCCGAGACTCTGCAGGAGCAGTCTCTCCAGAGATCAGAAGAGCAGTGGGGGGTGGAGGTGACACAGAGAACAGAAATAACCAGTGCCATTTCTAAAAGGAGAGCCAGCCAGCTGTCCTTCAGACTTCCAAGACGTCTTAGGACTATTTTTTCAAAACATTCTCGATCCGCTAAAACCCAAAACACTTGTGCCAAACATTTTTTTTCCATTTAATTTTAAGCTCTTGTGTGTTGGGGGTGTGTGTGCTGCAGATGTTTCTGATTTGTTTATATTAACTTATCAAAATGACATTTGGAAGATTGAGGTGATGTTCAAGAAGGAGTCATATGAGCACAGGCTCATTAGATCTAATCTGGAAAATTCCACTCTCCTTCAACATGCCCCCCCCCCCACTGTTGGGTGTGTTGCAGAATGAAGAACACAGACATGGCAGGGTTGGCTGTCTCCTTTAACTTTGCTTTATGTCCCTATCTGGTCTGAATTCCCTCTAAAGAATTTTTCAGTTTGAATGAGCAAACCCTGGCCTTTGCAATACTAGGTAATAGTTGTACCACTGAGCCCTAACCAATCCTTCCTTCCTTCCTTCCTTCCTTCCTTCCTTCCTTCCTTCCTTCCTCCTTCCTGGTCTTCCCTCCATCATTCCTTCCTTCCTTGGTTTGGTTTGCCTTCAGTCTTTTCGCAGTTTTGGTAAAGCCCCACTTGACCTCAAACCTTCCTCTCTCTCAGCTCCCTGAGAGAGGATTACAGGTACCCAGCATTGCACTGCCGTCTTTAAAAACATTTTCTAAAACTTTAAAAGAAGTCACCAAAGCATAAGACAGCTATTCAGACATGTGTGAGATTTTTCTCCTTAATAATCTTCTTACTCATGTTGGAGTTAAAATCAAGCATTAAAATTAATAGTAACAAACCCCAAACCCAATTACCTCAATACCAAGCCAAGGTTTTATCTGAGGATTTCCTTCTTCCTTGGGTACAGAGCTTTCTAGCTGGCCACTTTTTCTATCCAAGACTCTCATGGGAGAAGTGTGTGTGCCACAGAGAAGGATGGAGCACAAAGGTAGTTGTGTCACAGGACACCCCCTCCCCCACATCTTAAATCTCCCTTCCACTTTCTACAAGTCTAAAGGAACCCAGGAGGGTAAGAACAAGACAGGGCTTGGGAACATTCTCCCTCTTTCGTCCATCCCATCCTCCCAGAGATGACTTGTCACTATTTGGCAGCAGACATCATTGTGGAGACTGGGGAAGGACATGCAGGCAACGGGAGAGCGCATTCCATCCAGAGGCCTGGCCTTCCCCATCCCCCTCCTAAGACTTTTCTACATGGAAAGCCTGTAAGGTTCCCTTTAGGCCTCCTCCACGGTTTCAAATTGTTGCTCTCCACTGGAAGGGTGGGTCTAATGGAGCTTAAAATCACCAGTCACAAAAATAAACTCAGGAAGAGCTTTGAAATTGTGTACACACACATAAAAGAAACACTAAAGAAACAGCATGCAATGAAGAAACAATGGGCTTCCCACCCAGTCTGTTCCTGACCCTCTAGTTTCTTTGTGCCCCGTGACTTATCTTTTTAAACTTTATTTTTGAGACGAAAGCTTGAGTTTTTTTATATTTCTTTTTCTTCCCTGGTATCTGATTTAGCCCTTGCTTTTCTGGTGAACACATTTCACTTGGAACCATCTGAAAATTCAAAAGCAAAAGTCAACTTACCCATTGTACCACCCATCAGGTTCAGTCTCTTTGAACATGTCTGCTGTCCCCTCCCATGGCAAAGCCGTAGGTGGATATAGGTGTTTTCATTCAACTGTGATTGCGTTCATCTTAAATGTTGTAGCATTGCTTAATATGCCCTGAGCCTTTTACTAGGTCTGAGGACTTTTGTTATTGTTTTGTTTTCAAGAAATGGTTTCTCTGTGTAGCCCTGGCTATCCTGGAACTCACTCTGTGGGCTGGGCTGGCCTCGAGCTCAGAGATCTGCTCTCCTCAGCCTCTGAAGTACTGGAACATAGTCTACGTCCTGGGTTTGACTCCATTTTTGCTGCATTGCACTTTCTCCTTCACCCTTATGTCAGAGGAGGCAAAGGCTGGCAGGCGCACCTGAGAAGTCCCCTGAGCACTAGTCGGTACATGAGCAGGACCCTTGTTCACCAAAGACACTTCCAGCTAGAGTTCCTTGCTTCCACCTGCAAGAGGACATGGAAGCATTGTGTTTTCTACTCTCTCTCTCTCTCACTCTCTCTCTCTTTCTCTCTCTCTCTCCTTCATACTCTCTCACACATCCACACTGACAGTGTGCTCTGAATCTTCTCAAGACCTTAAAGTCTCTCTCATCCTTGCTTCCTGCCTCCTCCCTCTCACAAGGTACAGTACTGTGCCACCCTGCCTGACTCTTTCATCCTGTGCAAAAGCTTTGAGGGGTAAACTTTAAGGTCATCTAAGGGCCACAGCTCAGGCATGTAGCTGAAAAAATGAGGTCTGACTTGAGAATAGGCTTGGGCCATACCATGAGCCAAGGCAGAAGAACCATACTGTCTCCATCTCACAGCAGGTGAGGTCAAGCCCTCTGCAGGTTGGAAGTCTATGAGCCTACTCAAGTTGCTGCAACCTTTGGCTGAGTTAAAAGGAGAGGAGAACCCTCAGAGGGTCTGGGTGTTCTGACACCCTGGACCTAATGGCAGATCTGTTGGACACCTCTAAGCTGCCATGTTCTGCTGTAAGCTTCCCTTATCAAGGCATTGAGAAGACCAAATGAACACGCACGGCGAACACAGTATGGGGAATCAGACACACGGCGAACACAGTATGGTGAACCAGACACATGGCGAACACAGTATGGGGAATCAGACACACGGTTCATGCTTAATCAATGGTAGGAGTGCTTGCATTATTTCTATTGATAGTATAAAGATAAAGGATTTCAGAAGGCTATCTGCTCTTGGTGAGAGATATACAGCAAAGGAGGCAAACAAACGGAAGATTAGAGAGAGGAAAAATCAGGATAGAAAAGAAAGAGGCAATGGAGTTATGCTGAAAGGGTGACTCAGATTTTGACAGAGAGGAAGGGGGAAGGAGGCTCTGCCTGCGAGTGACCTCTGCATGCTCCCATTTTTCTATCTGAAATTAAAGCGGAGAATGCAGCGAGCCTCAAGGTCCATCCAGAAGATGAGTAATGCCCGTGTCTGTGTCAGGCCTTGGCTTTGCCATGTGGGATTTGATGATAGTTATTTAGTAAGAAACCACAGGAACCAAAACAATTTGATGAAACCCAGAGAAAGTGAGTCTTTCTTTCACAGAACGCCACAGGCTGAGGGCCAACCCACCCTGAATTCACCCGCAGGCTCTGGGCTTCAACCAGGATCCAGCACCACCAGCGTAGGACACTGGGGATTCCTGCACAGTAAACACAGACTGTGGTTCCTACACCTACAGACACAGACCTCAGGGATGGATGGCCAAGTGTGCCGAATGTGGTTCTCATTGCTTCCCACAGGAAGACGCTTTCCAGAAAGTACTGGCTGACCTCAGCTGATGACCCTGATATGTCAGAAATGGCCCAGGAACTATGACTTCTCAGGAAGGAAGGAAACTAGACCTCAATGGCTTGTCTCTGTTGTCTCTGCACATCCAAGGGAAACAATACATCGGGGTGACAGTGAGTTCAAAGACTTGGAAGGAAGAAAAAGAACATTTGAAGTCTTGAACCTTGATGTCAGAATGGTTGATAGAGTCAGGGGTGGTAGCACATGCCTTTGATCCCAGCACCCAGGAGGCAGAGGCAGGAGGATCTTTTAGAGTTTAAGGACAGACTGGACTACATATCAAGCTCCAGGTCAGCCAGGGCTACATAGTGAGACCCTTCTCAAAAAAACAAAACAAAACAAAACAAAACAAAACATAAAGAGGTGGCTGATGGAGGTCCCCACCCATCACTGCCATCAGAGAGAACTACCATATTAAACCAGTTACACATCTCAACAGACTGCCATGTATGGGCACTTCTCTAGTTAAAAGGATGACTTCAGTAGCATCTAAGCCCTTGTCCATTTGAAGTGTGGCTTCCAGACAACAGCATGGATGTCACTTACAAATTCGGAATCCTAGCCCCATTTGGTTCTAGAGTCCCCTGGAATTGTGACGAGGGTCTCTCGTGCTTCCATCACACATTAAAGTGTGAAAGGGCTAATGTGTGAGCAGAACAGTGTGAGCTGTCTCCACTGAGAATCCATTACACTCCAGAACACACTGAGATCCTGTTACAGCTGTGAACAGAAACTGCTTACAGATGTTTTGCTTAATTTCTTTCTTTTATTTTCATTTTTTGAAGTTCTGGGGCTCTGGATCTCCACTCATACCAGGAAAGTTCTCCATGGGCTATACCCCAAGTCCTAGGAACAGCCTATAGAACTGTCTCCTGGGTATGGCTTTTGCTGGTGATCATCAGAGCAACTACAATTACCTGTCTGTCAGAAAAGGCATTCAAAACTGATTCTCAGAATCCATGTTTAAAAAGCCAGGTTTTGTGTGATGCACTCATAATTCCAGATTTGGAGAGGTGATGGCCAGCCAGCAAAGCCTAACTGGAGAGTTGCAGGCCAATGGGAGATCCTGGCAAAACAAACAAACAAACAAACAAACAACAAAACAAACAAGGTAGATAGCTACTTAGGAATGATGCCCGAAGCTGACCTCCGTCTGACCTGTGAGTCACAAGATGGCATATAAGAGGCATATCTCTTCTAAAAATTTATAAACAGTTCACAATTGTGAGGAGTGGAGCTCCTTAGTAGTGTAGCCACCCATAAGTTACCCATAGCCCTGTAGCAAACCCCTTATCAATTATTCTATAGGTAATTTCAATTCAATTCATTGGCCTGCCAAGCTAGACCTGAGGAGAATTCTATTTTTGATCAGTCTTGATGCCTCACCTAGACATTTATTTATATATTCCCAGGAAAAATCAGAGAGAGACTATAAAAGTGTGGAGGCAACAGAAGATGGTGGCTCTCATGACTTTTTCCTACATGTACATAATGTCATACATGTACATAATGTATCATAAATGTGCATAATACCATACATGTACATAATGTCATACATGTACATAATGTTATACATGTACATAGTATCATACAAGTACATAATGTCATACATATAATGTATTTTATTTATTTATTTTATGTATATGAGTACACTGTCACTCTCTTCAGACACACCAGAAGAAGGCATCAGATCCCATTACAGATGGTTGTGAGCCACCATGTGGCGGCTGGGACTTGAACTCAGGACCTCTGGAAGAGCAGTCAGCACTCTTAACCACTGAGCCATCTCTCCAGCCCCTCTATAATGCATTTGGTCTTACTCACCACTGTCCTCCCTGCTCTCTCTTGTTCCCCTTATGGCTGATCCCTTCCTCCTCCCAACTAGTCCCCTTCCACTTTCTTGCTGTTTTTCTTTTTCTTTCCCAGAAGTGGATCTTAAAGGGCAACTGCAACTAGTGTTGTCCCACTCTGGGAATGGCAGGAAACAGAGTTCATTCCCACAGGCAGGTGCTGAAAGACAGCCAGTGCTCCTGAGCGAAAAAGACACAGCCAGTCCTGGTTCTATCTCAGGATCTACAACCTGGAGTGTAGTTTAGAAGTTCCATGTTGACCCTGCTCTCAGAATAAGTCCCTCTGTGGAATTCTTTACAGACCAAGTCCCATCTTCTAGATCTTTCTCCAAGCCTCTGGAATCTTCACATTCCCTGCTCAAATGCCTAAGCCCATAGGCCACCCTTGCTCATGTCACAAAGCTCAGGTCAGGCCGAGATGAACAACAGCTTTGCCTCAGTAGGCACTGATCTAGACCTGAGACCTAAGCTGCTCTTAGGATCCTATATGCTCCATATTTGGAAAACATGGTAGTTTAAAAAGAAACGGGAAATAGGAACAATAGAGAACCCTCTGCATAGTTTACAGCATTAATAAAGTAAAAGGCTTTGCCTGGACCACTTTTATGCTTCTAAAGGATGGGAAAGGAAGAAAGGAAGAAAGGAAGGGGAACGGAAGGGAAGGGAAGGGATGAGAAGGGAAGAAGAGAGGAAAAGAGAAGAGAAGAGAAGAGAAGAGAAGAGAAGAGAAGAGAAGAGAAGAGAAGAGAAGAGAAGAGAAGAGAAGAGAAGAAAAAGAAAAAGAAAAAGAAAAAGAAAAAGAAAAAGAAAAAGAAAAAGAAAGAGAAGGGAAAGAAAAGAAAGGAAGGAAAAAAATGCAGGTCCCAAGAGACTTTTTTTTTAATCACTGCAGCTTAAGAGGAACTGCGGGAGGAGAAGGGCTTAACCGCCAGAGTTGAAAGACCCTTTCACGGCTCTTTGATTCTTCTTAACTAATAATTTGGTGACAGGACCCAGAAGGGACAATTTTGTTCTTGTCGTCACATGCAACCCACAACTTAAGCAGGAAAACTAGCCTCTCCGCCTGTGTTCCCTCAGAATAGTCTACTTTTGGACTTGTTTACTCGTGTGCAGTGAAGCCATGGTCAAGCTCACGTCATCACTGTACCCTTGTGAGCAGAGAGGTGTCTGTCACTCGTGCGGGGCACTAGCTGGGAGCCCTCGTGCATCATCCAGGCATGCCATCCCAATCTCCCATGCCTTCTGTCATCTGGATTCCTTGTGAGAACACGGCGGGTTTTCTCCGTAGGATTAAACTTAAACACAGTAATTTGTATAGTGCATGCCTCAAAATTCCATCTGGACTCGAAACTGGCCTGGTAGAGGTGGTGGGAGGGAGGGAACGCAGATAAGGCTGGGTTTGCAAGTTGCTGAAAGCTGTGCTGTCCAATGTGCTACCCATGTGTGACTGTTTAAATTTAATTCAATGAGAAAAAGTCCAGTCCCTCTGTCATGCTGGTCACATGTAACCAGAGCTTCAACAGCCACATGTGGACATCGGCTACCAGTTTGGACAGAGGGGTCCAGAACACAGTCAGGGTGTGTTGCACGCAAGACCGTTGATGCTCTGTGGTTCCACCAAAGCCACCTTCAGTCACTGTGATTTCTCAGGGTGACACTTGTTTTTTTCTTTTGTTAGTATAAATCATTCATTTTTTTAAAAAAAGTATTATATTAACTTATTGCATGTGTGTGTGTGTGCATGCATGAGCACAAATGAGTGTACCTGCATGTGTTGTGATTTGGCATGTATGTAGGGGGTCAGGGGACTAATTGATTCTCCTCTCTCATGTGGATCCTGGGGACTGAAGCCAGTCAGGCTTGGTGCCTTTATGCACTGGGCCATCCCACTGCCTCACTGTTCTCTGTTTTTTATGAATTTACTTGTCCTGTCATACATATATAACTTCATTCATAATGCACTCTAGTTACTCAGCCTCCACCGTCTCTCATCTCCTTGTCACTCCTGCCCCTCCCCCCCCCATGCAAGTTCCTTTCCCACTATGGTGTCTTCTTGTTTTGTTTTGTGACCCGCTGAGTTTACCCAGGGCTGTCTGGGTGATCACAGGTTTCGAGTCATACGGTGGAGCCCTCTGGCATCAGAGGTGAGTACACATTTGAAGATAATGATGACCCTCCAACTCCATCATAAGCCTCTCTGTCACATGTGACTGGCTGTTGACCAAGCCAGTTCCACACAGGCTCAAAGCAGGCAGCCTCATCTGCTGTGAACTCATGGTTGCAATGGCTGCCATGCTCAGAAGACAGCATTTCATAGACTGTGATATTCCCTTAAGCCTTAGAGAGGATGGCACAAATGTCCAGCTTAGAACTGAACACTGTGAACACAGTGTTTCTCCCTAGCCTGTTCTTTTAGACAAGTTTGCAGCCTACATGACTTTATGTAGCCCAGGCTTCCCTTGAACTTGTAATCTTCCTGCTTCGGCCTCGTAAGTGCTGATCAGGACACATCACCTTACCCAGTCCGTTTATTCTGAAATCCTACAAGTAGATATGGTTAATAACATCTACTTAATACATTCTTCAAAAGTCAAATGTTATGGCATATGGATGTCTCATTTTTTTCTTTAGTAAAGATGAATTAGACTGGCGAGATGGCTTGGGCGGCAAAGTATTCACTCCACAAGCATCAAGACTTGTATTCAACCCCTGGACCCTATATTAGAAGCCGGCTGTGGCTGTGCATGCTTGTGACCTCAGTGCTGAGGGCTGGGGGAGGTGGGGCGGCAGAGGCAGGTGGATCTCTGGGCTCACTGCTGGCTAACCTTATCTAATGAGAAACCTTGTCTAAAGAAAGAAGGAAAGTCAGACAGAAAGTCAGACAGACAGACAGACAGACGGACAATCTTAGCCGGCAATGTCTCCTAATTGTGCCTAGATAAAGTCCAAATGATGAATCTCGTCCAAGAGCCTGAGCTCTGACCTCCATTCATCTCTTCTACCCCTCTGTCCCATCCCTTCTTCATGTAATGCTACATCCTCTCTGTCTCCTGTCAACCCTCGATTTCAAAGTGGTGAGAGCCTTCCAGCCCCGTGCCTGTGCTGGACATGTCCTCTGCCCAGAGCCACCTGTTCATCTCAGAGTTGCCTCTTCGCAAGCATCTCTCCCACAGGCACCTCCTCCATGGCTCCTGCTCCAGACCATGTGACCTCCCACATGACATGCCTACCACTGGTGCTTCCTTATTCTCGGTGCCTGTGAGTTCCAGTTAGCCAGCACGCTCTTGGGAGGCAGACTTCAACCACATGTTCCTACAGGATCCCCAGTGTGGAGTTGGGCAGTGTGGAGTTGGGAGTGAACATGGAAACAGGTTCTTAAACACACACACCCTCATTTCCAGCTCTCCGTCCTTTGTGTCCATTTATTGGAAACAGTGCAGGAAAGGTGCTAAGATATTGTGGTTAACAGGAAAAGCAAGCAAGAGATTCTGAACCTGGGATGCAAGGTGGGTCCTTGGGTCTGGATGGAATGGCTCCAGCCTAGCACACTGGCCTTCA
Organism: Mus minutoides; assembly: GCA_902729485.2. NCBI lineage: Eukaryota > Metazoa > Chordata > Mammalia > Rodentia > Muridae > Mus > Mus minutoides. The sequence continues at coordinate 868,673 of LR749842.1, forward strand.
GCTACGGGCCCATGGTGTCAGGACAGCTGCATGGACTGGAACACACAAGATTTGGGCTCCCATGATCATTCTTAGCCCCTTGTTGCTAGGAAATGAGTGTCCTGTGTGCTCACTAGGTAATCAATGACTTTCAAAGTGTTAGCTGATGACCTAAAGAGTATCCATGCATGCGTGTGTACATATGTACATGGATGGGGGAGGGGTGTCATGTGTGTGCGCACATGTACATGTAGAGGCCAGAGAATAACTTCAGTTATTTTTGAGACAGAGTGTCTACATAGTAAGGCTGATTCTCCAGTCCCACTCTCCTGTATGCTGGGACACAGACCTTGCCACAATCGGTGCAAGGGAAGGAGTGTGGGGCTGAGGGTGTGGCTCCGTGGTACATCACCAGCTCAGTACACAGGGGCCCCTAAATTTAACCCCCAGCAATGGAAAACATATCACGCATGCAATCCACGTTAATCAAAGCCATAAACTGGAGCCCTTTCATTTTTTCATCTTGTAGGAAGACATTGATATGCTAGGTGCCAGCTAATTTAACTTGTGCGCGTAAACTTCACGTAGAATATAAAAACCCAGGATCAGAGTGCCCCAAAGTGGACAGTGTTCTGACAGCTTCGATGCTTATGCTTCTCCCTTTTTTTCTGCACACCATCCTCCCTGTCTCCGGTCCGTTAGGGATGGTTCGATTGGACCATCTGGGTGGAAAGGGAGAGAGACAAGACAGCACAGTTGGAATACGGCTCTTAGTAATGTCACAAACAAGAACATGTTTTCACAATCTCCACCAACGGGAATTCTCCAGCCTCTCTCTGTAATCCAGTCCTAATGTTGAGCAACCTTCAGCATCAGGAAACTCGGCCATAAATAACCCAATCCTTCACGCAGCTTAAACCCATTTCCTCTCGCTCTCGGCTCACTGGAGATGGAGAACAGCTGGTCACCCAGCTCTTTGTCACTGGATGATTGGCTCCTGGCTCTGGACCACTGTCATAATGAGGAGTCTGACTGGTTCCATATTCTGCTGTCTGCACAAGCATGTAAACCGGGGAGATAAAACACACTGCATGCTGAGCTTCAGAGAGACGCCACCAGGGGAGCCTCATCCCGCCTCATGTCACCAGGCTGTTCACAGTCTATAAAATTTCGAGCGTGAGACTTCTGCACAGAAAACATCATGTTTCTCGGAGACTTGTTCCACCCTGTGAACCTAACATCAGATAATGTAGGGTCTCCTAATGCTAGCAATGGACTGAGTACTTGATATGCGCTTTCTGGGTGCCTGCCATCTGCCTTTTCTCCCACATCATACTCAGAATGAGGACTAACGCCGCTTTGCAGGAGTGTGAGTTTCTTCCGAGAGGTTAACCTGTCTGTCCATGTTTATAGGCTACCAAGTGAGATAGGAAATATCCCAAGGCAACCTGTCAGACCACAGATCTAGGCTCTCTTCACCATCCCTCATGCTGGAAAATGTCACAAGGCTTGCAACATGACAGAAATGCAGTTGTTTGCGTCATCAGCCTGAACGGATGAGTAGAAACCAAGAAGTCATGGGGTGGGGTGTCGAATGTGGTGTTCCTCACACAGAGCAAACATAAAATTCAAAAGAGCTGTGTTGGATTCTTTTCATACAGAATCCAGCGAGAGCCCCCAGTCTCACTGCGATGCAGACACTAAATGATTCCCAAATTCTCAGCTCTGGGTAGAATTCCCAAGCATGTGTTTCACAGCTTGAATCAAAAGCTAGGTGTGGCTGGATACTAAGTGATCATTTTGGATGACATCTTGCCTCAGTGTCTTATCATAGGGACAGTAGGTGTCTCATGGTGCTGGAGGCATATTCTCTCTCTTTCTCTAGCTTTTTCCAGCTATACATTTCCTTACTACACTTATTATTATTTTTTAATCTGGCATTAGACTAGAATGGGTCCTTTAACAACAGGCACGCTTCTCACAATGCGGGCATCATAGAGTACAACCTGGAAGTTACAGGGTAACCAATGGACATGACCTCCAGAGGTCATCAAGAGAATTAACACACAGGGGGCTGGAGAGATGGCACAGTGGGTATTGGAACTTGCTGTACAAAACAAACAAACAAACAACACAACAACAACAAACAACTTGGCATGCCGGCCTGTAACCCAAACAGTATGCAGGACGGAAAGAGATTCAGGAGGATTTTAGGGCTTGCTGGTCACTAACCTAGCTACCAGGTCAGTGAGAGACTCTCCAAAGTAATAAGTTAATTATTAATAGAATGGGACACTTGATGTCTTCCTCTGACCCCAACATGTGCACATATATTATATATATTATATAATTACAATATATAATATATATGTAATATGTATAATATATACTGTATTATATGTGTGTGTGTGTACACATACACACACACATCTACACAACACAGGTGTATGTCTCATACCCCACACATATTATACTCTATACTCATCAAAATTTGGTAACCCTGAGATGCATGCAAATGTTCTTAATACAACACCACATACTGCACTTGAGTCAGCTGTGTTGTTGGTTGTTGTTATTATTGTTTGAGGCAGGGCCTTATTATGTAGACCTGGCCAGTCTGAAACTCACTACTTTGAGCAGGCTGGCCTTGAACTCACAGAGATCTATCTACATTTGCTTCTGCCTCTGCCCTGATGTACTGGGATTAAAGGTGAGGGTCACCACATCTGGTGAAGGTTTTCTTTTACTTTTAATGATGCGTCAGTCTATGTATGAGAGGGTGCATGTGAACACAGATGCCCACAGAAGCCAGAAGAGGGGGTCAGATTCCTTGGACCTGAAGTTCCAGGCAGTCATGAGCCACCTGACATGGGAACTACACTCTGATCTGCTGCAAGAGTATTACATACTAGGTTCTGCTGAAGGACTCTCCAGCTCGCACAGTCAACTTTTTTTTAATAAGTAGAAGGAATAAACATTAATCAGGCATGGAGATGCAGTCCTGTAATACTAGCAATGAGGAGGTTGAACAAGACCACGAGTCTGAGGCCAGCCTGAGCTACATAAGCAAGACCCCTGATTCAAACTACATCATAGTAATTATCTATTATAAGTCATTTAGCACCCTTCTCATGCATTACGTCCTTGCAGTCTTATATGAACAGTAGGGTTGTTCACAACACTATTATAAACACACGGGATGTACTGTACCAGCTTATAAGACAGCTACAAGATCTGGTAGGGATTTCTCAGCACCATTACAATCTTACGAAGCTATTCTCTATGGGGTCTTCTGTTGACCAAAACACATTCACTGGTCTATAAGAACAACAACAAAGGAGATTTGTGTGTTATATTCACTCCTGTATGCTGTCTGCCCAGCTCAGTGTCTGGCGTGAGTGAGCACTCAATAAACTCTCATTTGGAGGATTAAACCAAAACACCTATGTACAGCACAGTAAAGAAGACAGTGTTCCCTACTCTTCACGGAGCTTTCTCCTTTCAGCCTGAGCTGCCTGTTTCTTAACTTGGTCTTGTGTATCTTACTTATCAAGCTGAGTTCCTTTAAAGTTACAACATGGCAACGTCCATCCCCCTTCCCTAGATATCTAGGCTCCAGCTGAGGACAGCCATACTTGATGTGTGTCCAAGCAGCTCAGTTACCGAAGCAGAGCACAGAGTCACCATTCAATAAATGCTTACTGGATACAAGCCACTGACTTGCTAGCATAAGTCACTGAAACCAGACTCCAGGGAAAGAGCTGAGTCATCCATGGACAATCTACCTCTACATTCCCATATTTCCTGTCAGGATCAGACCCAGTGACCCTGTGGCCCAGCCCTGCCAAGGAGAAGCAGAAAGGGGAGCGATTAGTTGGTTATGCTTTAGTTTCATTACAAAAAGAATACAGACACCAGGTGTGGTGGTGACCTTCTAGAGTCCCAGCAAACAAGAGGCTGAGATGGGAGTATCGGGAGTTTAAGGCCAGCCAGGGTTCTAGAGCCTGGTACCAAAAATACTAACAGCAAAGGAGAGAGATGCAGAGAGCGCTTGACATCTCCCACTGTCTTCTAACCTGAGCATGGTCCTGATGTTTATGCAACAAGCACTGTCTCAATAACATGAGATAATCCAGTTTTGGCCAAAGAAGCTGAAGAGGTAAATGGTATGAGTCTTTGGTGACTTTGTGGAAGAATGAAACAAACTTCAGCACTCACCAATCTCCAAGACTTCTTGTCATTGAATAAGAAAGTTCAAGCAACTTTTAACCTGGCTTACTTCACCTAGAGCCAAATTTCTTAGTTGATCTACTGAGTTTATAATCTTCCTTCACAACCACAATTCTGCCTTTCCTATCTACATTCTCATTTCTATCAACAACAACACCATGATGTCCCAAATACTTAGGCTCCACATATGGAGTGATTAAAATTTCAATATGAAGAATACCTAAGACCTCCATCTCTAAGCCTTGTCATATAGTGTTTACTTTCATTAACGACAGAGCAGGCTTTAATTGAATGGTAACATAAATGTGATAAATAATGGGTTGGAAATGGGTCTTCAGTCCATGGTGGCTTGGCCCCAGGCACCAGGGCGGAAGCACCTGTGGAAGAAGACAGCTGTGTGCATGACAGAAGACAAGAAGCAAGATACAGGATGCTGGTGCTCAGTGGCTTCTCCCCTTGTGTTGTCTCGGTCCCAAGCCCATAAACGGTGCCTCCCATATGTGTGTGTGTGGGTGTGTGTCTCCCCAGCTCCATTAGTCTTCTCCAGAAACATCCTCACAGATGCACTGAGAGTTGTGCACCATCAGTTTCCTAAGAGGTTCTAAGCCCAGCCATGAAAATGAATCATCACAGTCATAGCAGATTATAAATGAAATAGATTTGTGAAATAAAGGCCAACATATGCTCATTAGACAATCGGGCTGGACTCTGGAAATCAGTCCGGCAGTTCCTTGGAAAATTAGACATAGTACTACCGGAAGATCCAGCAATACCTCTCCTGGGCATATACCTGTTCCAACTTGTAATAAGGACACAAGCTCCACTATGTTCATAGCAGCTTTATTTATAATAGCCAGAAGCTGGAAAGAACCCAGATGTCCCTCAACAGAAGAATGGATACAGAAAATGTGGTACATTTACACAATGGAGTACTATTCAGGTATTAAAAACAACAAATTTATGAAATTCTTGGGCAAATGGTTGGATCTGGAGGGTATTATCCTGAGTGAGGTAACCCAATCACAAAAGAACTCACGTGATATGCACTCACTGATAAGTGGATATTAGCCCAGAAACTTAGAATACCCAAGATACAATTTGCAAAACACATGAAAATCAAGAAGAAGGAAGACCAAAGTATGGATACTTTGTTGCTCCTTGGAATGGAAAATAGAATGCCCATGGAAGGAGTTGCAGAGACAAAGTTTGGAGCTGAGATGGAAGGAAGGACGATGCAGAGACTGCCAAAACCCGGGGATCCATCCCATAATCAGCCACCAAACACAGACACTATTGCATTTGCCAGCAAGGTTTTGCTGACAGGACCCTGATATAGCTGTCTCTTGTGAGGCTATGCCAGTGCCTGGCAAATACAGAAGTGGATGCTCACAGTCATCTATTGGATGGAACACAGGGCCCCCAATGGAGGAGCTAGAAAAAGTACCCAGGGAGCTGAAGGTGTCTGCAACCCTATAGGAGGAACAACAATATGAACTAACCAGTACCCCCTGAGCTCATGTCTCTAGCTGCATATGTAGCAGAAGATGGCCTAGTTAGACATCATTGGGAGGAGAGGCCCTTGGTCTTGCAAAAATTATATGCCCCAGTACAGGTGAATGCCAGGGCCAGGAAGCAGGAGAGGGTGGGTTGGGGAGGGGGGGGGGGGGGGGGTGTATAGGGGACTTTCGGGATAGCATTTGAAATGTAAATGAAGAAAATATCTAATAAAAATTGTTTAAAAAAGAAAAAAAAAGAAATTCGGGCTGGAAGCTGGGCGTGATAGCACATGCCTTTGATCCCAGCACTGGGGAAGTTGAGGCAAAAGAAGATGAAGGAGAAGGGGAAGTGGAAGAGAAAGAGGAAAAGGAAAAGGAAGAGGAGGAGGAAGAAGAGGACAAGTAGGAGGAGGACTAGGAGGAGGATGAGAAGGATGATGAGGAAGAGGAAGAGGAGGAGTAGGACAAGCATGAGGAGTAGGAGGAGGAAGAAGAGGAGGAAGAGGATTCAGCCATCAGAAAATCTAACAAAGTCCCACTTCAAAGCCACCAGATCTTGGCTTGTGGTCTCTGTTCTGTGGCTCAAGGAGAGCCAGACCATAGAGTTCGGGTCTTCACAGCACTCCCCCTTACACACAATGCCCATGTTCCAAGTGGGACTGACTATCCAGGGTGGCCTCTTTCTCCTAAGTAGTCAGTAATCTGGAAGGACCAGCTTTACTGGTCATTAAACAGTTAATTCTTTTGGGGGGGGTGAAAGTTTTGGCCAGAATTAACAGGAGCAGTGTACCCACATGCTTGAAGCTTTATCTGATTATTCATGCTCACAATTCCTTTTCCCACTTTAAAATTCTCTTAACTTACCATATTCGAGTCCTAAGCATGAAATGTATATGTCACATACTGTAATAAAAAATCTCCAAGGACTTTTCCTCCTACAAAGTCCATATTTATTGTTTTCTTTCCTGTGCCCATACTTTCAGCTGTACCTAATTCTATGTTTGGTAAGCTTTAAACCTTCTAAACATTTCCATCAGGGGTCTTTGCATCAACTTCTTCCAAAATGTTGGTTTAGTGTTTTTCCTGTGGGAGTTAAGGAATCTAAGCAAGGAAAAGCTGGTTCAGTGGTACTCGGATGATCTTTGAGGAATAAGTTGCCCTGTTCAGCCTTGCACATATCTGCCTCCTGGATGGACTGGGTGGGGGGGTGTTCTTGAAGAGAGGTGAACTGACACAGCCATCCCCGTGGGCTCAGGTTCTAATCCAGGGTCTGGCACATTGCACACCTCACAAATTTTAGTTGAATATTTATTCTCAGAATGAGATGGCCTCTAAAACATTGGTTCTCAACCTGTGGGCCATGACCCTTTTTTGGGGGGGAAGGGGTTGAATGACTCTTTCACAGGGGTCGCATATCAGATATCCTGCGTATTAGATATTTACATTATGATTCATAGCAGTAGCTAAATTACAGTTACAGATGTAGCAAAGAAAGTAATTTCGTGGTGTTTGTGGGGGGAGGGGTCACCGCTATATAAGAAACTGTGTTAAAGGGTCATAGCATTAGGATGGTTGAGAGACACTACTCTAAAATATAATTTCCATAATACAATGTGCACAGGTCAGGGTTCACTACTCAGAGATGGTATAAGAAAGCAGATGTGAACTATGTGTGTATGCACTTTCACTTTCCTCTGCCCACTCCCCACATTACATGAAATGTGTTCCAGAAAAGATCCTGTCTCAGAAGAATTATGGGAAAACACCTGAAGTTAATCTCTAGACAGACAGACAGACAGACAGACAGACAGACAGACACACACACACACACACACACACACACACACACACATAAGACACACACACACTTAAACACACATACTCAAACACACACTTATACACACACTCACATACTCATATACACACATATACATACACACACATTCACACATATACATATACTTATATACATACATATACATTCACACACATACACTTAAACACACACATAAATACATATACACATACACACACATTCAGACATACATATACACACTTACAAATATATACACATATATATTACACATATATACACACTCTTACACACATACATACAAATACACATGCACATACTACATACACAGACCCACAACATCTGTTGTTTTTCTGTACATATGAAATATGTAACTAAAAAAAGGGAGAAAGAAGAAATATTTAAAATACAGCATTAATTAAAAAGTATATTAGCTATCATACTAATATCTCCTATAAGCACTAATTATAATTATTCATCGTGTAATAAAAAAAACGAAATGGATTCCAAATGTAGAAGCTTGATTCAAGAGTAGAAAGTCTCTTTTAGTTATTATTTCTACAGATTAAGGGGAAACAGAAATACAATTGCTAGATAAAAAAAAATCCAATCACAATTCATGGCAGTATATCATACTAAGCAAGCCCCCCTCCCCCAACACACACACACACACACACACACACACACACACACACACACACAAAGAAAAAAAACTAACACTAAAAATATCAAGCACAAATCTTTGTGGTAAAATGTTAAAGCTACTTTCTTAAAGTCAAGACCAGGTCAATCATGCTCACTATTGCTAGTACTCAATGCTGTTCTATGCAGTAACATGGAAAACAGGACATGGGAAAGAAAAAGGAGGGAAAGGGATAGGAAAGGAAGAAAGAGGAGACGAGAGCAGAGGAGGGGAAAATAAGGGGAGCCTGAAAGGCATCAGAACTGGCAAGAAAGAATGAAGAGGTTTTTGTTCTTATTGCTTCCGTAGCAAGCTCATGGAAGAAGATCACAGACACAGAGGTAATTTATTTGGTTAAACAAGGTGGCAAAGTCAAGACTGAAGGTTCAGTGGTTGCCTTGCTGTGCACCAGCAAAAAGCCCAGAAAATACAGTTTCAAGGATACTGTTTCAATAGTAACAGAAAATGAGGTATCTAAGGAAAAGAAATCTAGCAAGAATTTATAGAAAAATACTAAAATTCTCCTAGTGGGTATTAAAGAGTTCTACCATGCTCGAGAATAAGAAGAGTCCACATCGTGAAGAGTTTGACTGTCCTTAAAGTAACCCATAGCGTTAATGCAACCCCAATGGACATTACATTAGAATTAATACCACCTAGAAATTATCTTAGATTTAAGAAAATGAATACAATATATTTGTATTACTGAATTGGCTCAAATTGAATTTTCAGTTTTTTAGGAGAAAGAAAATGCCCATTCGAGTTTCTTTAGATGGTAATATTCTACTTTAAAATAAAAGCTTAACACATTCCTACCATCTAATGAAGAACATTTGACAATGGCAGCGTGATGTGATGCTCCCAACTGAGTCCTTTGCCAACCCTTCTTCACTGTCACCAGATGAAGAGACAAAGATCAAATACAAAACATGTGTCAGACATGGCTGGTGACCAAATAGCTAAACTAGGTCCTACAACAATAAAAAAAAAAAGGAGACGCCCTAAAGCAAGTTTTAAAGATAGTAAGGACAACAAGAACACATGCCGAAAATTTACTGGAGGGCAGGAGGGATGGAATCAACATCTGCCTTTTTAAAGTTATTTCTGAGCTCTCTAAGAATATGGTCTCTTGGCTTAAAGAGATCCTTTCTGACACCAGAATCTTTCGATGCATTAAGAAATTCCCATTAGTGCAGAAGAACATTATGTTTTCTAAGCTGCTGGCATTTCCTGTGGCAATTAGAAAGAGCTAGGAGACACACTATTACATAATGTTTCCTGGGTCTTTATGTGAAGACCAGAGATGGCGTTTTCTTTCATTAAGGAAGTCTACAGGAGGACATCACAGGGACTGATGAATATTCCCTCAAGGTTGGGGTCATGACCAATGCAGTTGATGTTTGGAACTTTGTGGCAAAGATTACATTAGTCACTTTTCTGTTGCTGTGATAAAGCACTGTGACCAGGCAACTTATAAAGAGCTTATTTTTGGCCTATGGTTTCAAAGGGATAAGAGTCTTATCGTGGTGTAAAGACATAGGAGCAAGAGACCGGCATGGGATAGGAACACGAAGCTGAGAGCTCACATTTTCAAATACAAGCATGTCAGAGAATGAAATGGAAATGACAGGGGCTTTGAGCCCTCTCCCAGTGATGTACTTCCCCCAGAAAGGACATAGCTTCTAGATGTCCTCAAACAGCCTCACTAAGTAGAGACCAGGTAACCAGGTGCTCAAATGACTGAGGCCAGGGGAAGGAGACATTTGCCATTCAAACCACAACAGATGTCAATGGTAATTAAACAAAACAACGCAACAAAACCAAAACCTTAACCATGTGTAGCAGAATTTTCCCCGCCCACAATGGATCAATGTTAGTGTCTTAGCTTGCTCTCTGTTGCTGTGATAAAACACCATGACCAAAAGCAACCTGGGGAGGAAAGGGTTTGCTTGGCTTGTCATCAGGGAATACCAAGGCAAGAATTTAATGAAGCAGGGCAGGAACCTGGCAGAAGCAACTGAGCAGAGGCCGTGGAGGGGTGCTAACTTACTGCCTTGTTCCCCAAGGCTTGCCCAGTCTGCTTTCCTATAGCACTCAGGACTACCTTCCCAGGGATGACACCGAATCCCAGTGGGCTGCGTCTTTCCACATCCATAACTAACCAAGAACATCCCCACAGACTTGCCTACAGGGAATCAGATGGAGGTGTTTTCTAAATTGGAATTCTCCTTTCGAGATAACTCTTGCTGCATCAAGTTGACAAAAAAACTAACCTGGACAGTAACGCCTAATCTTTTCTCAAAAGCACAGAACACTCGTAGTAGAGTTTAAGTAGAATGAGAATAGTTTCAAATATTCCTAAACACAAGAAACATTGAACTTGTAAGAGAGTTGAGAGGGTAAGGTGTTCATCATTCAAGCATTAGAGCATGAGTCAAGATCTCCAAAATGTGCGTGTCTATAAGGTCGAGACAGGAAAAGCAGACGGAGGCAGGCTCAAAGGCCAGCAGCAGACAAGCTTTTGCAGAGGGAGACAGCAAGAAATCTTATCTCAAACAAGGGGGAAGGTGAGGACCAGATTCCAAAGTTGTCTACTGACCCTCACATGTGCACGTGGACTCACACAGGCATGTACGTACGTCATCAACACAAACTCACATTGTATGTGCAAGTAAAGCATAAAACAGAAACATAAGACATATAACGAAATCTACAAAAGGAAATACCAGCTTTGTAACCTGTCCTCAAAGCAAGTCACAGGTGATGCCCAGTTCAATATCTCAGACCCCTTCAGATGATATAAAAATACACATTTATGTAGGTTTGCTATTTGGATCATATTATAAACTTCTTCCCATTGCTCTGCTTTCGCCCCCTTCTCCCTTTCAGCCCCTTTCTCCCAACTCATAGGCTTTATTCTACTTTCAAGTCATACATATGTATTTATAGACCTATTATTTAAATTTAGACTATGAAAATGCTGGAAAGCATGCCATGTTTGGCTTTCTGAGCCTGGTTTATTTTGCATAACATGATGATCTCCAGTTCCCTCTATTTTTCTGAAAATGGCATCATTACGTTTTTATGGCTCAGTGTGTGTGTGTGTGTGTGTGTGTGTGTATGTGTCCACTTCTATGTGTTCACATTTTCTTCATCCATCCATCTGTTGATGGACCTCTTGGTAGGTTTCATATCTTGGCTATTATATGACTGGTACTTCAGTAATCACGGCTATATTTAGTATCCATGTAAATTATCTTTGTGGTACAGCACGGTACGATGATTGGGGCTACACGCCCAACAGCGTTCCTGCTGGGTTATAAGGTAGATTCTGTTTTTGGTCTTCAGGTGTCACCACACTGATTTCCACAGTGGTTCAATCAGTCTAACATCCCATTGGCAGTGTGCATGAGGTCCTTCCTTCCTTCATATCCGTACTAGAGCCTATTGGTGCTGTTGTCTGGATGACTGTTATTTTGCTTAGAGCAAAACAGAATTTCAATGTTAATTTATATTTCCCTGAAGGCTTGGGGTGATGAACTATTTTTTTTCAAATATTTACTGGCTTTTTGTATTTCCTATTTTAAGAACTGTTTCCTTTGCCTGTTTAGTGATTAGATGATTTCGGGGTATTTTTAAACTTCCTACAATGCCAATTGTCAATATTTAGGATTATTTTCTGAGCTCTTGGAGCCCTTCCACAACATCCTTGCCTATGCCAATGTCTTCAAGTGTTTTGCTTATACTTCCCTCTGGCAGTCTCAAATTTGGGCTCTTACATTAAGGCCTTTGACACAGTTTTAATTTGATTCTTAGGCCAGGTGAGGGATGGATCTAGCCATGGTCTTCCACACAGGAACATCCAGTTTCCCTAAGGACCATTTATCAAAAAGACCATTTCTCCAATGTATTTTTGACACCTTTGTTAACAAAATAAGTGGTCGTAGCTCTGTGAGTTTATTTTTGGGCTCTGTTTTCCATTCCATCATTCTACATTCCTGCTTTTATGTTGGTAGTGTTATTTATAAACTTCATTTTTAATATCTTCTTTTTGTGCCTAGAAATGCCTGGAATTTTAAATTTTTTCATGACCCTTTGGTTATGTTTTGCCTTCATAGAATATAGTTGAATAAATATTTTCCTCTCTTAGCTACTTGATAAATCTTTTCTGAGGATAAAAGCTACTCGTGGGAGAATAGAAATCTAAGGATTAAAGGAACGGGAGGTTCCTCCACCTGGAGGCTGCTCTGTTGACCTTAGCATCCCATCAAGCCTCCACTGAAGATGAGTCCCTCCTCTGCCCTTGTCCCAGCCCTCACCATTGTAAGCTCAGTTTAAATAAAGCAGAATTAACTTTTATGGTTATGAATATCAGACAATGATATTTGTAATTTAATTAGTGATTTTTCAATGAAATTACATATGGGCAGGGCAAGCTCTTTAAAAAAAAATCGTATCTAAATCCGTTTTCCTCTTTTTATCTGATTTTAGTTCAAACTAAACCAGTGAATTTCACAAGCAGGAGCCTCACACGGTACAAACAGAAGGAAACCCAGAGCTCTGGCCACTCTTTCAAGAGGTTTGTTTCACAGCTGCGGCGAGCCGTGAGTGCGTAAGATGTCAGGGTATCAGGGCCCCAAGTAGTTATTCTGGGATGGGAGAGAGGACTGTGGGTGGGTCTTGAGCAGACTGGTGGAGGGAGAGAAGAAAAAAAGACGGTGGCCCTCCAGGCACCAAGTTCAATCCCCCAGTACTGAAGGGGCGTGGGGGAGGCAGAAACAAAGCTGGGCTAGGTACAGCAGACCCCAGCAGTTAAGGAGGCAGGCTGGTCACAGGTTCAATGACAGCCTCAGACTCAAAAATGCAAAGTGAGTGAGTGCAAGCCAGCCTGTGCAACTTTGTGAGACTCTGTCTAAAATTTAAAAAGAGGGGACTGGCCAAGCATGGTGGCACACGCCTTTAATTCCAGCACTTGGGAGGTAGAGGCAGGTGGATTTCTGAGTTTGAGGCCAGCCTGGTCTACAAAGTGAGTTCCAGGACAGCCAGGGCTACACAGAGAAACTCTGTCTCGAAAAACCAAAAAAAAAAAAAAAAAGAGAGAAGGAACTGGAGGCAGTGGGACTGAAAAGATGACTTAGTGATTAAGAACACTGGCTGCGGGGTGTAAGGGGGGCTGGAGAGATGGCTCAGTGGTTAAGAGCACTGACTGCTCTTCCAGAGGTCCCAGCAACCAGGTGGTGGCTCACAACCATTTGTAATGGGATCTGATGTCCTCTTCTTGTGTGTCTGAAGACAACTACAGTGTACTCATATAAATAAAATAAGTGAATATTTAAAAAATAACAACAACAAAACAACACTGGCTGCTCTTTCAGAGGCCCCAGGTTTGATTCCCAGCAACAAATTGTAACTCATAACTATCTGCAATTCCAGTTCCAGCATCTCTGATGCCCTCTTCAGGACTTTACAGGTACCAACTATAAATGTAGGCCAAATATTCATACATACAAAGCAAAAGGAAGAAGGCAGGGGTTAACATCTCAGGTGCAAAGTGTTTGCTCAGCATGCAAAGGGCCTTGGGTTTAAATTACAGTCTCTCTCTCTCTCTCTCTCTCTCTCTCTCTCTCTCTTTCTCTCTCTCTCTCTCTCTCTCTCTCTCACACACACACACACACACATGCACACGCCCACTCTCACACAAATTCTAGCATGCACACTTCATTCAGAAAGCAAGTCCTCGTGCATGGCAGACAAGCATTTTACCACTGAGCCACAGCCCAGCTCAACACTAACTTTTAAAGCACTAAACATGTTTCTCTTTTCAAAAGTAATGCTTTTCCTTTATTAGTTACGAATCTGGTAAGTCAGCCAGGCCTGGTGTCAGCTGCAGTAGAAGAATAAAAGTATTGATAATGAAATGTTTTTCTAAATCATGGACCTTTTTGTAACTCCTTTCAGGCCTGCAATCTATGCCTGCCTACTCCAGGAGAACTCGAAATGAGTGTGAGACCTGCTGGTTCTCATCCCACGATGGTACTCCGGCAGTGAGCAGGAAATCAAGACTAGACCACTCATAACCCATAGTGTTGAAAAACTTCACACAACTCCTTGGGAAACCAAAATTTCAGATAGTATTAAGGGAACAGAACAGGGTATCAGAGGTACGCCACAGACAGAGGAAAAATAAGTGGTCATTGGGTGTTCGTATCTTCTCAGGAGACCCATGGCTCCATTCTGTCTGAGAACATGTATGATTAAGTGTAGGAATGAGGCAGTTCTACATCCACCCCCAGAGCCCTCTAGAGGGAGAGACTGAGGTTAAGGGAGCACTCCCTGAGTGTCACCTTTCTCTGCACTGTTACAGATTGTGGGTGACACTTCTAAATAGATATAGTATAATGTATATTTTGCCTGCCCATTCTAAATACCTCAGCTGCTGCTCAAGGTTCCTGACAAACCACAGATATTTTATGAGACCCAAATGATGGGACTGACCTAGAAGTCACAGAAGGGAAGAAGAGAGATGGCCCCAAGTATGATAAAGGCAAAGCTGCACCCATACACACCCAGAAGGGAGTTGTCCCTGCTTGATACCCTCTTTGTCACCCAGATTACAAAATATCTTTTTCCTTACAAGAAATGAATTAAGATGTAATATTGGTAAGATTTCCTAGGTGACGTACAGTAAACAATTTTGATGCTCACATGCACACACAAAACAAAAAACATTGAAGTCAGGTGTGGTGGTGCACACCTTTAATTCCAGCACTCAGAAAGCAGAGGAAGGCAGATCTCTGGGAGTTCAGAGCCATCCTATTCTGTATGACGAGTTACAGACAACCAAGGTTACATAGTGAGACCCTGTCTTTAAAAAAAAAGTAAGAAGCTAATAAGAAAAATATTGTAAAAAAAAATGACCATACACACAGTAGAAAAGTGTGAATATAGGAAATTTCTAGGACATTATCATAATAACTAACATAAATGTCTGCTAAAGATAGTCCACCTTGCTAAAAATAAAAGAAACGAGAAAGTAAGGTCATGGAATATTTCAAATTGCCTGTTATCTTCCTTCAAAAAAATAACATTTCGCTAATGGATTCCCAAATTAGTTGGTAGAAATATGCAGAGAGAAAAGATATTTTTTATGCTCAGCATACCTATCTACAAGATGATAATTGCAAAGAAAAGGGGGAAAGTAACCTAGGCTATTTCAGTCATTTGTAGGGTGGTGTTTGATATCCCTGGCAATAGACTAAATTAATATTTTATGTGCTTCCTGATATGATGCCATGAACAAGGGCACATGTCCCAAACAGTGGCAGAAATGCAGTGGGCAAACCCATACTGAAGGATTCTATGGACTCTGAGAGTATCAAAAGTCAGAAGTCAGGAAGGATTAGAGAGTTGATCCCCACTGGATTAGAGAGGCAGCAGACTTTGTCATCCTGGACTAGAGCCCAGAGAAGCAATACAGTATCAGTAAGATCAGAAGAAGGCCCAGAGGTCAGATACTCCTTCTCTGTTTGGATTATTGCACCATGATTTGAGAATTACATTTGTTTATTTATTGCCTGCAATCCTATGTAAGTGTGTGGGTGTGTGTGCTTGTCTTGCCATGCATGGAATCTGACGACAACTCACAGGACTTGGTTTTCTCCTTCTACCTACATAGAGTTTGAGGCCGATCTGAACCACACAGAACTTGTATCAAACAAAGGGTAAAGATGCTGACCTTTAGACACAGAAACCCAAATTGTCGTGTGTTTATGCGGTGGATGCCGCACAGCATGAAAAATAAAGAAACTACTGCTGCATGTCCACGTAATTCCCTTCTTTCAAATTCAAGGTAAGGAGAGGCGGATTCACCCAGATAGAATGATTAGCTGCAGCTACCAGGTGAGGAGAACGGCAGTGACTAATGGGAGCCTCAGAGAGACTTCTGAAATTCCGGAACTTTCTAAAGCTTCACTTGGGAGATAAAGACAGGCAGCAGGTTTATCAAGTTGTTCATCTGTCTTCATGACTGCTTCATGAAAGCTACAATCTCATTGCACTAATAACGTCAACGAGAAAAGATAATTTTTTAGGAGCTGACAGGAAGCCAGAAGACCTGAGTGACATCTCGTAGCAATGGCTGACATTTCCTAAAAGGCAACGGGGATGCAGATAAGCCCAGAGCTGTAGGATAAGTCTGTAGCTATTTAGACTGATGCAGAGATCTAGAGATACACATTGAAATGATCCAAAACCACGTATCTTGAAACCATTATAAAGTGAAACATGATCACACAACTATTAAAATAATACAATTAAGTAATATTCAAGGACGTGGCAAACACGTAAGGCACAGGTAGATGACGTTAATTCCAAATGTACAGTTGTTCATGACTTATGTGCTCTGTGCCTTACAACAGCAGTCTAGAAAATGTCCCTGACACTCGCCTCTAAGAATTGTCACACCATTGTGACAAGACTTTAAATAAAATCTTCGATGTTCCATTTCAGTGACCTTTGACATCATTTTTCAAGAGAGGACCAATCCTTGCCCTGAGAATTAAGCTCCAGGCTTCCAGATCCCAACATTACGCCATACAGCCTGTTTTTCTTCCTTCGTCCCTCTTCCTCAGACAGCCCACCGCCACCCCCTTAACTCTTTCCCATAAAAGTCTCTGAAAACAAGAAATCGAAACACGCCCGGAGAATGAACTGGGCTTTTTTTTGTTTTTGTAACAGCTCCATTACTACATAACCAGCACTAACCGGAGCAACCAGGAAACTGCAGTTAATCTCCAACGACATAATATTCAAAATGGCTACAAGACACTACTAGTTCTCTTTCGCCAGACTCCTAAGCCCACCCACAAGACCTTAGGTGGTCAGCCTCTGCTTTTTCTGCCCAGTGCAGCCGAAGCCTGGGGAATTTTTCCTCTCTATCACACTTTGCCCATCAGTTCATCCCAAATTAAAACAAGAAGAAACATCAGAGACGTGAATTATGGCCCTGCCTGGAATTTGTTTCAGTTTTTTTTTTTTTCCTAACGTGTGGAATGCATTTTGCTAGGCAAGTACCATCATGAAGGCCAGTGGATACCCCAAATGTCAGCCTTTTCATAGGTCTCTGACACAGACAGGAACACTCTCAATGGGTTGCCTGGAAACCAGGAAGGTGTTTTCTGCAAAAGAAATAGCATGCTACATCAAATCCAAGAATGCCTTGGCTTAAGATCAGCTTTCTTATCAGGGCAACAGGAGATAGGTTTAATCATTAACAACAAAAAAAGAGTATGGCAACAGAAAATGCAATTGCTTCTTCACCCTGGAAATCTTGACACCTTAATTACAAATGAAGGAAATTAGCCCTTGCCTGTTGTCAACCGGGTTCCTGGGTCTCCTTTCCATGGGACAGGGGTTTCACCACAACCACAGTTTCAGTGCATACCTCCCCATCATGCTGTCCAGTGGAAGAAATGAAAACAACTAAAAGTCATTCATTAATCAGACCCCTTAATCAGTTCCTGGCTGAAGAGGCAGGAATGGGGACTGGAAACGGAAAGCTAAAAGAAGATGCAGCAGAGTGAGTGTTAGTCCCACCCTCCACTGTGAAAGGAGAAGGCAGGTATATGTGTGGATCCCCAGAAGGGAAAGGAGAGCTTCACAGTCCATCATGTTTCCATTCATTACCTAGCACTGAACCCATGACAGAGCTCCTAGCATGCGGGATGCCTGAGTCTCAACCCCTAGAACCACAGGGTCGGGGTGGGGGTGGGGTGGGGGTATTGAATCTGCTATGTTCCGGGTACATATCATGCCTGAGGATTCCTGGGTGAGCAGAGAGATTTCACATTAGAGAGATAATAGACTCCCATTAGTTTTCTCCATTTCCACCAGTTCCCATCCCAACCAAAGTGGCAGAAACGGTGACAGCACGGCTGGGGACACCAAGGATGAGAAGCTGAGTTTGATTCATAGAACCCATACTTGAAATAAATAAAAAGGCAGATGTGAGAGGGAAGCAGGGGCCATGGCTCCCTGGGGCTTGCTGGAACAAGTCTAGTCTCCAGCCAGGCTGGCCTACTAGAGGCCAGTGAGAGATCCTGTGTCACAAAAATAAGTGAAAGGCTCCTGAGGAATAAGCCTTGAGGTTATTCCATGGTCTCCCCATACATGTACATACATGTAGCACCCAAATACAACACACACACACACACACACACACACACACACACACACACACACATGGTTAAGAACATTTACAGAGGACTGGAGTTCAGTTCCCAGCACCCATGTGGTAACACACAACCACCTGTAATTTTAATAAAGGCTTCTGGCCTGCAGGGGTCACATACATACATATATGCACATACATATGCACACATTTAAAATAAATATTTTTATACTACTAGAGACATTTATTTTAAAAAAATTCTTAGATTACAAAAATCACATGGCCAAAGAGACGAGAATTTAGGGAGAATCATATCTGCTGCTGGGATGACCTGGAACCAAAATTTAAAACTGAAAGAAGCCAATGGTGAGTGTAGGTTGTCCTCTTATTTACAAGTAGCTACAACCAAGGTTTTGATACGGATACATCATAGGATTCCAATTATTCACAAAGACCTTTTGTTTGTTTTATTTTTTGAGACAGGTTTTCTCTGTGTAGACTAGGCTGGCCTTGAACTCATAAAGACCTACTTGCTTCTGCCTTTTGAGTGCTGGATTAAAGGTGTATGCCACCACGCCTGGCTTCACAAAAAGTTTTCCATGAAATTTCTTACTGGTGGGAAATGTTATTATGAATTTCCTTACTGGTGGAAAATGTTATTACTTTGTACCTACTACTTAAAATCTATCCTTAACAAATCCTTACTATATATCTTTTCAACTGCACTTTGCTGAAAGTTTAGTGAGCCCAGAGCCACAGTAACGTCATGGCACTCTGTTCTAAGCCAGCTTTTTTTCTCATATAATATATTCTGATTATCGTTTGCTCTCCCTCTATTCCTCCTGGCTCCTCCCTCTCCCCTCCCACCCAGGTTCACACTGTGTCTCTCATTAGAAGACAAACAGGCCTTCTAAGGGATAATAACAAAACAAAATGTCCCATTCTGGAGCTCGTGAAGGGGCCGTTCCTGCAGATGGGAAGCTACAGGATTTATCCGAGAGGAGACCCAGTGAGGATTTAGTACTGATAGAACAGCAGAAGCCAGAAGCCCTGAAGCAGCCCAATGACTCATTGCAATGAACCTGTGAAAGCAAGGAAGAAGAGACATAAGGGTGTACTGTGGCACACACCGTGACACACTGTGGCACACACCGTGACACACTGCAGCCTCCACAGCAAGAATAGGTTTCCTTTGCTGGTGGGCAGCTTGCAAGGGCGCAGGGCGCGTGCAAGGGGCAGGGGGCAGATGAGTGGGATTGGGGGTACATGATGTGAAATTCACAAAGAACTGATAAAAAGTTAAAAAAAAAAATAAAACTAAAGAAAACCCAACTCATCAGAATTAGACAAAACAAACAAGGGAAGGCAAAGAGTCCAAGAAAAGGCATAAAAATCAGAGATGTTAGGAGTCCCATAAAACCACTAAACTAGAAGGCATAACATATACACTGAGGACCTGGTGCGTATCCATGCGGGTCCTGTGCGTGCTGCCTCGGGCTCTGTAAGGTCACATGAGCATCTATCATGTCAATTTAGAGGTCTTGTTCTCTTGGTGTCCTCCATGCCCTCTGGCTCTTACACCCTTTCTGCCCCCTCTTCTACTGGGTTCTCTGAACCCGAGGGAGGGGATTTGATATATACATATGCACAGATTTAAAAAATAATGTTAAAATAAATAAATAAATCTATACAAGTGGCAGGGACCAACATGTCCTGGTTGCACGGGGAGACCCAAAGCAGAAATGTCTGGTCCTGCCACATTCTGCAGGCTCACGTGGTGTTTTGCTGAGGCAAGACCCACGATAGGACCTGTGATGTTTGGAGAGAGCATAAATTGGACCGTGACAAGGTACTTGCATAGCTAGCTGTGCAATTCTTCATTGGTCTCACACCTTCACTGATCTTCACTTCGCTTGAGAGAGAGAGAGAGAGAGCTTCTCCTGGCAAAGCGGGTGGTTCCTGGCAGAGGAGACCTGGCAGTTATGTCTGGATCTTGCCACTGCTGCTGATTCGTGTTTGGGATCCTGACACAACTGATCTGGACTGCTGGTATCAGGACAACAGAGATTAGAATTGCTCCCAAAGAACCATTTGTAAACAGGTCCACATCCCCTTGCCCTATTTACCATCGTTTTTCCCCTACCTTTGGATGGTGGGCTAGCATTTGAGAACCCTTATTAAAGTAGGTTCTGAAAAATTGAAGCCTACCAGAGACCCTTTCTGCAGAGAAGTCCCTACAAAAAGAAGAGTTGCACGGGACAGTTTCCTTTCCACCAGTCCCTCCCACTGCTACATGCACCGCTCTCTTCTCTACCCCAGCACCTGCTTTCCTCTTGCCCTTTCAGCCTTAAGCTTTCTGTTGAATGGCATCTTCTCTCTTTCCCAAAGTTCATCTCCAAACTCTCTAAGTCCTCGTGGCTGGGACTTGTATTCTCCCTTGGGTGAGCAGAGGGATTTAACCTCTATCCCCATTAGAAGTCTGATGGATTATTAGTCAGTAACCAACAGGCAGATCCCAGGCAGATGAAGCTCATGTCAGGTCATTTCATAAGATGCTGTCCAGCCTACAAGCTCAATGACTTGATCTTTATCCAGTCAGCACAAAGCTGTAATGATGGGCCCATAGTCTGCAACGTGGTGACCTACATTTTAAGAAGCCATTTGTAAGAGAAAGACCACATATCACAAAGAACCACAAATGGACATTAAGGTCTAGTTTCAGGTTAGTCCTGTCTGCACTGCTGTTTGAATCTTGAAGCTCGATTTAAAAGGCTTTTGCACCAACTCTCTTAATTCCTAGGTGAGCGTTACTATAAAGCACATACCCTTTCTCACAGAGACACCCTGAAATCCCTTCTTAAATCGCTGTTCTATGTTACTGATTTTATTTTGGCCCGAAGAACAAAATTGATTCACCATCCTCATGTCCTTGGGGTGAAGTCCAAATTCTGTTACAGTAAGGCTCCAGTTCAAAGCTCCACCTTTAGCCCCACATACCAGTCACAATGGTCGCACCAAGCTTCTTATGCACCAAAGCTCACGACTTTTCATTCACTCTTTCAAATCTGCCCTCCACTTTTCTCCAGAGAAACTCAGCTTTTTAAATGGGATCAGCTAGGTACCCGATATCCCTGGCTATTCTGATGGGATCTGGCCAAAGTGGAGGACTGGCAGATATGATGGCAGATGGGGTGGATGGTGTGTGAACTCGAGGCCTTTCCTCTGCTTTGTGTGATTACCTCTGTGTGTGTGTATGTGTGTGTGTGTGTGTGTGTGTGTGTGTGTGCGTGTGTCTTGTTGGGAATCAGATCCAACACTTGCATGCTAAGCCAAGCATGGAATTATCACATCAGGCCACGATTCTGTGCTCAGGGGTCGGTGCTCTCAGGGACCTGCCTTTTAGCTCGGCTGCCATTGGCTCTTCTGTTACTAAAACCCTTTTCTTTCCCCTTTCACACTGAGGCTTTATTTTTAAAAATGATTTATTTTTCTTTTAGGTGCACTGGTGTCTTGCCTGCATGTATATCTGTGTGAGGGTGTCAAATACCTTGGAGCTGGATTATAGCTATTATTGTTATTGTTGTTATTATTGTTATTATTGTTATTATTGTTATTATTGTTATTATTGTTATTATTATTATTATTATAGCTCCTGTGTGGGTACTGGGAATTGAATCCAGGTCCTATGGAAGAGGAGCCAGTGCTCTTAACTGCATCGCATCTCTCTAGCCCAAGGCGGATGTTTTCAGATGCTTCATTTTCCTGTGGTGATTTTTATCTCGTCGCTGCCTACATATTCACAAAGGAATCCCAGTTTGAACTCCTTTCAGCTCACCTCCCATGTACTAAATCTTAAATAGATTTTATTTTCAGAGCAGTTTAAAAAAAAAAAAAGACAAACAGTATGGCCACATCTCTCCATACATTCTCCTGCCAATCTCCACTGGTACTGACTTTATATTAGTATGGTACATTTGTTTCAGAATGCTACATTATAATTAACTGAAGTCCTCTATGCAAACTCTCTTAGTTTCACCTAAGGTCTATTTTTTCTGTCCCATGGTCCTGCCCAGGGCTTCTTTATCCCAGTCATCCGTTTCCTTAAGAAAATGAGACTGTTTCTCAGTTTTTTTCTTTGTGACGACTTCGACAGTTTTGAAGAATACTAGTCAGGACTCGCAGACCGGCAGTCACCATGTGTTCCGGTATATCATTTAGATATCCACCAAGAGCACACACTGTCACCAACTTGCACTCTTGGTGCTACTTCTACACTGTAAAGTTGCTTTCCCCTCCCTATCTTCCATATTAGATTATCCGCAAGCCCCTACATGCATCCCACGTTTAAAAGCCAGGCGGGCATGGGCTTGAGGCAATAGCTGGACTGCGGAAGTGCTCACCTGGCAAACACCGGGTTCTGGGTGTTTGATCCCTTGAACCTGTGTGAAAGCATTCGACATGACGGTGCCTGCTGGCAATCCGATCCCAATGATGGTTACAGGGGGCATATGAGGACCACAGACAGATTCTTGGGGCTCACTGGCCAGTCAGCCTAGCCTGTTTGCTAAGTTCCAGGTCAGGGAAAGACTGTCTAAAAACAAGATGTAGGACATCTCAGGAACAACATCTATGACTGACCTCTGGGCTCCACCCCCACATACATTCACCAGTGTATACACGCATGCACGCACTTACACACACACACACACACACACACACACTGGCTAGAAATGTAGCCCATCAGCTGGGTGCTCGCCTAGTATACTTGATACCCTGAATTCCAACTTCAGCACTGCAATAAGTAAATAAATGAAAAATGTAAAACACAAGCAGCTATATTTCACGTCCCTAAATGGGGAGTAGAACATTTATAGGTTTTTTTTCTTAATTGAGATAAAATATTCATACAACTTGTCATTTTAACTATTTTTAGCTGTTTCTTTCTTTCTTTCTTTCTTTCTTTCTTTCTTTCTTTTCTCTCTCTCTTTTTTCTTTTTTTCTTTTCTCTTTTTTTTTTTTTTTTTTTTTTTTTTTTTTTTTTTTTTTTTTTTTTTTTTTTTTTTTTTTTTTTTTTTTTTTTTTTTTTTTTTTTTTTTTTTTTTTTTTTTTTTTTTTTTTTTTTTTTTTTTTTTTTTTTTTTTTTTTGGTTTTTCAAGACAGGGTTTCCCTGTATAGCCCTGGCTGTCCTGGAACTCACATTGTAGACCAGGCTGACCTCAAACTCAGAAATCTGCCTGTCTCTGCCTCCCGAGTGCTGGGATTAAAGGCGTGTGCCACCACGTCCGGCTCATCTTTCAAGGAGGCTGGCCTTTTCCCAGCGTTACTCTCATGTGGATCTTGTTATTATTCACCAAAAGTGACACACGTCAAGTTCTAGCACACGAAGAACTCCAAATAAATGAGTTTCTCTTAATTTTTACCTATTTTATCTATCTTTTTAAAGCCTTAACAGGAGACATCAATGTCTCTGCTAGGAAGCCAGGTTCCAGGGACTCTTGTCTCCTAAAGGCATTCCTTTTTTTTTTTTAATGTTTTGTTTAATGTGTGTGGGTGGTTCACATGCATGTATGTCTGTGCACCAAGTACACATGTCTGGTGACCATGGAGGCCAGAAGAAGGCCTTGGCTACCCTCAAACTGAACCTATGGGCATCTTTGAGCTGCCATTTGGGTGCTAAAAATTGAACCCCGGTCCTCTGGGAGAACAGCCAGTGCTCTTAACAGCCGAGCCATCTCTACAACGCCTGAATTCATCATTCTGTTCGTTTTTTTTTTTTTTTTTTCATGTTGCCATTTTTATTTGAGCTCTCCTAGGGGCGGGACCTAAGTTTCATTTATCTTTGTGTCTCAGAGAAAGATGACTGTTCCAGAAACGTGGCAGCTGATCAATCAATGGTTACAAGCAAGGGAAGCAAAGAGGAGATACGTGTACAAGTGGCCTATTTATTCCAATGAGGAGAGACGTCATAAAGGGGTCACCTTGGTAAGGGGAGGGCAGTGTGTGTTCATGCTTGTTCAGAGGATCAGGATTATACCCTGCCTCTGGGATCATTTGGTAAAAATCAATGAAAGGTCATAGCATATATCTATGATCTTTCATAGATCCATTTAAATTAGGAGACTACCAACGGGGTGTGGACATAGAGTTATATAAAGATGTTGTTATTTTTACTATGAAAACTGGCAGTAATCTAAAGGCCCAGCAATAAACCAACAAAATTCCTGTATGCTGGAGTGACAAGAAGCCTCTAAATAGTCAACTTGGCTTGGGCAGTTGTTATCGGGCAACACAGGGGCATGGGGAAATCTTTCCTTCATGTTTTCTCAAACTTTCTCCTCTAAATAATGATAACATCTGTAACTAGAAGGGAGAAAAGTCGTGTAAATCTGTATTTTCAAAGAGGTGCGTTTACCCTTTCAAGCCTGAACATCCCCCACAAAGGATAATCAAAACTTGAAGTTGGACCTGCCTTCTAGGTTAGCTTCGATGTAGTCAAAACGTAGCCGTTTTCACGACCACTTCTGCCCCTATACTGAACACCCTAAGGGTGTGAGGCGGAGAGGGGAAGTCAGAGCCTCTCAGACACTCAGAGGCAGTGCTGTTGGGCTCCACTCTGGACATTATTTTGCTTATTTGACTCACTTTTAAAGTTCCGCTCCTTTAAGTGAACTACAATGTACAGCCATTTAGCAAGGCACAATTCTGTCCCACTCTACTCTTGTGCAGATGGGACAAGAGAGGCCCAGATTAGTCCAGATGACACAGTAAGGGCCAGGTCTCAGTCTCCCTCCCCCAGGAAGTTAGCAAACCCATAATCCAATGAAGGCATTAAGTAGATTTACAGCTGGCATTGAGGGCCGTGAAAGTGTGAGGAGAGAAAAACAGAATTGCAAAGACTTTTAAATAACCCATCCCTCCCCCCATTTTTATAACAGAAGCTTCACTGATTTGCATTTTGCAAAATTCATTCATTCATTCAAAAATACTACAATACATCCACAAGGCAACCAGATTGAAAATAAACCAAGAACTCGAGAATGATTTAAATGAGAACTGCCCCACTTAGACTGAAGGATTTGAAAAATTAGTCCCCAGTTGATGCTTGGAGAGGTTTAGAGGAGGTGGTCTTCTTGGAGGAAGTACGTCACTAGGGGCGGGCCTTGAGGGTTTAAAGCCATGCATCCTACTTCAGCTCTCTGCTTGATGATGTGAGGGCTCAACTTCCGGACTATTGCAGGGCCTACAGTTTACCACCAGGTTTCCCTGCATGATGGACTCTCTCCCTCTAGAACCATTGTAGTTGCTATGGTTCTGGTGTTTTATCACAGCAACAGAAAGATAAAATAGTAGACCAAGTAGACCAAAAACAACTCAAAATGGTCTTTCTGAAACTCCCTTACATGGGTCTGAGCTTCTCTCCAGGACATGCTTCCTCTTGGGTAATGATGCTTTACTTTTAAAACATGAAGAAGTGTGAGAATTTTTTTTGTTTTTGTTTTTGTTTTTTTAAGACAGGGTTTCTCTGTATAGCCCGGGCTGTCCTGGAACTTACTCTGTAGACTAGGCTGGCTGTGAACTCAGAAATCCGCCTGCCTCTGCCTCCCAAGTGCTGGGATTAAAGGCATGCACCACCACCGCCCAGCTTTTTTTTTTTTTTTTTTTTTTTTTTGACCAGGTATTCAGTGCCAGGCATAAATTTCCTCTTGTGGCCCTGGCCTGAAATCCAATCAGAAAGTGGGTAATCACCGCTGCCATAACAGTCAGGCCCCTTGTATCTTGGGTATTCCGAGCTTCCGAGCTTCTGGGCTAAAATCCCCTTATTAGTGAGTGCATTCCATGTGTGTTCTTTTGTGATCCAGTTACCTCACTCAGGATGATACCTTCCAGATCCATCCATTTGCCTAAGAATTTCATAAATTCATTGTTTTTAATTGCTGAGTAGTACTCCATTGTGTAAATGTACCACATTTTCTATATCATTCAGTTTTTTGTTATTTTTGTTTGGGTTTTTGGTTTGGTTGGTTTTGGTTTTGTTGAGGAACACCTGGGTTCTTTCCAGCTTCTGGCTATTATAAATAAGGCTGCTATGAACATAGTGGAGTATGTGTCCTTATTACATGTTTGAGCATCTTCTGAGTATATGCCCAGGAGTGGTATGCTGGGTCTTCCAGTAGTACTTTGTCCAATTTTCTGAGGAACTGCCAAACTGATTTCCAGAGTGGTTGTACCAGCTTGCAATCCCACCAGCAATGGAGGAGTGTTCCTCATTCTCCACATCCTTGCCAGCATCTGCTGTCACCTGAGGTTTTGATCTTAGCTATTCTGACTGGTGTGAGGTGGAATCTCAGGGTTGTTTTGATTTGCATTTCCATGATGACTAAGGATGTTGAACATTTTTTTAGGTGTGTTGGGTGACTTTAGGTTAATCCTTGGCTTCCTACTATCAGGATACCTTATCTCTCAGAGTTGCAACATCTACATTAAAAGTTTATGTTAATAGTCTCTCCTACATTATTTTTATTTTGTATGCTTTTTAAATTACCATATGTGTCAAATATCATTATGATGCCATGGAACAAAGTTTTTTGTTATTTTTGTTTGGGTTTTTGGTTTGTTTGGTTTTGGTTTTGTGGTTTTTCTGGTCCAGGTTTCTCTGTGTCGCCTCTGCTGTCCTAGAACTCTCTCTGTAGATTACTCTAGCCCAGAACTCATAGATCCACTTGCCTCTGCCTCCCCAGTGCTGGGATTAAAGGCTCACACCATTGCCTGGCTCAGAACAAAGTATTTCTCAACACAACCTAATTTTGATTTCTCCCCAACCAACTTTTAGAACTATGTGTGAGCAGTTGTCAAAAAATATTTATTGAGCATGGTGAGGTTTGGAAAGTCCTTATCCAGTCAGATGTAATGATGAAGAAAGGTTATACGTACGAAGTCTAACACAGCTGTGCTGGGCATGCAACAGAAATGAAAACGTCATTGTATGGAGTGTCAGCTTGACCTCAGAACAAGTAAGAAAGGTTCCATCCAGGCCTGCCCAGTTCTAGGATCCTGCTGGGATCAGGATAGTACTTCCTAAGGCTACTCAAGAATGGCCCCAAATGTTACATGGTGAACAGCAGCGATATCTCTTAGTGTACTAATGTATCTCTATCTCATTTCCACCCAGTCCTGCCAGGTCTGATACCTCACACTTCTTGATAAGGTGCATACATTAAAGCCCTGAAATTTCTGCCCAGGGAGTTTCCAGTTCAGACTTCCGGAATCAAAGATCAGGCTTCCTATGCAGCTATGCAGCTATCTGGGTTGTTCTCAACCCTGGGGCCTCAGACCTCCTGGGCAATGTCTAAGGCCCAGTTCTTTTTTTTTTTTTTTTTTTTTTTCAATGATGGCTTTATGCAAGCTGAGCCACACCCTAGCTTGTAAAAGATGTAGTTAATCTTTAACCTAAAAGTGTGTGAGATTACTCGGAAATTGTAGGGAGGCCCTTATCCATTTCCTTACTTATCCAGCATTAAGGATTAAACAACATATAGAAAATGCAGAAGATGAATTGGATTCTTTGAGATCTAAAGTAACTCCAATGAAGGAATTAACTTCTCGGCTGTTTGAAGGATCCTAAATCAATGTCCCTGGACTATCTTTTAGGCTATGTAGGAAAAAAAATCATTTGATATTTTAATTTGATCTTCAGCAATCTCTGTTTAAAACCTTAAAAGCTATTGATTTTTTTCTACTGTAATCTATGCTTAGATAGCCACAAAATTCACAGAGCTTCAAGTGGGTGAAAGTCCAGGGGAAGAATGTGAGCAGCATAAAGCTCTTATAATGTTGGAGATTCCATCTACAGGAGGAAGCTGGCGTCCCTCAAATTCCCCCCACAAAGGCATGGTTACACAACGTAGGCCATTCTGCAGCCAACAACCCTCAAGAAGCAGGGAGAATTCCCAGGACCAGAAGGAGCCCCTAGACAGCAAAGGGCATGTTGAGGAACTTGCCTTCAAAAGTTGAAGGGTGTCTGCTTTGATAGCACACACCTAAAACCGCAGCCCTTGGGAGGCTCAGGAAGGAGTTTTACCAGTCAAGGCTAGCCTGGGCTACAGATCCATACTGTCTTTAATAATAATAATAATAATACCCTGGAAGGGCTGTTCAGCCACCACCTAGTTTGTAAAAGCCAAGGGAGAAAGAAAACAGAGCTGTGGGGCAGAGTTGTCCCAATGGCTCCCTTGAAACCCTGTGAGTTGTCTGGGGGCAGGGATGCAATTACTTCTCTGAGGGAATTTTTCATCTGTTTGTTAAGGATTAACCTTCCCACATCTTTTAAAACAACCCCCCCCCCCAAAAAAAACTCACAAACTTATCGAAAGGTCTTGAGTTAATTTTTTTTTCCTGTTATGGCTACTACAGGCATTTAATATCCTGAACTTTTAGTTTTCTTTTACTTATTTCATGGACTTTAGTAATCCAAGCGTGGAGTGTGTGCTGGGAATGAGAACTCCACTCCTTGATTCCCCAGGCCATCTGGGACTACAAGAAGGAAGACGCCTTCCCCAGAATGTGCAGGCAAGTTATCTAGGGGATTGCATAAAAACAATTTAAGAAACATTAGTGGAAAAATTCAGTCCTCGGTTTCCTGAATGAGGAAGAGCAGGTACAGGGGAGACAAGTTGGATAGAGTGCAGCCCCACACCCCCACACCCCCACACCCCCACCCCACGCTGGTCCTGAGCATAAGCAGATCGCCTGTACAGGAAAACACTTCCCGTGGGGGTGGAGCATTGGGCTTATGCGCTAGCAAAGAGAGATGTCTTGAGTTAATCTAAAAGCTATCAGCTTGCTGTGCAACACAGTAAAGGAACTATAAAATGAAAATATTATAAAGAAGAATTTCTCTAGCTGAGAATACACAAGTAGCCTCTGCCACTTTTCAAATGAATTCTGTATCCCAATGCCTCTAGTATTCTGTCCTACACAAGGGCCAGGTTCTTAAGTAGTTATCTATATATAAGGACGTGTCACCTTCCAGTCACCAGACTCTTTCAGAAAGAACAAAACATTGAAGAAGGGGGGTGAGGGAGGCGGAGTAGAATTGCTTCTGTCCTGGTTTGTTATTTTCTACTTAGCCGAGGGAAAGGGCAGCTGCTGGTGGTGCCCAAGGGAGACAAGCTTTCCTAGCTGCCATCTGCCGCCTGCCTGGTCCTTTCAGCCTGGAGGAGTCCCTGTGCACCGCATAACGCAAAGCTGCAGTAGGGTTGTATAACCTTGCTCCGGATGCGAAGCATCTACCGAAAAGGCCACGAGAGCCAATCATCAAAGACCAACCAGTACCTCCAAAACTAGGGGGACGTCGGGAGGGAGACGGTGTTGAACTCCCATCCCTGAGGTTAGCTGGGGGGGCGGGGCTGTGAATTCCCAGAGGAGTCCAGAGAGGGTGGTTCAGCAAAGCAAAGAGCAGGACTTCCGAGTCTGCACCGAGCAGGAAGGGGGGTGGGGATGGGCCATGCAGCAGCAACCTAAAGACTTTGAGGGAGTTCTCAGGCTGTGTCCCAGGGAAGTGCCAAGGACATCCCCGCTCCTCTTTTCAGTTACATAACTCTCACACTTTGGGTGGAATATAACGAACTTACTAAAGTAATTAAAGTAGAAAGTCTTTCCACGGATGCATGCAAAGGCGCTGGGTGGTGTCTGAAAAGAAGTGGCTGACTGCCACCTGCAGCGAGAAAGGGTGGCATTGGGTGACTGTTCCCTGCCGTGCCCTCCCTAGGATGGAAGCCGGGTGGCGGCGGATGGAGCCCTCCAATCCCCATCTATGAGTCACCCGGAGCCGCAGGTAAGCAGGCGGCCGTCGCCCTCCCCCCGCCCCCCACGGCAGACACCGAACCCCGGTTGTCGGAGAGACGAGTGACCTCTGGGACCCCCGTTGCCCACTCCGAAAGGCCCGCACCCTTCTCCCGAGGACTGACCTCCTGCGCCGGAAAAAGCCCGCAGCGGCGCTGGAAGCGCGCCACGAGCTGTGAATCCCTCAGGCTCCGCAGCAGCTCGGCCATGGTGAGCCGCGACCCCGCTCCTCCGACCCGCAGCCTCGCGCGTCCGTGTCCTCGGCGTGCGCCCTGGCCTCGCGTTCTGCAGCCCGATGCTCCCAACGCAGGGCGGGCAGAGCGCGGTGCCAGCCAACAGGTGCGCCACCCGGGTCCTAGCGCCCGCCCTGCACGCGGGCAAGCCCAGGTGTCCGCCACCACCTTGCGCACGTCACCGTCCCCTTCCTAGCCAACCGGGGAGCCCCAGTCCCTTATCTGCCTGCTGGAGGGTGTGAGTACAACTGCGTGGACGGGTCCACGTGCATGACCTACGCGCCGACCCCACTCCGGCGCATCCTTCCAAGTGCTGCCGGAAGCCTGGAAGCTTTGTGATCCTCCTTTCAAATCTGGAGTTCAAGGTGAAGCTGGTAGCCACTACACACGCGTCCCCCACATCCCAGCTCCCTGCCCCAACCTTTGCTTGGTTTCTGCAAGACTTAATTCCCAGGTAGTCTGGTTCCTAGGGAGAAATTTCCAGTGCTTTCTAAACTTCATGAAATGTTTCCTTCTCACAGACCAGTCACCTCCTTCAAATTTGTTCAAGAATAGCAGAAATGCGGAGAGTCAACCCGAGTGATTTTATAGAAAAATAGAAATCTCTCTTTCACTCTCCCACCCGCGCCGCGCACTTGTGTGTGTGTCTGTGTGTGTGTGTGTGTGTGTGTGTGTGTTGTCTTTCTGTCTCTCTCTGTCTGTCTTCCTCTCTTTCTCCCTTCCTCCCACATACTCCCTCCCTTTTGGCCTTGGGAAGACTTTAGACCCAAAGGGAATAAGGTACTGAGCGACTACCAGGCGCCAGCCACTGATTTAGAAGAGCAAAGGAAACGTCCTGCAGATGGTTTTTCCTGGGCTTTCCTAAACCTCCCTTCCGGGTCTCTGAGATCCTAAGATGACCTCTGTACCTCATTGCAGGGAGTGAGAAGCAACAGTTAAACGAGGGCCAGGTGATTGGCCTGCAGCAAAACTATAATCCAATCCTTAGTTGGGAGCAGAAGGCTGCAGGGTTGGGGGTTTCCTGGACGCCCTTTTAAAGCCTGCTATTTGGCTGAATAAAGGACTGTGCATGAACACCTGCCACCACCCTTGCTTATCCAGTTGTCCTTGTAGGCTGGGAAGTCTTTGGCTCCTGATACGCGAAGATAATATGGTTCCCTTCATCCCAGTTTTCTGATTCCCTCGTTCCTTAGTCCTATCTGGAGAACATGTCAAGGTGGCTAAGACAGCAGTGACTTGTTCAGAGATTCTATTTTCTTTCCTCTTCCAGAGGAAAAATGCAGCCCTATGACATCATACTCAGTCATGTGTGGCTGAAAAGGCAGTTCCCTCCACCCTCAGTACTGCAGTGATTTTTTTTTTAGATAGGAAAAAAAAATTATTTATTTTTATGTGTACGAGTACACCAGAAGTGGGCATCGGATCCCATTACAGATGGTTGTGAGCCACCATATGGTTGCTGGAGTTGAACTCAGGACCTCTGGAAGAGCAGCCAGTGCTCTTAACCGCTGAGCCATCTTTTCAGCACTCCCCTAGCCCTAAAGTTTGGTTTTAACAGCTGACATTACAGTAGCTCCCAACCTGTTGCCTTTATACAAAGAATGTGTTCTCCCATGAAGACCCTTGAATTGCATGTCTCCTAAATGTGTTGCTCCAACCTTTCTATGAGAGAGAGAGAGAGAGAGAGAGAGAGAGAGAGAGAGAGAGAGAGAGAGAGAAAGCCTAAAAATATGTCATACTTAATGTGGTACCAAATTAGATTTCTTTCAGGTATGGCCTTTTGTCTTTGACTCGAGTTTTTAGTGACTCGTGAACCCTGAGATACGTCACCGTGGTTTTTGTTTCCTTCTATGATGAGACACTAGTCTTCATTTATTGTCTTTCTTAAGAGACTGTTGTGAAACTCTTCAGAGGCATCTCGAGCCAGTTACAGCAATATGCGCTGTGTCAAAGGTCCTGCTCTATATCCTATGCCTCCTTCCATTGACGCAGGCTCTCTCCCAGAACCTGGAGCTAGGCTGGCTCTGCCCTCCACAGTGCTGGGGTTACAAATGCCACATAGCCACATCCTCGGGCCTTCATGTGCTTACAGCAAGTGCTCCTATCTATCCATAGAGCCATCTCCCTGGCCCTTTGTATTTTATTTTTTTTCCAACTTTTATTAGATATTTTCTTCATTTACATTTCAAGTGTTATCCAGAAAGTTCCCTCTATCCTCCCCCCTCCCGGCCCTGCTCCCCTACCCATCCGCTCCCACCCCTTGGCCTCGGCGTTCCCCTGTATTGGGGCATATAAAGTCTGCATAACCAAGGGGCCTGTATTTTATTTTTTTAAAGACATGGCTTTGTGATGTAACCTCAAATGGCTTCAGATTCTCAAATATGTCTGCCTCTGCCTGGTAAGTTCTAGATTCCAAGTATGTAATGCCATGTGCAGACATTCCTTCATATGTTGAGGGAATCAGTATTGTATATATTAGGGGTTTGCTTAAGTTGCTATAATGAGCAGACTCCAAAAGACAGTGGTTCTAAGAAGACAGATATTTATTTCTCCTTGTTATACGGTCCCATGATAGGGCTGGTAGCTAACTCAATGACTTGAGCTGCCTTCATCCAATGGCTTCCTCGTGCCCTGCCCTGGGACCACACCCTAAGTCTTTGTCCTTTTTTTGTATAGCTTCTAAAAAGAAGCACACAGTGAAAATGTGCCCTTGCGGTCTGGAGAGAAGCTTGGGAATGTCACCTCTAGCAGGGAAGCCTGGGTCTGGCTTAAATTTTATTTCTATGGAGAGAGAAGACGACAGCTCTATTTTATATTTACTTACTGTTTGTTCTTGAAAACTGCCAGAAGTCTCTATTAAAGTCTAGAAAGAAAACATTATTAAATGACATAAAATAGGAGCAGCAAGATTACTCAGCCAATAAAGGAAACTGAAGTCAGGTTGGTGGCCAAAAGTTGGATTCCCAGTCCCTAGATAGTAGGAGGATCTGTGCATGTGCACATGCACACATGCATAGGCTGTGTGTGTGTGTGTTTGTGTGTGTGTGTGTGTGTGTGTGTGTGTGTGTACAGGGCTCTCTGTGTAGCCTTAGCTGTCCTGGAGATCTGTAGACCAGGCTGGCCTCAAACTCACAGAGGTCCACTTGCCTCTGTCTCCTAGGTACTGGGATTAAAGACTTGTACCACTACTGCCCATAAGTATAATTTTTTTAAATGTTGATCTCTGTATTAGTTACCTCTGGCTGAAAAACAAATTTCCCCACAAATAGTGAGTCAAACCACAGCAGTAGCACACTGCAGTTTCTGGGGTCAGCACCCCATGTGGATAATTTTAGCTGGGGGCCTCTGGCTTTCAGTTTCTCACAAGACTTAGGTCATCTCCACCCTACAGTTGCACTTCAGTGGTTTAGGGCTGCTGGTCAGAGGCCTCCCTTGCACCTATCTCATGACCCTCTTCAGGGTGCAACTGCACTACTAGAGCCTCTCTCGCTTGCCGAAAGTGATCTGCAGAGGCAGAAATTGAATCTTAACACTGTTCTATTCAGAGAGCTGACAGTCGGAGAAGATGGTGGATTGACATCCTATAAAAGTTTGAAATTGCTTCC
Organism: Mus minutoides; assembly: GCA_902729485.2. Classification (NCBI taxonomy): domain Eukaryota; kingdom Metazoa; phylum Chordata; class Mammalia; order Rodentia; family Muridae; genus Mus; species Mus minutoides. The sequence goes on from LR749842.1 coordinate 902,720, forward strand.
AGAACAGAGAACTTTAGGGCAGGAGGTGGTGGTGGGGTGAAGGCAGAAGGAGGTAGGGGGAATGAAGGCAGTCACATCCAAGAGTGAAGGCACTCTTGTCCCTCTGGCCAGGTGATCCACTGCATTTGGAGGATTTGTGACATCTGTGCTTCTTCCCTTGTGGTCTCTTGCATCCCTTCCCTCATATTGTCACTGTGTGGGCTCAGGCACTTCTCGAAATAGAATTCAAGTCATCCTTTAGTCATCAGGGAAATGCAAATCAAAATGACCCTGAGATTCCACCTCACACCAGTCAGAATGGCTAAGATCCAAAACTCAGGTGGCAGCAGATGCTGGCGAGGATGTGGAGAAAGAGGAACACTCCTCCATTGCTGGTGAGATTGCAAGCTGGTACAACCACTCTGGAAATCAGTCTGGCGGTTCCTCAAACAATGGACATAGTACTACCTAAGGACCCAGCTATACCACTCCTCGGTATATACCCAGAAGATGCTCAAACATGTAATAAGGACACGTGCTCCACTATGTTCATAGCAGCCTTGTTTATAATAGCCAGAAATTGGAAAGAACCCAGATATCCCTCAACAGAGGAATAGCTACAGAAAAATGTGGTACATTTACACAATACTATTAAATGTGGTACATTTACTCAGTACTATTAAAAACAATGTCATGAAATTCGCAGGTAAATGGATGGAACTGGAAATATCATCCTGTGTGAGGTAACCCAGTTACAAAAGAACACATGATATGTATTCACTGATAAGTGGATATTAGACAAAAAGCTTGGAATATCCACGATTCAATTCACAGACCATATGAAGCTCAAGAAGATGGAAATCTGAAGTGTGGATGTTTCAGTCCTACTTAGAAGAGGGGAAATAATCATGGGAGTTAGAGGATGAGAGGGACTTGGGAGGAACAGAGGAGGGGGAAAGGAGGGCAGGATCAGGTATGGGAGGAGTCAGGGGGCAGGGGAGAAGTACAGAGGGTCAGGACAATGAATAGAGGTATGTAGCAATGGCGATGGGGACCTGGGGAGTAGCCACCAGAAAACCCCAGAATTCAGGAAAGCAAGCACCTCCCAGGACCCAACAGGGATGACATTAGCTGAAATAGCCAACAAAAGGGAGAGAGAACCTATAGAGACCAAATCCAGAGCTTAGGCAAGGACTCCCAATTGAGGGATGGGACCACCCACCCATCTCCAAAATTTTAACCCCAAATTGCTCCTGTCTAAAGGAAATACAAGGGACAGAGTGGAGCAGAGACTGAAGGAAAGGCCATCCAAAGACTGTCCCACCTGGGGATCCATCCCATATACAGACACCAAACCCAGACACTATAGCTGATGCCAAAAAGTGCTTGCTGCCAGTAGCCTGATATATCTGTCTCCTGAGAGGCTCTGCCAGAGCCTGACCAATACAGATGCAGATGCTTGCAGCCAATCACTGGACTGAGCAATGGAATCCCAATGGAGGAGTTAGGGGAAAGACTGAAGGTGCTGAAAGGGTTTTGCAGCCCCATAGGAATAACAACAATATCAATCAACCAGAGTTCCCAGAGAGAAAACAACCAACCAAAGAGTACACATGGAGGGACCCATGGCTCCTCGAATATGTAGCAGAGAATGGCCCTGTCCAGCATCAGTGGGAGGAGAAGCCCTTGGTCCTATGAAGGATCGATGCCCCAGTGTAGGGGAATGCTAGGGTAGTGAAGTGTTAGTGGGTGGGTGGGGGAGCACCCTCATAGAAGCAGGGGAAGGAGATTGGATAGGGGGTTGCAGAGGGGAAACTGGGAAGGGGGATAGCATTTGAAATGTAAATAAATTTTTAAAAAGATCAAGTCATTTTCTACTGGTGAGAAGCCTGGTCCTCCCCTAGAGGCATCTGGCAGGAAGGAAATTAACACAGCAAACAAACCATCAACATTGTTTTTGTGCTAAGCCACTAACATACAGATGTGTAGATTCCTTTATACAACATGGACTGCAAGTGTGTCTTTACAATACAGAATATGACAGTATCCCTATCCACACCCACTGTCCCCTGTCAATAGGAGAACTCATCATATAGCACTTTGATTTTTTGTTTTGTTTTGTTTTGTTTTGTTTTGTTTGTTTGTTTGTTTTTCGAGACAGGGTTTCTCTGTATAGCCCTGGCTGACCTGGAACTCACTCTGTAGACCAGGCTGGCCTCGAACTCAGAAATCCGCCTGTCTCTGCCTCCCGAGTGCTTGGATTAAAGGCATGCGCCACTTTGAATGAGGCAAACAAAGAAGAAAGCTTACAGTTACTCTGTCCTTAAAGGCAATGTCCCAGTACTTTTCTTATATTTTTGGTTGTGAGCCTAGCCTTTAACGGCTGAGCCATCTCTCCAGCCCAACTTTTCTTATATTCTGTTTGTTGGAAGTAAACTAATTAGGTCTAGACCATACTAAAAATGACGAGACAAGACAGTATAGCCAGTTGGGTGGTTGTGGATAGGCTCTTTGGAAGTTGCTTATTGTAAAATATATCTATATCTTACAATTAAATATATATTTAAGGACACATGCCTCAAAGAGCTTCATTTGTTGTAGAAAATGGATGCTTACACACAGAAAAATAAAGTATAAACCTGGCAAGGTGGCTCAGTGGATAATCTATTTGCTACCATGCTTGACCACCTAAATTTGATTCCTTGGACCCACACACAGGGTGGGAGGAGAGCACCAACTTCCCCACATTGTCCTTTGACTTCCACATATGCAATATGATACACGCGTGCTCTCATAGACATATCATACACACAGAGAGTAATAAACATGTATAATAATAAGAAAACAATAATATGGTGCAAAAATAGGGTACCATGTAACAAATTTCTAATTATAAATGTCTATATATTACAGTTATAATTTGGATCAAAATTTCTTTATACACCTGCCTGTAGGCATAAGCTTTTCTGTGCACTGTGTAAAGATTGCCTCTGTATTATATACATGCTGATTTCCGATCCATGAGAGATCTGATTCCAGGTGTGACTTTGGTATTGTTATTCCAACTGTTCAGCAGTGCCTGCACCATATTTTGTAAACACTTCCTCCCTCCCTCCCTCACCTCTGATTGGCTTTAATAAAAAGCTGAGGGCCTCTAGCAAAGGCAGGAAAGAAGGAAGGACTTGTGGTCAGAGAGAGAACTCTGGGAGAGACTCAGGTGCAGCAGTTTCTCCAGCCAGATTCAGGGGAAGCAACAGACTAGGACTGAAGGAGAAGTCACTAAGGAGCCATGAGATAGAATGTAGATTAGGATAAACAGGTTAGTTGAGTTAAGGGCTAGTTGGAAACAAACCTAGTTATATTCATAAATATAAGACTCCATGTAATTTTGGGGGGAGCTGGCAGACCCAAAGAAAGTTCTGCTATTTCTGCCAAAATTATATATACTTTAAAAAAAAAACAGCATATGCTGTTAGGTTAGAAAATAGAAAAACAAAGTAATTAACTAAAAAAAAAAAGAAAGAAAGAAAGAAAGAAAGAAAGAAAGAAGAAAAAACCCACTGAAAATGGACAAACTATTGGCTAACCAAATGGGGAAAAAAAGAACAAAAGGAAAGAAATATGGAAAAACAATAATTAAAAGCAGAGAGAATTGATAAGCTGAAAGTTTGCTGGGTATAAGGAGAGAAGATTATCATAGTGGTAGTAATTCTAAGCTGGTACCTGGTACCAGTGGATAAGGGGGCTTGCCACCAACCCCAGTGACCTGAGTTTGATCCCTAAGACCCACAGAGTAGGAGATAACAAAGTTCTACAAGTTGTGCTTTTGACCACCAGACTTGCAACCGTGGCACACGTGCACTAAATAATTAGGTAAATTGTAAATTGTTTAAAGCATAGGAAATTTGCTATGGGTTTAGATCAGTGATAGGGCATTTACCCACCATACACGAGGTCTTGGTTTTATCTCTAGCACTAAAAAAAAAATAATAATAATTAAAATGATAACCACAGAGAATCTAGAGATGGGGATTAGCATGTTCTTGCATAAAAGATAGCCCAGTGGTAGAGTGGTTGCTTAGCATGTGCCCAACCCTGGGTTGCTCTGCAGAAACAAAACACCAAGACATTATAAAGCTCTAAGATACATGCTTCCAGAGGAACACTCTACTGAACTTTTAAAGAGTGACCTTTCTCAGGGACCATGCCCGAGATGACCCCTCTCCAGCACCGTAATACATGAGTGGGATTCAGCATTCCTGAGACCAGTCCTGAGACAACCCTGGACACTCAGAGAATCCAGTCACCACGAAGAGGATCAAGTAAGTAGTGGAGACATGGAAGAGAAAAAGAAACAGAAAGACGTGGGCACAATGGAGAGAGGCAGAACTGAGGAGTTGAAAATAGTAAAAAAAAAAAAAAAACTAAAACTAAAACAAAAAACAAAACAAAACAATACAATACAAAAAAAACCCCAAAAACAATTTCCTCAGAAAATTGGACATAGTACTACTGGAGGATCCAGCAATACCTCTCCTGGGCATATATCCAGAAGATTTTCCAACTGGTAATTAGGACACATGCTCCACTATGTTCATAGTAGCCTTATTTATAATATCCAGAAGCTGGAAAGAACCCAGATGTCCCTCAACAGAGGAATGGATACAGAAAATGTGGTACATTTACACAATGGAGTACTATTCTGCTATTAAAAAAATGAATTTATGAAATTCTTGGGCAAATGGATGTATCTGGAGGACATAGTCCTTAGCGAGGTAACCCAATCACAAAAGAACTCACATGATATGTACTCACTGATAAGTGGATATTAGCCCAGAAACTTAGAATACCCAAGATACAATTTGCAAAACACATGAAACTCAAGAAGAATGAAGACCAAAGTGTGGACACTTCGCCCCTTCTTAGAAATGGGAACAGAACACCCATGGAAGAAGTTACAGAGACAAAGTTTGGAGCTGAGATGAAAGGATGGACCATCCAGATACTGCCCCACCCAGGGATCCATCCCATAATCAGCTACCAAACTCAGACACTATTGCATATGCCAGCAAGATTTTGCTGAAAGGACCCTGATATAGCTTCCTCTTGTGAGGCTATGCCAGTGTCTGGCAAATACAGAAGTGGATGCTCACAGTCATCTATTGGATGGAACACAGGGCCCCCAATGGAGGAGCTAGAGAAAGTACCCAAGAAGCTGAAGGGGTCTGCAACCCTATAAAAAGAACAACAATATGAACTAACCAGTACCCCCAGAGCTTGTGTCTCTAGCTGCAGATGTATCAGAAGATGGCCTAGTTGACCATCATTGGGAAGAGAGGCCCCTTGGTCTTGCAAACTTTATATGCCCCAGTACAGGGGAATACCAGGGCCAAGAAGTGGGAGTGAGTGGGTGGGTGGGGAGACGGGGGGAGGGTATAGGGGGACTTTCAGGATAGCATTTGAAATGTAAATGAAGAAAATATCTAATAAAAAATTGGAAAAAGAAAAAAGAAAAGAAAGAAAGAGAGTGGTAAAAGAAAGAGGAAGGAATGGAGGGAGAGAGAGGGGAAGAGATATAAGATAGGAAGTTTCGTAAAACATTTTTAAGACTATCAAGGGAATATAAATATAAATTAGGTATTTAAAATTAGTAAGTTACGGGGCTGGTGAGATGGCTCAGCAGTTAGAGCATCTGACTGCTCTTCCGAAAGTGATGAGTTCAAATCCCAGCAACCACATGGTGGCTTACAACCACCTATAACAAGATCTGACGCCCTCCTCTGGTGCGTCTGAAGTCAGCTACAGCGTACTTATGAAGAATAGTAAGAAATGAATCCTTGGACCGGAGAGACCAACTGGAACAAGCGAGGCTGTCCAGAGCGAGCGGAGCCGAACGGAGACAAGCGGGCCAACCGGAGCAAGTGGAGCCAATCGGAGCGAGCAGGGCGACTGGAGCGAGCGGGGCTGGCTGGAACAAGCGGGAGCCATACGGGGGCAGCTAGGAGCGAGTGGGGCTGGCCTGGCCAGAGCAAGCAGAGCCAGCGGGAGCGAGCGGGTCGAGCGAAGCGAGCAGGGTTGACTGGAACAAGGGGGAAAAAATTAGTAAGTTACAATAATTGGGTAGTATTGTGTTAAAATGTACCTCTACCCTATTAATGTGTGCTGCTATACATTTAGGGAACTGAAATAATGCATAGTAAGGAAAAGAAATGTTTCTAGCCGGGCGTGGTGGTGCACGCCTTTAATCCCAGCACTCGGGAGGCAGAGGCAGGCGGATTTCTGAGTTCGAGGCCAGCCTGCTCTACAAAGTGAGCTCCAGGACAGCCAGGGCTATACAGAGAAACCATGTCTTGAAAACAACAACAACAACAACAACAACAACAACAACAACAAAAAGAAATGTTTTAATGAGAATTATAACAAAATATGAGAATTATGTACCATAATAAAAAAATTATGAGAATTTGGTACCAGGTACCAGCTTAGAATTACTACCACTATGATAATCTTCTCTCCTTATACCCGGCAAACTTTCAGCTTCCAACTTTAACTGATTGGGAGTATTCTAGAGGTGAAGGAGGCTATACCTGTAGAAGCCTTCTTTGTAAGGTATCTACTACAGCAGGCTACAATGATGGGGGCCTATACTTCCAATGGGGGAATCTAGCACTAATGTAGGCATTTACCACAAAATGATTTTTTTAATATTCCAAAGAACTGACTTGGAGAGGAGGCAGCTCCGTAGTTCATCACTTCCCTACTATATGCAAGGCCTTATGAGGAGAGATGAAGGATCACTGCCCTTTTAAAAATTATTCCAGAATAGGAAAAAGAAGATAAACAGACTTTGAAAGTTGGAAAATGAGAAAAATGTTGAATGTGGGTCCCCAGTGTTTAGGGGTAGTTGTTTATTTTCTCTACATACACATGTGCTTAAATTTTCCAAAATAGAAGTTTAAAAGAAATTAAAAAACAAAACAGAGCACACACACACACACACACACACACACACAAACCAGCCTGATATGAGTAGCTAGTGATGCCACCTGGGACCAGAGTGGGGTCCTGGCCTGTGCTGTCACGGAGGGCCACATCTGGGTTCATGGCCCTGCAGCAGCAGCAGGAATCTGTTACCACCAAAGGCCAGGCATATGGTCCTGGTCTGAGCTTCTGCTCAGGGTCATGTTGATGTCTGAGGGTTGTGTAGAACTGGCCCCACCCTTCACCTGGGCATGAGCTGGCCCTGGCGGCATGAGAGGAGGAGGGCTGACCCAGACCCTAGCCAGCTGCAGTACTCTGGAGAGCACTACCAGAGCTTCAGGTTAGCTAACTCCAAGACTGTAAGTGTGGGAGAGCTGGCACTACCACTCATCTCCCATGAGGTGGACAAGGGAGAGGTCTCCTCCTCCCCACTTACTCCTTACCACCTGTGGCAGGCAGGAGAGCTGGCCCTGGGGTCATGTGAGCAGGAGAGCTGGCCCTGTCCCTCACCATCTGGAGCACTCACAAGAGCAGGTCGGCCCTGCACCATGCCAGGGCGGCACAGTAGAGGAGACTCTGGATGCGGAGGTTGCGGGTGAGCTGCCCCACGCAGGAATGTGCAAGAGAACCAGCCGCCCTACCTCTTTTCTGCTGGGCCATGGCACAGATGAGGGAGAGACTGCTCTTCCTCTTCCTTATCCCTTACCATCTATGCCAGATAGGAGAGCTATCCCCTGGGTCATGAGAGTGGGAGAATTGTCCCTCCTCACCTGGGCAGCCGGCTAGAGCTGGCCCTAGTAAGCCATCCCCAGGCTGACCAGCTCAGATACTTCTCAGGCCCAGGTCTATGGCTTTGAATTGGCCCACCCAACATCTACCCCTCCAATGAACTGCTGGAGTGCATGAAGAGGCCCGGTCTACAGATTCAAAGCTACGAGATCTCCACAATACAGGATGACAACAGGGTACCAGAGAGGAATCCCAGCGAGGTTCCAGTAGTGATAGAGTAGCAAAGAGGCTTCATATCAGACCAAGGAGTCACTGCAAGGAAAGAACTGGAGACAGAAGGGTAGACTAGGGGTGGAGGGAGGGAAGGTACAAGGGCATGGGAGATGAGGAGGATTGGGGTGGGGGATGTGAAGTTCACAAAGAACCAATAAAACGTTTTAAAAAGAATGATTGTAAATATAAAAAATAAAATCAATGCCTCAGAATGTCATCTTTTTGGAAACAGGGCTGCGGCAGATACAATTAGTTAATATGGAGATGTTGGCTCCACAGACTCAGACATTAAACAAGAAGCAAGGCCCGAGCAGGGAAGCTTGAATGCCACTTAGAAGAGCGAATAAAATAGTCATCTGAAGCAGATGGAGGGAGGGAGGGGGAGGGGAAGGGGGGAGAGAGGGAGGGGGAGGGGGAGGGGGGTCAGGATCAAGTGTGGGGAAAAACAGGAGAGATGGCTAGATGACCATGGAAATGAATGGAGATCTGCAGCTGATGGGGGTGAGGAAGTGGGGGGCATCTCCAAGACGAGACAGTCCTGAGATAAGGGAGGCACTCAAGAATTAATGTGGGTGATCTTAGCTGTGATTCACTACATTGAGGATATGAAACCTGAAGAGGAGCAATAGAGACACCAACCTACCTACAAAACCTTCTTCTTCTTTTTTTTTTAAACTTTTTATTTATTTATTTATTTATTTATTTATTTATTGCCAATTTATTTATTTTTTATCTTTTTTATTAGATATTTTCTTTATTTACATTTCAAATGTTATCCCCTTTCCTAGTTTCTCCTCCGAAATCCCCCTATCCCCTTTCCTCTTCCCTTCCCCCCATACTCACCCATTCCTTCTTCCTGATCCTGGCAGTCCCCTATACTGGGGCATAGAACTTTCACGGGACCAAGGGCCTCTCCTCCCATTGATGACCGACTAGGCCATCCTCTGCTACATATGCAGCTAGAGCCATGAGTCCCTCCATATGTTTTCTTTGGTTGGTGGTTTAGTTCTAGGGAGCTCTGGAGATACTGATTAGTGGCTACAAACTCCTCTCTGGGTCCTTTCTCTACAAAACTTTCAACCCAAAATTTATCCTGTCTACAAGAAATGCAGATTGAGGGAGTGGCCAACCAACAAACAATCCAATTGGAGCTCCATCCTGTGGAAAACACCAATCCCTAACACTATTATTGATATTCTGTTATGTTTGCAGACAGGAACATGCTGTCCTCTGAGAGACTCCACCCAGCAGCTTACTCAGACAGATACAGACACCCACAAGCAAACAATGGATGGATCTTGGGGACTCTTATGGAAGAATAGAAGGAAGAATTGCAACCCCAAGGGGATAGAAACTCCACAGGAAGACCAACATATTCCACTAACCTGGGCCCTTGGGGCTCTCAGAATCTGAACCACCAAGCAAAGGACATACACAGGCCGGACCTAGGCCTCCCCACTCTTATGTAGCACATGCGCAGCTTGGTCCTTAAGTGGGTCAATTGGAACGGGAGCTATCTTAAAAGCTGTGTGTGGAATATGTTCTATTAGCCAGGCTTCCTTATCCAGCCTCAGTGGGAGAGGAAGCACCTAGCCTCAGAGACTTAAAGTGCCTGGGGGGGCAGAGGGACCCCCACCTGTTCAGAAGAGAAAGGGATGTGAGAGGGGAAAGGATTGTGGGAGGGGTGACTTGGAGGAGGGCAGTGAGCAGGATGTAAAGTGGATAAATAAAAATCAATTAATTAATTAATTAATTAAAATGGGGGTGTTGGGATCCTTAGTCCATTATAACCTACGTGCTGAGGTGGTTTGTCAGCTGTGGGAAGACAGGTCTGAGAGGTCCTGTGGTAATGGAATCAGATTGCTATTTTTGTAAGGTAAGGAATGCCCCCCCCCCCCGCAAAAAAAAAAAAATAGTACCAGTAAAGTGCCAGGAACTTGGAGAAGGCTGGGACAGATGCCCATCCTGGATCCAGAGGGATGGTGGTACTTTATTCCAGACATCCATCCTCCAGAGCTGTAAGTATGACAGCATATTTCTGTCTTCTGGTGTGTCTGAAGACAGCTACAGTATACTTAAATAAGTAAATCTTTAAAAAATGTAGATAGATAATAAGCCGAGCAGTGGTGATGCACACCTTTGATCCCAGCCCTTAGGAGGCAGAGGCAAAGGGATCTCTGTCCATGGACTGCAAAGTAAGTTTCCAGATAGCCAAGGCTACCCAGAGAAACCTTGTCTCACCACAAAGACAGACAGACAGACAGACAGACAGACAGACAGACAGACAGACAGACAGATGAAAGAACAGATACTAATGTCCTTTACACAGATCACTGTCTTGCTTTTATCACAGAGGTTGCTCCATGGAAGTTTGATTCTTATGGCTGCACACCTTTCCATTCCGTGTACTGAAATTTATTTTCCTAATGTACATTTGGGTGTTGCCCAATGTACTGTTTCCAAACACTGTCCACTAACCTTTGTTCCTACCTGTGTGTCTAGTATATACTGCAGCATGAACTGGGACTGCTGGGTCAGTCGGTACATATCGTTCTGACTGTTTTCGCTATATTAGCATTTAGCATAGCATTTGTCAATGTTAGATGTTTGCTAGACAACTGGCCCTTAGGAGTGATGTGTGTGCCAAGTTTACCCTGAGAACTCGCTACTCTTCTGAGGTCTTGTCCGTGCAGTGTTAATCAGATTTAGCAGCTTGGCCAACTGGATGGGTTACACAGAGTGTTGAAAGGTAGTTTAAGTTTTCCATCTGTTATTGTAAAGGAAGATGGCCAGATTGGGGTTTTCTCTGCCCCCCATTCTTTTTATCCTCTTCCTTCTCTTCTTTCTCTTCCCTTCTCCCTTTCCTTCTCTTTTTCCTCTTCTCTCTCTCTTTTTTTCTTCACTTTGTCCACCTCTCTCTGCTTGTAACAGTGTCTGGCTATATAGCATCCAGCCTGGCCTAGATCTTACATGTAATGTAGTCCAGGCTGTTTTTGAATCTATGTTCCTCTTATACTTGCAGCCTAAGAGCGGTAATCACAAGTGTTAGCCACCATATCAAGCTAGCCATCATGGTGTGTGTGTGTGTGTGTGTGTGTGTGTGTGTGTGTGTGTGTGTGTGAGAGAGAGAGAGAGAGAGAGAGAGAGATAGTCTAGAAACACAGAAACATTGGGTCTATGACACATAAGAACATTGGCTTTGTTTAGTCAGTAGCAAGAAAAAGATTACCACTCCCATCCCTTGATTTGGATGCCAAATTTACCCACCTATGCCAGGAAGCTTTAGGTAGCTTTACTCCATTGTTTACCAAGGTGTCAGGGTCACCGTTTCCAAAGCCACAGGACAACTTTGGGTGTTGGATGAGGGGCCAAACCTGGTCTGGAAACCTGTTCCAACTCCAAATGAACTTGGTCAGGCTGACCTCAAAGCTGTGGAGAGTCCTCCCACTGAAGGAAACTGTATATTGACTATTGGAATTATTCTCCACAACACAAGCTAAATTAAGTAACACTATCTATCTATCTATCTATCTATCTATCTATCTATCTATCTATCTATCTATCTATCTATCTGTATATATATATATATATATATATATATATATATATATATATATATATATATGTATATGTATATGAGACAACATTTAATAAAAATTTTAAAAGGAGGCCATGAATTTGAAAGGGAGCAAGGAGGTGCATATGGGTGGGTTTAAAGAGAGGAACAGGGAAATGATGTAATTATATTATCTCAAGAATAAGAGAAATAGCTGGGCGGTGTTGGCGCATGCCTTTAAGCCCAGCACTTGGGAGGCAGAGGCAGGAGGATTTCTGAGATCGAGGCCAGCCTGGTCTACAAAGTGAGTTCCAGGACAGACAGGGCTACACAGAGAAACCCTGAGAAACCCTGTCTCGAAGAAGAAAAAAAAAGAATAAGAGAAATAGTGAAAAATTTTGACTATAAAAGATAATCTCTATCCATTAACTGAGGTTTATAGTTTTCAAAGGCTACCATGCAAGTTGCTATAAGCTGGTGGGTGGCTTTGAAACAACAGTGGCCTATTAACAGACAGATCAGGGAAGTTGTTACAAACCTCTTGCTCCTTGCTAACAGTCTGTCCCATGGCTTGCAGTAACGTTCTTCTAACATCAGCAGCTGTTATGATATAGCATCCCCTGTGTGATAGTTACCACCTCTTCTTCCTACAACCTCAGCACCTGGGAAATCTAGGTGTGGTGGTTGTTAGTTTGAAGCCAGTCTAGATTACAGAGTGAGAGCCTGTCTCAAAACAGCAACCACAAAACGTTCCACATTTTATAAAAGACTAAAAGACTGACCATTGATTTAGAGTGAGCTTTAATCTGGTATGACTTCATTTAGTGTGATTTCATTTGCAAAAATGTTATGTCTAGGTGAGATCACATGCACATGTTTTGGTGGACATGAACTTTAAAAATTCAGGTCATTGTAAGAACCTATTATTTTTTATTAGATATTTTCTTCATTTACATTTCAAGTGTTATCCCATAAGTCCCCTATACCCTCCCCCTGCCCTGCTCCCCTACCCACCCACTCCCACTACTTGGCCCTGGCATTCCCCTGTACTGGGACATATAAACATTGCTAGACCTAGGGCCTTTCTTCCTCAATAATGGCCAACTAGGCCATCTTCTAATACATATGCAGCTAGAGACATGAGCTCTGAGAGGTAAGAACCTATTATATGTATATGCCAGATCTGTTCTGTGCTCAATCTTTTTCTTCCTCCTCTCTCTCTCTCTCTCTCTCTCTCTCTCTCTCTCTCTCTCTCTCAAAGCATTGTTTCCTTGTTTAACAACCCTGGCTGTCCTGGAACTTGCACTATAGACCTGCCTGGTCTCAAACTCCTAGAGATCTCCTGCCTCTTCCTCCCAAGTACTGGGATTAAAGGTTTGTGCCACCAAATCTGGCATCAACATGTTCATACCACAATTTATTTCATCATGGTTCATCCTTCTAGCAGTCTGATAAGGTAATGTTTCCCTGTAGGAGGAAAAGGCACGCGGAGAGGACACTGACCACCCCTGGCTCAAACTGATTGCCACTCTACTGCATGCTTTCTCAGAGAATTTGGAGTCACAGACCCCAGTCAGTATCTACTGAAGTAATAACCAGAAGGTTATCCAAGCACCAGAGGCCATGCTGTCAGTCAGGTGACTACCATGTGCTAGCAAGGGAGAAGTAAGGCAGGAACACAAGGATGGCAGAAAGGCCAGCAAGCTACCCCTGTGGGAAGACTTCCAGGCATCCAGTTCCAGTCATCATGAGGCTCTCCCTCCCCCTGGATCTCCTGAGCTACCTCTAAGTTCATGTAAACCAAGACCCAAGTTTATGTTCTTTGTGACCTGAGCAGGCCTAAGTCATCCAGGAAGTGGCAGAAATTTGGAAATGAAACTCTAAGACTCAAATCAGAACCACTTACCACCTTCCTTCACCAAAGCTCACCTTAGCTCCTCTTGCTTCAAGTCTTCTGTTGTCCTTTATGCCTAGTGAATGCAGAGTCTACAGGGGTCAGAAGAGGCAGTCAGATCCCCTAGGAACACAGTAGGCAGTCCTCAATCTTGGTCCTTTGCAAGAGCTGAACCACCTTTCCAGTCCTAAGCCCTCTTTTGGTTACCATGGAAACTTCTGAATCTTTGCTACTCCAGCCCTTATAGAGTTATAGTAGGCTGCATAATCCTGAGTTCCTGAAAGACCCTGGAACTCAGTGCTTCTGTGGATAGTGTTTTATACTTCCTGCTGGACTGAGAGGCTCTATGAGCTTTACTGGAATACAGAAAGCTGGAATACACTTCTGCTGTTAAAAAGAAAGAAATCCTGTCATTTGTAGCAGCACGAATGACCTCAGAGGATACTGTGGTGAGTGAATTCAGCCAGACCCAGAAAGATAAATAACACATATTTCACTTTATGTCAAGCCTGAAAAAGTTAGTCATCGTAGAGTGGTAACTACCAGGTGAGCCTTTTGGGCAAAAATGGGTTGCAAAGACAGGGATCAAAGCCTGCCAAATTTCACTAGATGGGTCAGCCAGACTCATCAGGTAAAGGCACCTGCTGCCAAGCCAGTTCAATCTCTAGACCTGTACAGTGGAAGGAAAGAAACACACACACACACACACACACACACACACACACACACACACACGAAACAACAACTAAGTATAAGAAACAGTGTATATGTTCATTGGCTCAGTTCAGCCACTCCACACATATGTATATTTTGAAATGTGCTATATACCACATATATGTATATATATAGTTTTGCCAGTGAAATACTTGATATGATTTTGTGTATGAACTCTCATATCCTGTAGAAGCTGGAAGGTCTAGAGCACTGGGCCAACATTCATCATGAATAAGCCCTGGAGTAGAGCTCCTGTTACATTCTGTACTGCATCTCTGAGCTCCTGCTGAATTCCACGGTGCATCTCTGAGCTCCAGCTGAATTCCATGACACTTTTCTCCAGGCTTCTATGAAGTCCTCAATACTCTATTCACAACCTTCATTCTTCATTGCACTGCCTTCTTGGCCCCAGAGACAATTACAAAGAGTAATTCTAATGCATAGAAGATCAACTAGCTATGCTACCCATCTGGAATGCTTAATGATCAGTCTAAAACTAATCACAGGATATCTCCTTTAGGAATCTAGAAGGCCCTGGGGAAGAGAGAACATAGATTTATATCATTCAGTGTAGTCATATGTGGATCCAAATGTTCTTGCTTTTCCTAGCTTGGTGTTGGTTAGTAAGTGATCTTGTATTTGAATTTCTTTAAAGGTGTTTAAATCTACTTGTACTGATATCTGCAGCATTTATGAGCATATTTATGGAGGTATATTGTCTGACCTAAATGGATAATGATCAGAATTCTGTATTGTAATTTTGTACTTTGCATTTCCCATTACCTATAATAACTTTCTTTCTTTATTGTGAAACAATGCCTTTCTATGATTAAAGATCCTGAGAGTTGGAAGCTCTGACACTGTAGGCTTGAGTCAGGCATGCTCAAAAGCAGGTCTTGTGTGTGGACCCTGGGCAATTCTCTATACTTTTCTGTGCCTATTTATCCACCAACAAGGTTGGGTTTAATGCATAGACCATTTCATTAGGTGCTTTTTTTCCCCTTCTTTCCATTTTCTTCTGTGATGCTGGGAATGAACCCAAGGCTCTATGCACGCTACTCAAGTGCTGGACCACTGAGTAATATCCTCAGCTTCATCCCTGCTTTAACTGTACCATCTTTTCTGGCTTAGAAATAGCTATAAAGGTCAGACTGGCTTCAAACCTGCAGAGATCTGCCTGCTTCAACCTCCAGAGTACAGGGATAAAAGCCATGCACCATCATTCCCATTAATGTTTGTGGCTTTTATGGGTATTTTAGTGTTAACAATCTGCCCAATTAAAATACCATTGTACTGGCTGGTTTATGTGTCAACTTGACATAGGCTGGAGTTATCGCAGAGAAAGGAGCTTCAGTTGGGGAAATGCCTCCATGAGATCCAGCTGTGGGGCATTTTCTCAGTTGGTGATCAAGGATGGGAGTGCCCAATGTGGGTGATGTCATCACTGGGCTAGTAGTCTTGGATCCTATAAGACAGCAAGCTGAACCAGGGAAAGCAACATCCCAGTAAAGTAACATCCCTCCATGGCCTCTGCATCAGCTCCTGCTTCCTGACCTGCTTGAGTTCCAGTCCTGACATCCTTTGGTGATGAACAGCAACTCGGGAAGTATAAGATGAATAAACCCTTTTCTCCTCAACTTGCTTTTTGGTCATGATGTTTTGAGTAGGAATAGAAACCCTGACCTAGACAACCACTGTATTAATTCATTACTAGATACTATGGAGCTGAATAAAGCTACAGTATAGTCATGAGCTGAGTTTACTAGCCACTGAAAATATCATCTGCATCCATGTAGTAACTGGTATCCTGATTTGTTAACCCATAGATTAAGTGCTGGAGGGGGTCTAATTTTCTCTCAGATCACATTCTCAGAAATAAGCTGGGAGCTCACAAAAGCCAGAAGCTTGTCCTACTTTTCAGTGATTGTAAAAATCTCCCTCACATGACTAAAAGTGCTGTCCTTTTCTCTGCATAGTTAACTCTCGGCTTTGGTGGTTAGTGTTATGGAAACATCAGAAAGCAAATCTGTTCAAATGTCACTGACCTATAAAAGGAGATGTAACCTGTCGTACAAAGGGCTTAGAAGCAAGGAGCTGATGGAGTCTCACAGACATTCTTGTAACTTTAACTTTTCTCAATCCTTACTTTAACGATGGTTCTTAAATGCTTTAACCTCCCTTCTAGCCCACCACCCACCAGAGGTAGTGGAAAAGAAAGGATACAGGGAAAGTAGACCAACTTAGAAATGCTTCTTTGGAGCAACTCCCATCTGCGCTGTGAGGAAATCAATCCAGTTCACAGGTAAGCCGCAGCAGCTCAATCCACATGCAAGTGTTTCACAGATGTACCAGCAGTCCAGTATGGAAGAGTGAGTATAGCAAACAGGAATCAGCAATGGTAGCACTACTTAGCAAAGGAGAGACAGCCAGGAAAGCCTCGACACAGGTCAGCAGGGGGGACCAGGAGGAATGCCAGAAGTGTCTCAGCTGTGCCTCTCAGTGAAGTGAAGAAGTAATGATCAGCGAAGCTAGCCGGGTGGTGGTGGCGCACGCCTTTAATCCCAGCACTCGGGAGGCAGAGGCAGGCGGATTTCTGAGTTCGAGGCCAGCAGCGAAGCTTCGAGACCAACAAGCATTGCCTAGCTAGTTCTACAAGCAAGCCAAACTAACTCTATAAGTTAGCCTCAAGCTCAGCATCCTTCACTGTCCATCCAGTCCTATCTATACATCACGTGTCCTCCATGGATCTTGCCTCAGAACGTGAGTCTGTCTCAGCTAGCATCACACTGCCAATTAGCCTGAGCCCACAAAATTGGCAAGAAACGGCAGCACATCACCAGAAGTTTCGCGGTGCATTTCTCTCTGTGGAGTTCTGACAAATGGAGCTCAACCATGGGACGTCAGGTGGACCAACGCATGTGTGTCATTAGCGAGGAATCCTTCCTCACATGTCCATTCACATGCTTGCTTAGCAGAACATCCCCTTTCACCTGTGTCTGCTTCAGTGAAATGTTTCTTCACAAGTCTGCCTTAGCCTTTTGCTTGTGTGCGCTTCAGGAAAACACTCCTTCACGTGTTTGTCCCAGCAAAACGCCATCCAACACAAGTGACTTTCCAAAGAACCCTTAAGTTTTCCACTTCACTTTCTGCCCTGGATTAGACCTGAAGTGTGTTCCCAGACTCATGTGGGTGGTGGCAAAGACTGGAGGAGAGTGTGGAAACTTTAGCAGATAGGACCTGTGCCAGTTAGGTTTTGTCAGCTTGATACAAACTAGGGTCACCTATAAAGAGGGAGCCTCAGTTTCTGCTTTAGTTCCTGCCCTGGCTTCCCTCACTGTAGGACTGTAACCTTGAAGCTGAAAGAAAAACAAAACAAAACAAAACAAAACCCCTTTTCTCTCCAAGTAACTCTTGGTCATGGTGTTTATCACAGCAACAGAAAATGAGCGAGGCAGCAGAGTTAAGTCACAGTGGGTGAGCCTTTGAAACTGTAGCTCCATTTCTAGTTTTGATGATGTCTGATTCCCAGTTCCCCAGGATGTGAACAGCTGTTACTTCATGCTCCCACAAGAGAGCAGCTTTGCCATGAATTCCCTGCTCTGGCAAACTGAAATCCCTAGAAACCATGAGTAAAGGACTTTACATTACATGGCTGTGGCACCCCATGACACAGTATATGCTTTGAAAAATGCTGAAGATGAATTCAAATATGTTCACTACTAAAACAGTAAATATATATGAAATGCTAGCAGGTGGTTACAGCACACCTTTAATCCCAGTATTGAGGGAGGCAGAGGCAGGTGGATCTCTGTGAATTTGAGGCAAACCTGGCCTACAGAGTGAGTTCTAGGATAGTCAGGAATATACAGGAAAACCTTGTCTCAAAAAACAAACAAACAAACAAACAAACCCTATCTATCTATCTATCTATCTATCTATCTATCTATCTATCTATCATCTATCATAAATTAAAAGATAATCTCAAGCTGGGGCTGGAGAGATGGAACACTTGCTGTTCTTGCAGATGACCTGAGTTTATTTCCCAGCACCCGCATCAGGAAGCTCACAACTGCCTAAAACTCCACTTCCAAGGGATCCAGCATCCCCTTCTGGCCTCTACAGCTCACCTGCACGGCTATGGTGCATATAAACATACTCTGGCCTCTATACATAAAATTAAATAAAATAATAAAATAATTTTTAAAAAAATAAACAAACACACAAGATGAATTTATATAAAGTAGAGAGCTGTATGTTTGCACTGGCTGCAAGGTCTAACCCAGTGGTTCTCAACCTTCCTGATGCTGCAGCCCTTTAATACAGATCTCCATGTTGTAGTGACCTCCAACCATAAAATTATTTTCATTGCTACTTCATAACTGTAATTTTGCTAGTGTGAATCACAATGTAAATATCTATGTTTTCCAATAGTCTTAGGTGACCCCGTGAAAGGGTCATTGACCCTCAAAGGGGTCATGGCTCACAGGTTGAGAACCACTGGTCTAGCAGACCTGGTCTAATATTGATCATGAACAACTTGCTGTTATCCTCAGACTAGGCACTACCACTGTTTGGCTCCTGGATTCATGTAGATACATCACAGACAACAGGTCTCCATTCTGTCCCCCAGTATCATCGCAGCTGAAATTATGTGTGTTCTGGCAATAAAGAACATTGTGTTGAACTGTCCCCCGCTTGGGGTTTCCCTCATTATTTCTTATTATTTCTTTCTGATCCTTTAAAACTTGTCCTTTCTCTTGCTCATCCTGGAGGCCTATAAGCTCTGTTGCCTAGAAGCTCAGTTTAGATTTACCCCACAAGGGATGCTGTTTTGATGTTAGAATTTAAGAGGAAACAAAATAGGGCTGGAGAGATGGCTCAGTGGTTCAGAGCACTGGCTGTTCCTCCAGAGGACCCTACACACATACATTG